>OZ025250.1:44824048-45181779 GCA_964019135.1 Arenicola marina
CGTACATTCTTTCATAGGAAAGAAATCGACAAGTCACAGGACATATATTCGTTTCTAGGAAAGCATTTGATCCATATGAGAGGAATGGACCAATCACAGGCCGTATATTCGTTCCTAGGAAAGCAAGTTTATCCCTATGAAAGGAATGGACCAATCACAGGACGTACATTGTTTTCTAGGAAATAAATTGACCAATCACAGGTCGTATATTCGTTCCTATGAAGCAATTTATCCCTATGAAAGGAATGGACCAATCACAGGCCGTACATTGTTTCCTAGGAAAGGAATTGACCAATCACAGGTCGTATATTCGTTCCTATGAAGCAATTTATCCCTATGAAAGGAATGGACCAATCACAGGCCGTACATTGTTTTCTACATACGAAAAGTACCACGGTCTTTCGTCACGTTCCTGTGATTGGTTTATTCCTTTTATATGAGAGGAATTCAAGTGCAATGTGTTCCAGGTAACAATATACGGCGTGTGATTGGTCGATTCTTTTCCTATCAAAAGAAATTGCTTTCCTAGGAATTAATATACGTTCTGTGGTTGGTCCTTTCCTAAGAACGAATATACGGTCTATGATTGGCCCATTCATTTCATAGAGATAAACTTGCTTTCCTAGGAACGAATATGCGGCCTGTGATTGGTCAATTCCTTTCCTAGGATAGAATGTACGGCCTGTGATTGGTTCATTCCTTTCCTAGGGACGAATACACGGCATGTGATTGGTCAATTCCTTTCCTAGGAAACAATATACGGCCTGTGATTGGTCCATTCCTTTCCTAGCCATACAATTGCTTTCCTAAGAACGAATATACACCATGTGATTGGTCGATTCCTTTCCTTAGAAACGATGTGCGTCCTGTGATTGGTTTATTCGTTTCTTAGGAAAGAATATACGGCCTGTGATTGGTCAATTCGTTTTCTAGGAACGAAATGTGTTTCCAAGGAAACAATGTACGTCCTGTGATATTGGTCGATTCCTTTCCCAGGAACGAATATACGGCCATGTGATTAGTCCATTTGTTTCCTATGAACGAATGTGTTGCTTCATAGGAAAGATTTTGACTTCCGAGGAAAGCTTTTGACTTTATGAACCTGTCGGTCTGCCATAGGCGGGACGAACAATCTTCTTCTTCTTTGCAGTTTTTTCTTTCCCTGGCGAAAACATGGGAACTAGCGTAAGCTGGAACCGCCGCTCGTACTCATACATAAGTATAGCTGAGTGAGCGCAGTTAGCGCCGCGAAACCAGGCTAGAAATAGCGTTGCAATGTCTCTCGGCATTGGAACAAAACCTCTCGTTGTGTTCCCCATGTCACGTCTGCGTGAATCATAGACTCACAAAGAATTTCAAGCGTGTCAGCATATCAAAATCTGGCAAATGAACGCAAAACAGTAGATGCGGAGAAATAGTGTGACTAGAAGCAATCTGAACCGTTTTGTGAGTTCGCAGAAGAATCCAGTGCCGTGGGTAGGTAGCTACGAATTCCATGGCCATAGCACTGTCATTGATTATCTGATAGCGATGTACATCGTAGACACAATGCGGATGGATTTGTTCAATAGAACAGATCCCTGGAACAATCTGCTTGATCTCGGAATGCCCAGGCTACATCTCGTAATGCCATGGCTACATATCGTAATGCCCTGGCTACATATCGTAATGCCCTGGCTACATATCGTAATGCCCTGGATCCATCTCGTAATGCCCTGGCTACATATCGTAATGCCCTGGCTACATATCGTAATGCCCTGGATCCATCTCGTAATGCCCTGGATACATCTCGTAATGCCGTAGACACATCTAATAATGCCTTGGATACATCTCGTAATGCCATGGACACATCTTGTAATGTCCTGGATACATCATGGATACATCTTGTAATGTCCTGGATACATCTCGTAAAGCCCTGGACACATCTCGTAATGCCCTGGATACATATCGTAATGCCGTGGATCCGACTCGTAATGCCCTGGATACATCTCGTAATGCCCTGGATCCATCTCGTAATGCCCTGGATCCATCTCGTAATGCCCTGGATACATCTCCTAATGCCGTGGACACATCTCGTAATGCCATGGACACATCTTATAATGCCTTAGATACATAACGTAATACCATGGATACATCACGTAATGCCGTGGATACATCTCGTAATGCCATGGATACATATCGTAATGCCATGGATACATCTCGTAATGCCCTGGATACATCTCGTAATGCTCTGGCTACATATCGTAATGCCCTGGATCCGTCTCGTAATGCCCCGGATCCATCTCGTAATGCCATGGATACATCTCGTAATGCCATGGATACATCTCGTAATGCCCTGGATACATCTCGTAATGCTCTGGCTACATATCGTAATGCCCTGGATCCGTCTCGTAATGCCCTGGACACATCTCGTAATGCCGTGGATCCATCTCGTAATGCCGTGGATACATCTCGTAATGCCCTGGATACATCTCGTAATGCCCTGGATACATCTCGTAATGCCCTGGCTACATATCGTAATGCCCTGGACACATCTCGTAATGCCGTGGATCCATCTCGTAATGCCATGGATACATCTCGTAATGCCGTGGATCCATCTCGTAATGCCATGGATACATCTCGTAATGCCATGGATACATCTCGTAATGCCCTGGATACATCTCGTAATGCTCTGGCTACATATCGTAATGCCCTGGACACATCTCGTAATGCCGTGGATCCATCTCGTAATGCCATGGATACATCTCGTAATGCCATGGATACATCTCGTAATGCCCTGGATACATCTCGTAATGCTCTGGCTACATATCGTAATGCCCTGGATCCATCTCGTAATGCCATGGATACATCTCGTAATGCCGTGGATCCATCTCGTAATGCCGTGGATACATCTCGTAATGCCCTGGATACATCTCGTAATGCCCTGGATACATCTCGTAATGCCCTGGCTACATCTCGTAATGCCGTGGACACATCTCGTAATGCCCTGGATACATCTCGTAATGCCCTGGATACATCTTATAATGCCCGGGATACATCGCGTAATGCCCTGGCTACATATCGTAATGCCCTTGATACATATCGTAATGCCCTGGATACATCTTGTAATGTCCTGGATACATCTCATAATGCCGTGGATACATCTCGTAATGCCATGGATACATCTCGTAGTGCCATGGATACATCTCGTAATGCCCTGGATACATCACGTAATGCCATGGATACAAAATGTATCTCGTAATGGGGTGCCGAGTGGGGTCGACACGTAGTCTGTGGGGTACGGGCGCCCCTCCATGGAGTGACGAGTGGAGTCGACACGTGGTTTGTGGGGTACGGGAGGGACGCATAGAGGTAGTGAAGACAGAAGGAAAGAGAAACAACGGGAGAGAGTGAGAAACGGAGGACAGAGAGTGCTTGGAGCCTGATATACCGTGACGGCGATAAAGAAGCTTGTGGGTAAACTCCTGTCGTCACACTACCGCGCTAGATCCTCCAGCCAGGCGTTAAACCGACGCCAGGTGAAAGTGGGTTTAACTGTTTAAACAGGTGGCTGTGGGTTTAGACATTGGAACCGTCACTGCTTGAACAAGTTACGGTGGGTTTAACCCATGGATCCGCCACTGTTTAAACAGGTGACGGTGGGTTTTGCCGATGGATCCGCCACTGTTTAAACGGTGACGGCGGGTTTAACCCATGGATCCGCCACTGTTTAAACAGGTGACGTTGGGTTTTACCGATGGATCCACCACTGTTTAAACAGGTATCGGTGGGTTTAACCCATCGATCCACCACTGTTTAAACAGGTATCGGTGGGTATAACCCATGGATCCGCCACTGTTTAAAAAGTAGGTGAAGGTGGGTTTAACCCATGGATCCGCCACTGTTTAAACAGGTGACGGTGGGTTTAACCCATGGATCCGCCATTGTTTGAACAGGTGACGGTGGGTTTAACCCATGGATCCGCCACTGTTTAAACAGGTGACGGTGGGTTTAACCCATGGATTCGCCACTGTTTAAACAGGTGACGGTGGGTTTAACCCATGGATCCGCCAGTGTTTAAACAGGTGACGGTGGGTTTTACCGATGGATGCGACGGTAGACTTATGCCATGTTCACACGATGCAATACGTTGTTAAGTTCATTGCCAGAAATAAAATTGTTCGACCAGCTCTGCAATTAGAGGGCCGGTTTTCCACGCATTGTAAGCTCTAAAGTTTCGATCAACTGCATGATTTGGGAAATGTCAACCAATCAGCGTCGAGCATTTCAGCTAATTAGCATTGCGATGATCGCGTTGCCTTTAGTGTTTGCATTATGACAATGATGAAGGTATGTGTGGCTTGTATGCATGACGCTATGACGCACGATGTTCTAACGGTATGTTCGCTAGGTGGCGGTAGTGTTAATTGTTGAGTTGGTTGGTACGCGGTTTAACCGTGTGAACTGTTGACCGACCGATGCTTCGACCATTGTGACGACTGTTCAAAGAGTGATCGTATCGGGTAAACCCGGCATTACTCGCTAGATCTTTGAACGGGTTGCCTAAACTGGCTTCAGTGGGTATAATGGACGGCTCCTCTCTTGTTCCAATTTGTTTCGAAAGAAGGTATAACAAGTCATTGGACTATGATTCAAGTTTATTGTTCGTAGTTTTACACACAAAAAAAGCAAAATGATCACATTGCATCTCCTGCCCCCGCCATCGCCACTGCCCGGCATAAACAGCACACACCCCGGGTTATAGTGCGTTACAACGGTTGTACGTGGAAGTAACAACACACACCCCGGGTTATAGTGCGTTACAACGGCTGTACGTGGAAGTAACAACACACACCCCGGGTTATAGTGCGTTACAACGGCTGTACGTGGAAGTAAGAACACACACCCCGGGTTATAGTGCGTTACAACGGCTGTACGTGGAAGTAACAACACACACCCCGGGTTATAGTGCGTTACAACGGCTGTACGTGGAGATAACAACACACACCCCGGGTTATAGTGCGTTACAACGGTTGTACGAGAACGTAACAACACACACCCCGGGTTATAGTGCGTTACAACGGCTGTACGTGGAAGTAACAACACACACCCCGGATTATAGTGCGTTACAACGGCTGTACGTGGAAGTAACAACACACACCCCGGGTTATAGTGCGTTGCAACGGCTGTACGTGGAATTAACAACACACACCCCGGGTTATAGTGCGTTACAACGGCTGTACGTGGAGGTAACAACACACACCCCGGGTTATAGTGCGTTACAACGGCTGTACCTGGAAGTAACAACACACACCCCGGGTTATAGTGCGTTACAACGGCTGTACGTAGAGATAACAACACACACCCCGCGTTATAGTGCGTTACAACGGCTGTACGTGGAAGTAAGAACACACACCCCGGGTTATAGTGCGTTACAACGGCTGTACGTGAAAGTAACAAGCAGAAAGAACATGCACACAATGATACAGCTTACGAGTTAGCGGCTCAATCGGGAATATGTCGGCGGTCGGAGATGCCCCCTCCCCCCCCCCTCCGCCCCGCCCGGCCCCGTCTTGTCGATATATAGCCCACACCCTGGCGCCGCGGACAGAACGACTGAGGCTCATTACGAAATGATAAATGCGTGTCTTGAATAATAGACGTGGTTACGAGAGCGAAATACACAGGGATTGTGGCTTTAAAAACCCATTAATTTGTTTTGATTGCGTTTTAATTATCGACACTTTCGGCCTCGATTCAAGCAGCTTCAAAAACCTTAAGTTGGTCACCTACGAGGCACTAGCGGACCACCTGGGCCGACACGATTACTACCGCGCTTGTCGTTTTCCCGTATCGCTGTTTCGGTATGGCTCACGTATTACTCAGGTCTAAAATCTGTCTTCGATGGACCCCGGAATGGAAGAGGGAGCTGGCTATGTCGTCCAGGGTAAATCATATGGTTTGTCGTAATTCTGTGTCTAGACTATCAGCTGATATTAGGCGACTTAACATGGTGTTACAACCAGCGGACAAAAGGCAAATTAACCTGGTAATACAACCAGCAGGTGCAATGTGAATTAATCTGTTAATACAAACAAGACACAATACGAATTAATCTGGCTATACATCCAGCATATACACAGCGAATTAACCTGGTAATACAACCCCCATATACAAGGCAAATTAATCTGGTGATACAACCAGAAGACACAATACGAATTAATCTGGTAATACGACCAGAAGATACAAGACAAATTAATCTGGTTATACAGTCAGCAGATACAAAGCGAATTAACCTGGCAATACAACCCCAAGATACAAGGCAAATTAACCTGGTGATACAACCAGAATACACAATACGAATTAATCTGGTAATACAACCACCCGATTAAAGGCCAAACAATCTGCTTATACAGCCAGCAGATACAAGGGGAACAAATCTGCCAATGCAACCATCAATTTGTAACTTGCAACAATGATGACACGACTATTGCTTCGACTAAAAGAATTCATTATGCATTTCAGACACTTCTTGTCTTTCCTACTTATCACGTCACTCGTAATATCTGACAGCCGAGCAATACCAGGTCTTCACGTGCAGCCCTGACACCGCAGCTCTATCCTGCAACCGGAAAGGCAAGACGATTCATTAGCACAATAAAGATTACTTGGCCACCAAGGTATCTGGCCGAGTAGTAGGTAAAGTTGCAACAGCGGCGAGTGTGATCTCTATATTACATACCAGGACAAAGATGACGAAAAAACACGCCCTCAGCTTTAAAGACCAATCTAGTTCTGGTCCCACAGCCTCAGTCTACCTCTCACCTAGTTCCTCCCCACAGCCTCAGCCCACCTCTCACCTAGCTCCTGCCAACAGCCTCAGTCTACATCTAACTTGGCTCCTCCCCACAGCCTCAGTCTACCACTGACCTAGCTCCTGAAGACAGCCTTAGTGTACCTCTCACCTAGCTCCTCCCCACAGCCTCAGTCTACCTCCCACCTAGCTCCTCCCCACAGCCTCAGTCTACCTCCCACCTAGCTCCTCCCCACAGCCTCAGTCTACCTCTCACCTAGCTCCTCCCCACAGCCTCAGTCTACCTCTCACCTAGCTCCTCCCCACAGCCTCAGTCTACCTCTCACCTAGCTCCCCCCACAGCCTCTGTCTACCTCTCACCTACTTCCTCCCCACGGTCGCCTCAGTCTACCTCTTACCTAGCTCCTCCCCACAGCCTCAGTCTAACTCTCACCTAGTTCCTCCCCCCAGCCTCAGTCTACCTCTCACCTAGATCCTCCCCACAGCCTTAGTCTACCTCTCACCTAGCTCCTCCCCACAGCCTCAGTCTACCTCTCACCTAGCTCCCCCCACAGCCTCTGTCTACCTCTCACCTACTTCCTCCCCACGGTCGCCTCAGTCTACCTCTCACCTAGCTCCTCCCCACAGCCTCAGTCTACCTCTCACCTAGCTCCCCCCACAGCCTCTGTCTACCTCTCACCTACTTCCTCCCCACGGTCGCCTCAGTCTACCTCTTACCTAGCTCCTCCCCACAGCCTCAGTCTAACTCTCACCTAGTTCCTCCCCCCAGCCTCAGTCTACCTCTCACCTAGCTCCTCCCCACAGCCTTAGTCTACCTCTCACCTAGCTCCTCCCCACAGCCTCAGTCTACCTCTCACCTAGCTCCCCCCCCCACATCCTCAGTCTACCTCTCATCTAGCTCCCCCCACAGCCTCAGTCTACCTCTCACCTAGCTCCTCCCCACAGCCTCAGTCTACCTCTCATCTAGCTCCCCCACAGCCTCAGTCTACCTCTCACCTAGCTCCCCCCACAGCCTCAGTCTACCTCACCTACCCCCTCCCCACAGCCTCAGTCTACCTCTCACCTAGCTCCTCACCACAGCCTCAGTCTACCTCTCACCTAGCTCCTCGCCACAGCCTCAGTCTACCTCTCACCTAGCTCCTCCCCACAGCCTCAGTCTACCTCTCACCTAGCTCCCTCCACAGCCTCAGTCTACCTCTCACCTACCCCCTCACCACAGCCTCAGTCTACCTCTCAACTAGCTCCTCCCCACAGCCTCAGTCTACCTCTCACCTAGCTCCTCCCCACAGCCTCAGTCTACCTCTCACCGAGCTCCTCCCCACAGCCTCAGTCTACTTCTCACGTTGCTCCTCCTCAGAAAGGGTAGAAATCGAGCGCTTGCTTGGCAACGATCAGCATGGTAAGAGCTATACCGTGACCCGTCGACAGGGAAACACCTGGAACAATCACAATAGGATGCGGTCAGTACACTAGTATACTTAGGGTTGAGTTGAATGACATCCAATTACTGAATAATGATATAGCCGGTGTTATCCTCGGGATAGCAGCAAATGTGCCATGTTAATAAAGGTGAATACGGCCAAGTTCATGCTAAAGGAGGAGCAGCAGGGATAGCTGTTAAGTTATCAAGAAATATCCTGCTTAATACTCCGTATTGACCAGCAGAGAGACTTTATGAATAAGAATTATGTCAACATCCGAGTGTTTTAAACTGCCGACGTATATGTCTTTCTTGTATAACCGTGGCACAACTACTATAATGTTTCCTGCTTGATTATTAAACTAATTCCGGCCCAAATAACTTGTGCTCCAGTGATATTTGTGGTACTACAAAGGCTGTCAAAGGGTAAAGCTGACCCACCCTGACCGCTGAGCGTCAGGTCATGGTAGTCACATCTCTCTGCCGACCAGATGATGTTGCAGGCGTGACACTGGTAGGTCAAGTCTATCATCTCTGCAGAGACGACCAGCTGACAGGAGCCTCCAGTGGGACAGTCCACAGCGACACTCGAGTCTTCCATGTTGATCCACTGTATGCCGGGGACCGGGTTACCCTCGGCTGTACACGTGATGGTCTCACCCACGTGGTAACTCTCCTGTACCGGGTCGATGGTGATATTTTCGGGCCGATCTGTAACGAATGTTCATCCCACTGTTATAACAAAGCACAAAAAGGTATGATTCAACATTAAGACGAGGCTTTATTAATATTTTTCTACACCATCACTCAATGGCAGCTTTATATAGCCGTGGCTGTACACCACGACCCTATGGCATGCTCAGCTTTAAATAGCTCTACAACAAGACCCTATGGTATGTTCAGCTTTATATAGCTCTACACCACCAAACTATGGCATGCTCAGCTTTATATAGCCGTGGTTCTGCACCACGACCCTATGCCTTGCTCAGCTTTATATAGCTCTACACCACGACCCTATGGCATCCTCAGCTATATATAGCCGTTGCTCTACACCACGCCCTATGGCATGCTCAAGTTTTTTATAATCTTGGATCTACACCACGACCTTATGGCATGCTCAGCTTTATATAGCCGTGGCTCTACACTTCGACCCTACAGTATGCTCAGATTTTAGATTTTGGAGAAAGTACTAAAACAGTATGCGTTCATTTTTAACTTACGGGCACCAAACTTCAACCTCATTTTGTATAACGTTACGAGTCTAAAGGACAAAACATTTCTCCCCTTAGTAACATGCCCCATGGGCAAGGATATCGTCATAATAAAAAAAAGACGTACAAGACACACATGATATATGACATCCACGATTTGCCCCACAACGAGTTTCGTCGAAAAGGGCATGGAAGCTTCATATCGGCTCAAGTTGTTTGAACTGCGAATCACCGGTTACTTCTAATAATAATAATTCTGAAAATGACTCACAGAAGACATTGATCGGCTCAAAGCTGCAGGGCTTTAGTCCTAGTCCAGGAAAGGTTGGAGTGTTGGTCGCCTCGCCAGCAGCCGTCCCAGTGACGTCATCAAAGTACCACTCAGCAGACAACGTCTGTCCTTGAAGGCTCTTCACGGCCTCCAACACAACGCTGTATTTGGCCGTGTTACCGCTGGTCTCGTTAACCGGTCCAGTCACCACCGTGTTGTTGGGGTATTTGAACCTCGCCACAGGGGGCCACCTTCCGTGGAATGTGACGTTACTGCTCAGATATATGAAGTCTCCCAGCTCCACCTCAGACCCGGAAGTCAAGTTGTTAGAGCACTTCATGTCAGAACCTGGTTTGAAAGGAACCACGGATTTAAGCAAAATAAATTCACATATTGATAGTAATGCTCCATGCGATATGTTGATTAGTCACAGTTATGTATTCTGATTAAGGGAGGAAACAGTTTAATATATATATGCATGATTCTACCTCAAACAGCTGAATCTGTTGATACGGAGATATAAAATATCTAAAAACGATACAAAAAAGTACCTCCACCCATCCTTCGTTGACATTCTGCCGAGACATATATCACGTGAGAGCGTTACATATTGAAATGTATTGCGTGAGGGGTTTTAAATATTTAAATATATAACGTGAGGCGTGTTAAATCTTTATTATATGGAAGTTGGCAGAGTATGGCCAAAGATATCTCTTTATGGAAGTTGGCAGAGTATGGCAAAAGATATGTCTATATGGAAGTTGGCAGAGTATAGCGAAAGAGATCTCTTTATGGAAGTTGGCAGAGTAAAGCTAAAGATATTGCTTTATGGAAGTTGACAGAGTATAGCGAAAGATATATCTTTATGGAAGTTGGCAGAGTATAGCGAAAGATATCTCTTTATGGAAGTTATCAGAGTATAGCGAAAGATATCGCTTTATGGATTTTGTCAAAGTATAGTGAAAGATATCGCTTTATGGATGGCGTCATGGTATAGCGAAAGATATCGCTTTATGGGTGTTGTCAGAGCATAGCGAAAGCTATCGCTTTATGGCTGTTGTCAGAGTAAAGCGAAAGATATCGCTTTATCGAAGTTGGCAGAGTATAGCGAAAGATATTGCTTTATGGATGTTGTCACAGTATAGGGAAAGATATCGCTTTATGGATGTTGTCAGAGTGTAGTGAAAGATATCGCTTTATGGATGTTGTCAGAGTGTAGTGGAAGATATCGCTTTATGGAAGTTGGCAGAGTATAGCGAAAGATCTCTTTATGGATGTTAATGTCAGAGTATAGCGAAAAATATCGCTTTATGGATGTTGTCAGAGTATAACGAAAGATATCGCTTTATGGATGTTGTCAGAGTATAGCGAAACATATCATCATGACGCTGGTCGAGTGAGGCAACAGAGGCCCAGCGACAGTCAAATATGTAAATTCCACAACGAAATAATATGCATACATGGATACCAAATCACAAAAAAGCTGCCAAGAAGCGGCCAAGAAGCGGCCAAGAAGGACTAAAAGCGACGATAAAGAAAACAAAAAGGCCGAATCTGAAATGTGCAAAAGATAAAACTTCACAAGCACTGAGCGATAATCCCCCGACCCACGAAGTAAACAAAGCGCCTTGAAGCCATCACGCACCTTGTGGAAGGAATAGACGAGAAACTTGACGGATTAACGATAAGCCAAGAGAGAACGGACAATGATATACATGGCACCAATGGAATCGAGAACAGACTGGCCATAGTAGAAGAAGAAAACACAGGTTTTCTTCTCGGCAAACTGAAATTAAGGACATAGCAGGTGAGCTGACTCTACTGCGTAACGTGGTAACAAGGCAGTCAGACGAAATTTCGTTCTTAAAGGCAGAACTCTTAGATCTGAAAACCCAAAGTATGGGTAATAATGTCTTGACCCACAATGTTCCTGAAGCTAAAAACACAAACGAAGACTGTGTTGCCATTGTCGCTGAAATCTTCAGACAAACTCTTTGCCTTGAAGCATGTCCCGAATTGGAGAGAGCTCATAGACTGGGTGTGTTTAATCTCAAGCTGACTCGACATATGTCCATCGTTGTACGGCTATTGGCGCAAAAATCAGTGGATCATATCCTCCGAGCGGCAAAAAAACTCCCCCGCGGGAAGGATAAAATGAAGATAACGCCACAGTACCCTCGGGTATTGGAAAACAGGCGCACCATGGGCGAAAGGGTTGACGTAATCAAGAAAAAAGCCCCTCCCAGTGAACCGATAAAAGTAAGGATGACTAATGACGAAGTCTTCATAAATGGGGAAAATCTGAAGGCCCCCCTCTCTCGTCCACATATCAGAGATATTCTAGGGGTCTCAATTTCTGAGGCGGCTGAAATTGAGAAGTCTGCACTTACCCTTATGCAAGGCGAGCCAGTCACGGAGAAGGGTTGTACCTTCATCGCATCGGTGGCCAAGGCCACTACCATCAACGAAGTCAGGAAAGCCTACCGACGCCTACTCCTGGACCCACTCAAGGCCGGCGCGACCCACAACGTGGCTGCCTACAGACTATCCCAACCGCAAGCTCCAGGAGACGTCGACGAAGGAGGAAATGACGACGGTGCCTGCGGTGTATCCCGACACATCATGTATCTCCTCCACCGGCGAAATGTCTCAAACACTGTGGTATTTGTGACGTGTAACCGTAATGATAGCGGACTCGGCTACAGGCGTTTTCAACTGATAGAACAGGCGCTTGATCCTGTATTGCAGCAGTTGAATTAAGTTCACAGCCTGCAATCCAATTCTGTATGCTAAAAAGTCGGTCAGTACGAGTCATTAAGAAAATCGATATCTGGTATAACTCGTGACAAAGTCATTGCTTTAAACAAGGCAATTGCAATCCTGTTATGTACTTGACCGTAAAGCTAATTGCCTTGGCAAGACAAGCAGCAAGTGTCTGAGTGGAAATTGACATGCATCGTATTTGACAACAGCATGACCACTGTGAATCGCTGGGCCAACCTGTCAACCTAGTGGTATTGCCAGAGCAAGGCAGCCATGTGTCTGGCATTTGTGTGTTCGTACAAGTGTGCAATGTTTTTTGTTAGTTTTTTGTTTTTCTCTTGTCTTTCGTATATTGTTTATTGTCTACGTGTGTCAGCGTCCTTTTGCCAGAATGTCACGTCTCCACATATTGGGTATTGCTATTTAATAGAGCAGACGATGGTGTTTGTATCGTTCTCTTGTCAGTCGCGCAAGTGTAAAGGTCATCCAACTGCCAACTGCCAATTGTGGAAAGAAACGGAATCGACCGGAACAGAACGAAGCCGCGAGGAGGGTCACTTTACCATGAAATATATAATAAAATTTAAACATATCAGATCTATATCTTACTCTTTCTTATCAACAGGATTCAAGTCAAATATGAGAATTAGATCATTAAAACTTGCTATGCGCATTCGTGACGGAATACTCCCGGTTGGATGACTTCCACTTGGACGACACCCCATTTTGATACTTCCAGTTGGATGACTTCCAGTTGGACGACATTATATACAAATACTTTAGATATCGTTAAATGAGTAATACGTATATATCATATTTGAGAGGTTTGCAGACAAAATCGAGAAAGTTTGAGAAATAGTGAAAGCATTTTTCGTCGTGTCGTCTAAGACCTGGATTCATTCAAATAAAAGACAAAAAAAAGACCTGGCTTCACGGGTTGTGGCCAACCGCTATTTGCATGGGCGTCGTTTCATTCATGCCAAAAAGTGTGAACGAACGACACCTTCACCCTTTGATGTTCAAGATGGGATATTCTTGGTCTATATATGTTTATTGCATCTAAATAGGTTTATTGCATCTAAAAACATGTACATTATATTTTCATGTGCAAACTGAGCAGAAGCGGTGCTTATATGCTCGTGCGAGAAAAAGAAAAAGAACAAAAAGAATAACCCCCCCCACACACACACACACACACACATCCTTACCAAAATAAATATATAAAATGAAACGGATTTTTTCATAATAATGCCGTACACAAAACAACTGTTTAATCACTCAGATATTGTTAGGCTACGAATTGTATGCAAGTTATAATGGAATACTTCCAGTTGGACGATATCCACTTGGACGACACCCCATTTTGGTACTTCCAGTTCCGCAATGGCGGTCGGCAACAACAGAGTGACGCTAAATCGTAGACGACACGCCGAAAAAATGGTTTTACTATTCTTCAAACTGTCCCAATTTTATCTGCAAACCTCTCAAATAGTCATACTAACCATGATGCATCGATATGAATTGCTTATTTCACGATACCTAACGTATTTATATATAATATCGTCTAACTGGAAGTCGTCCAACTGGAAGTACCAAAATGGGGTGTCGTCCAAGTGGAAGTCGTCCAACTGGAAGCACACCGTTATAATTACGATCTCAAATGCTATGTCTCAGTTATCAATAATATACCTTCAAACCTAGTGAAGTATGAACTTGAGACCTCCAGCTCTCAAGTTAATAATGTTCGATGCGGCCTGTGATGTTCGTCTAACACCCAGAACAATACGAAAAGCAATTGAGTTGTTACTTTTTATTGCACTAAGACAACTGCAAAAGATATATGTCAATTGTAAAGACATACATATATCACGGCATGAACATCTGGGACATACCCAAATATGATACAAATACATATTAGTACACTATATTCTTAGCAATTGAGCACAATTTGCCGCACGTGACGAAGAAAATCCTCGCTGATATAAATCTGACGTTGCGTTTGCCAAAACGATCATCAATACTTTGAATGTTTGTTTTCCAGTGATCTATCGTAGGGTAATATGAAGCTAGATAAGACATAGCATATTTGAACAGATAACTTACGAATAAGAGACGGAGACACTAAGATAGAGGCACACTTAAAAGACATAAAAATAAAAGTCGCATGTGCTCTAGCCATGACGTAATAACCAGTAGACAGACAGAAGGACAAAAGAAGGTGACAATTGGTACCACGGTCAAGAGCAGCAGAATCTGACCGTCGGATGGAATGCCTAAACACTTACGACATTGAACAATTAGAGACATGCATACGAATTAGAGACAGTAAAGATGACAGTAAGCGACGGCTTAAGCGATAACAATAACAAAGAGACTAAATAGATGGTAAAATAGACAAATTGGCAGCTAGTCGCATACAATCTAGCAATCAAGGCCAAAGCCAGCTCGCCCGAATCAGAATCAGAATCAGAATCGTTTTATTGGGTCAAGCATACATAACAAAACAAACAGAAAAAGAAAAACACACACAAAAATTAGATAGGGTTGCCTGACCGAGGAGACTCACATTAAGACCGCTAGGCAGTCGCTAGCATGTGAGCCACCTCGAATTTCTACAACACAGACACAGACGATTTTAGTTTAAGAAAGCTAAATACCTATTACGTGCGTGCGTGGCAGACATAACAATTTGAGGCTTCACAACATTCTTTATAACCGATTAATAAATGGTCCTTAATGTGAGACGCATAACTTTTCAGCGAATGTGTGGTTGCTTTGCTAATGATATGCGGAGGGGTGTTGTTTAGGTGATGGATGAGACTATGTCTTAAGGTAAGTGGACAGAATTTGTGTTTGGTAGTCGGGATATGAAATGTGTGGTTTTGTCTTGTGTTATGGCTATGTAAGTCATTTATCTTGAGGAATGTCATGTGTTCGAGAAAGTAAGCTGGTAGGTTATTATTTATGAATTGGTGGTAAAATTTAAGTTGTTGTAATGTATGTATATCTTTTAGTTTCAAGATTTTGAGATATTTGAATAGCGGGTCCGTGTGTGCAATATAATGACTTTATGTTACAATCCTAATTGCCCGTTTTTGAATTTTAAATAACCTGTCAACTCGATATCCCCATGCCAGTATGCAGTAATATAGTTGACTCTGAAACAGTGACATATATATGGTATACAGGATGTGTTGGGGAAGGAAGTTGCCTAGCCTCTTTAGGATACCAACAACTTTGCTTAGTTTTGCAGCAAGTTTGTTTGTATGGCTGTGCCATGTTAAATGTTTATCTATAGTTAGTCCTAGCAGATCAAAGGTATCGACGCACTCTAGTTTGTTCCTGGCAATGTATAGTTCTGGAATTTTTACTTTTTTCTGGGGCTTGTAGAGTACCATGTATTTAGTTTTTGTTATGTTTAGGCACAGATCATTTACCTTTAACCAATTGTTTATCTTGGATAATTCATCATTTATGTTTTGCGCTTCATTTTTACTCCCAGTTATTGATGCATCCAGTGTACTAAACAGTGTAGTATCATCAGCGTATACTATAAACTTAAAAACATCACTAGCGTGGGGTAAATCATTGGTATAGATTATAAAGAAAAGCGGCCCTAGGATTGAACCTTGTGGAACCCCGCGTGTGACAGGCATTTCTTCAGATCGTATATTATCTATCATAACGTACTGTTTGCGATTATCTAGATAACTTTTTAGGAGATTTAGAGCAGTTCCAGATACGCCATAGTGATGCAGTTTGTTTAATAAAATGTTATGATTTAATGTATCAAATGCTTTGGATAAATCCAGATATATATGAATAGGAATTTTACCTTCATCAAGCTTTTGTATAGTTCTGTCTATCAGTTCTAATGTAGCATGTTCAGTGGAGTGCTTCTTTCTGAACCCATACTGGTTAGAGTTAAAGAGTTTTTGCTTCTGAAAATGGTCATACAAGAAGGTAAATATAATTTTCTCGAAGATTTTAGAAATTGCTGGTAATAGAGATATTGGTCGATAGTTATCGATATTTGTGTTATCATCTTTTTTGAAGACTGGAATTACCTTGGCTAGTTTTAACTGGTCGGGGAAGATCCCTGTCGTCAGGCATTGATTGATTATCAGAGTAATACTCTCACATAATTCTTCCTTGACTATCTTGAGCAATTTTACCGAAATTCCATCGTGACCTGAACTTGAGTTGGATTTTAATTCATTTATGGCCCCCAATATCTGGGCTTTATTTACTTCTGTGAAACATAGTTTATTTAATGTGGGTAGAGGTTTCAAATAAGACTCGTAGGGTGTTGAGTTTGCGCAATCTAAATTGCCGCAGATAGTTGTGCCGATATTGACGAAGAAACAATTGAACTTATCTGTTATCAGTTGTCTATTTTCCATCGGCTTGCCCTCGATATTAAAATAGTCCGGAAAGTCTTTCGTGTCCTTTTTATTATTCAGTAAGCATTTGATTTATCTCCATGTTCCTTTAATATCATTTTTGCACTTGTCAAAGCGTTTAAGGTAATAATCAGTTTTAGCTTGTGCAATCAACTTTTTTAGCATTTTGTTATTAGTCTTTAAATTCGTCTTCAATGTTCCATACTGCATGGAATCTGGTAGCGTTGCTTTTAGCCTCCTGTAAAGTTTGTCTCTAAAGGAAATAGATTTGATAATTCCCTGCGTAACCCAAGCCGATTTCTTATGTTTATGCTTATTAAACTTGACTAGTTTACTTGGCAAGAGATCACGCTTGGCCTTTGTGAGTACATCCTCTAGTATTTTGTAGTTGGTGTTTGGATCGGCGTGCATATCATTTTCCATTTTACTGCTAATTTCTGCCTTTGCAAGATGTGATTTAAAGTTAAGAAGGGAACTCTGGTCCCTTTTTTCTACCTGTACATGGGTCGGAGTTTTGTGAGAAAGTCGGATATTAAGATTGAAGGAAATAAAATATGGCAAATGGTCAGACAAACCTTTGATTAGTATACCAGCAGTTGTACTTAATGTGTTCGGAGTCAGTTTACAGAGAAAATTGTCAATTAAAGTTCTCCTGTATTTGGACAGTCTTGTTGGGAGAGTTATCAGGGGGAAAAAGCTTCGGGAAAGAACGGTCTTATGACACGACACGCCGGTGACTCTAACAAGTCTAGAGGTTCACCAATTCTATTGGCTCAAAGCACTGGCGCGAAACTGGTATTAAATTGAGAAAAGTACAGGACCCGGATGAGAATAATTCGACGACATAAATAGACAGAAACAACTTTGAGGGAGAGACTTAGACTGACACTGAGAGAGATAGCAAGGAGAGGAAGAAGGCCGGCCAGGGATAGACCTCCGGGTGTGGCCGCGTCCATTGGGATGTCGCGTATCGGTTTTCGTGGACATGGTCAGAACTTTCGCCGCCGGACCAGTTGTAACATGATGTAAACTGGTAACAGTCTTACCTTGGACCACGGTTGGACTATGGACAACGAAAGTTAAGTATATTCGGTCTCAGCATAGAACACGGTTTCGGTTACCCGATGAGAAATCATTGTATACCTGTTCTATCGCTAGGAGGCTTGTAACTTGCCCGCGTGCAGCGTCAAGCCGAAGTAACAAAATTAAGTAATTATGAATAAGTTAATAAATATATATTCAAACCCTCCATGGTTGTTAGTGTCTTGTGTTCGTTCCACGTGAGCCTTCCCCGTGCTACAGATAATCGTGTGAGTTTCAGTCTGACAACGACAGTCGAAGGAGACCCCAAATGAGGACGACTATAGTTTTCAACGGTGCTGACACGTTGTCTCCTGCTTGGTCATTTTTGCGCATAGGCCCCTTCTGATCAATTATGTGTTAATGTAAATATACAGCGAAACGGAAGAACGGAACGAAACGGAACCCGGCAGAACAAGAGCAAATTCTGAGGAGCCCGATTTGCCCTAGCCTCCCGGGGCTAACTAGCTAGTTTAGCGATTGAAACTAGCAATCAGTGTTTGTGAGCTCATGCCACTTGATGTCACAAGAGCACAAACTGTTTAATGAATTATGGCATTACATTTTGCACAGGCAATGTGAGGCAAACACCTAATTGCTCCCTACCCCCATCCCCTGCTGCTTCTCTCTTTGAGTCGAAAAGCCCGTGCAGGAGATTATAATGTTTCTTTAACACTTTGGCAGCTGTACCCGTCGCGAAGCCACCGTCCATAGGCCTTTGTTTCGCGCATACGAGATTGTCGCAAGACACAAGACACAAGGTGCTTGCAGTAACCAAATTATTATTTACGCCGGACATGATGTTTGGTCATGGCTCTTCTGCAATCGACGTGTGAAAGAAAATACCGTTTAAGTTTTAAACGTAGCGTGCTTCATGCGGCTGCGCACGCCCCGCACAGTTATGGATCTGACCGTGCCCACCCCAAGCCCGCCCCGAGCCCGCCCCGAGCGCGCCCCGAGCCCGCCCAGAGCGCGCCCCGAGCGCGCCCCGAGCCCACACCGAGCCCGCCCCGAGCCCACCCCGAGCCCGCCCCGAGCCCGCCCCGAGCCCGCCCCGAGCCCGCCCGAGCCCGCCCCGAGCGCGCGAACCATTCTAGATGCCACGCTGCGCATGCTTTCCTGCTGGGGATATGCCAGAACAGAACACATAAAGTCGAGATATTATATTAATTTGTAAGAGTTTGATACCAAAGAGTTTGATATCTCTCTTTCCACTTGGTTCCGTTCCGTTTTGTTCCCTTCCCCTAATACGCACATTAGCACAAAATTGATCAGAAATATACTACACGGGGCCTATACACAAACATGACAAAGCAGGAGACAACGTGTCAGCAACTTGTCAGCAAACGACTCTTTCCTGCCAAAACTAAAGAAGTCAAAATACAATATAAGAATCAGTTTTTATATCATCCAAGATTTCTTTTGTTTATATTCCACGCATGCCAGACTACCAAATGGAGTCTCTCAGCTAACCTTCCGTGACATCAATTTACCACAGGTTTCAACTTAGTGATAGACGTCATCACTTTGTGTGCTTCGCGATGCTTTGTTATAAGTACCAGTGCCGCGACAGAGTTCTGTGGTGTCCCTGGATAGACAAGTTTGCCACATCGCAGCCGAAACGGCGATGTTTATTAGATTTTTGAATTTATGAAATGAAACAATCGAGTTTTCTGTAAATTGTGATATATTTGTCGCCTGGGCTTAGTTTTGGCGGGAAAGAGCTCGATATGCAACTTTAACTAAAGACAGAGACAGGTGACAAACTATCACTAAATGTTATGTAAGTATGTATATATAATGCATATATCAGCCGCCGTCTTCTCTCGAATGCCCCGTGCTGTTTTGAATGGGATACAATCACAGGGGCGGATCCAGAGGTGCGACCCGGCCACGCTCCCCCCCCCCCTCCCCCCCATTTTAGGGCCGAAAATTTGGTATCATTTAATATATGAAAATAGAAACCGGCCCCCCCGATCTAGCATGTCTGGATGCCACCCTGAATCGGCATGCCGAATGAATGCGCGCGCACCCGATCTGAGTGGAATAAGTTTCAAGATGTATACCGTGTCCGTTTACATTGGAGATACACCCGGGCGACTAAGAAACGCACCCAGTGTTTTCCCGCTTTACCTTGAACCTTGGGCCCTGAGTGGTGAAAAACTGTTATGCATAACGCAACCGTTTTTCTTGTCGCTGTATACATATTTTTTCGTGAAAAACGATTTTTGTTACCAATTTTCGTTTTCTATATCGCCAAACGAATTAAAAACAGGCGTTGGGTTCGTTTTTCATTTTCTTATGATCATTTTAAAAACGAAAAACGATTGGACCGTTTAGCCACGGACCGTCTGGATATAAAGCAATCAAACATTAACTGTGTATGTTACCTTACCTAGCACAATGACTTCGGCGTACGCTGGATCGGGAGTCAGTGAGTTATCACATTTGAACTTTCCGCCATCAGCTGTCTGGACTCCTGTGATGACCAAGTCGTATCTCTTCCCTGATGTCCCGGTGCGGTCAACAACTGAGTAACGAGGTGGGGGTGTGACTTCGGGAAAGGCTCCACCATCTCGGAACTGAGCACTACAGGCTGGTGCCTTAGTGATACACTCGGACCACACCAGTTCAAAGGTAGTCTCCTGGAATTCACATGGAAGCTCGACGTTGTCACCGCCGTACTGCGCCACGTTCTGAGGAGGGGCTGTGATGGTCGCCTGTCCCCTGGTGCCTGGTGCTGTATGGGATAAGGCAGTCGTCGTTACAACATATTCAACGCTTGCATGTATTAGAAAATATCGTCACGGATAATCACTGGATGATGAACTAAATACATTGGTCAGGTAACCACCAACTTTGGCAGACTAAATAAGGCAAACGAACATGGCAAAACTCAAAGCTTATAGTTATTACCATTCGCACAGAAAAGCTATTTCGCGGGGCATGTGGGATTTTTTTAGTTCTGTTCTGTTGTATCACTGTACAACTTGTACTACATATTGTAGATATGAAAGAAAATTCGACGTCGCCTGCATGATGTATTATGCATATGGTAAAACAAGGTAACAAGTGCTGATCGAACTGTTTTTTTTTGGTTTGTTTTTTATTTATATTTATTCGTTCCAAAAGACAACAACCGATACATAACGACATATAACAATTGTAAAGAGGGGTACATCGAAACTGTTAGCCAAGGCCAGCCTACCAAACATTCTTGCTCTTGTATCAGAGTGTGATGGGTAGACTGGTACGACAACAACTATCAGGTAGGGCGTTGACCAGGTAGATAAATTGGGTTGTAAACTTTCGCCAAGATAGTAAAAATAAAAGGAAAAAGTGTGGAATTTAAAGAAGGCTCTACTTGTGTAAACCTTCATGAATGATTTATCTGACTTTTTTATGAAAGGGATTTACAGCACCCGCGCATATTTTACTTTCTCGTTTTAGCACATCTTTGTTCTCTCTTTGCTGCAGCATCTGCACACCCATTCACTCTTTTCGTAGCGCATCATCCAGGCAAACCTTCACTCTTTCTTCATCATTAGGGCATATCATTAAACATATCGAAATAGGGGTAACAAGCCGGTTTGCAGATGTACAAGTCAAAGAGTTTATAGTGAGTTTTACGTAAATTAGGTAAGATATAGCTCTATTTGGACAGAAACTAGATGACGAGAACAGATGTTTAGTCTGTGATATTGGTGTTCTATAATTATGGACAATTGCACCGATTTATCCCATAATAAAACTGGTAAATATTGGAAGATGTATCATACATACTTGCATGTGGTGATCGACAGCGAAGAGATTGCTTGGCATTTAATAAATCAGGAAAACCATTTCAGACCATTTAAGACTATTTAAGACTTTCTTAATCTATTATCCTTCATAAGGTTCTACTAACCATAATTTATGCAGGGTGAACGCATCTCGTACAATGCCATGGGTCCATAGTTTCATCACAAGCAAGGGGGGTAGCAATAGTCTTAGCAAATAGCGCACCATATGAAGTACACGGGGTAGAGAAAGATAATGCATGTAATTTAATATTATTAGATGTCACTATTAATGGGACTCGGATGACTTTGGGTTGTGTGTATGGTCCAAATAAAGATTGTCCAGAATTGTATACTGATTTACAGCATAGAATAGAAAAACTGGGTAATGCCACAATAATAATATGTGGAGACTGGAATTTGGTCCTAAATCAAGAGCTGGATACATATGGATATAAGAGGGAAAATAACACTAAGGCAAGAAAACGCGTATTGGATATGATGGACACTCTTGAGCTGATAGACTGTTGGAGAATTCTGCATGCGGACACAAGAAGATATACTTGGGTAAATCAACAGCGAAATACACAAAGGTCAAGGCTAGATTTTTTTCTTGTCTCCGCAAATTTTCACGCTACCACACAAAAGGCATCAATCGGAGATGGGTATAGAACGGACCATTCCTTAATAACAATCAATGTGCAGGGATTAACCTTAGATAGAGGCCGTGGGTTCTGGAAAATGAACACATCTTTGCTGTATGACCAACAGTATGTTAACATAATCAAAACCTGTGTCACCAAGGTGGAACATCAATATGGCAGGGGCAATGACATGGTATCGGAAGACCACTTGAATAATGCTGTAATCGATCAACTGTTCTATGAAGTGCTAAAATTAGAAATTAAGGGCACGACTATAAGTCACAGTACATTTAAGAAAAAGGCAACGAATGAAACGATAGCGACGGTACAGAGCGAACTAACGGAACTAGATAAGATATTACAAAGGAGTGGGGACCAGCCTGATGACATCGGTAAAAAACCAGATGAACTTTGTGCAAACCTAGAGCGGCTACGGGCCCCTGTGGTAAAGGCCATTATGTTACGCGCGATGGCAAAGTATTACGAAGAGGGGGAAAAGCCAACAAGATATTTTTGCAGTCTGGAAAAGAGGAATTACATCAATAAATGATCAGTAAACTAGTGGTGGATGGAGAGGAAATCGTACAACAAGAGGCTATATTGAGGGCACAAAGGGGGTTCTATAAACGGGTTTATGCAAACAATGATAACATTTGTGGGGAGCATCACATTAATGAGTTTCTAAACGATAAGAATGTAAAACGTTTATCTGATGAACAAGTGGAAGCATGTGAAGGGGAAATAACTGGTGATGAAGTAAAGGAAGCAAGGGATTATTACTTGCCTGCCAAAACAGGACGAACAAAGGGAATATATGAAAAATTGGCGCCCCATAACCCTCCTGAACGCAGATTATAAGATTTTGTCGGGAGTAATGGCTTTGCGCATGAAAAGAGTACTTCCACATATTATTAGTTCCGATCAGGGGGATTCATGAGTGGTCGTTTTAAAACACGAGGCTAGTCTATGATGCTATGCATTATTTAAAAGAACAAAATAAGACAGCATTGCTACTGTTAATAGATTTCGAAAAGGCCTTCGATGCGGTAACCTGGTCATATTTAACGCGAGTACTAAATGAATACGGTGTTGGTGAGTCGTTTAGAAGATATTGCAATATTTTATATTCTGCAGCTAATAGCCATGTCATTAACAATGGCCACTTTTCAGATTTCTTGAAACTGGAGAGAGGGTGTAGACAATGAGACCCCTTGTCAGCTTTGGCCGTTGAGCCACTCGCTATGGCAATTAAGAATGACAGTAAGATCAGAGGTATTAAGTTTTGCATGTGTACAAACTCGGTCAAAATGCCGATGACATTTTTCTTTTCTTGGATGGCAGTGAACACTCTTTGAGAGCTGCTATGCGGATATTAGAGGCGTTGAGCAAATGTTCAGGTTTGAAGATAAATGTCGAAAAGACGAAGGCAGTGTGGCTGGGAATGCGGCCAAAATATAAGGATAAGATATGCCCAGATCTAGAACTTTGTTGGGTCACAAGTTTTGTATTGCTAGAGATACGATTTGACATTGATCTGGCTAAAGTACCCAAATTAAATCTTGATAGTAAACTGGTAGAAGTTGAAAATATGTGAACAGCTTATGGGCGACGAAACCTGTCGTTAAGAGGCAGGGTGTGGGTTTTGAAAACTTTAGCTATACCGAAGTTGGTGCACGTTTTGTCTGTTCTGCCTCTACCAGATAAATCATTTGTTAATCGTCTTGAGGGTATTGTACGGTCATTTTTATGGAGAAAAAAACGGTCTAAAATTGCTCTAAAACGCATGGTACAACAGGTAGAGGACGGGGGGCTAACCTGACCCACATACCATCTTGTATAAAGGCTTTAAAGATTACTTGGATAAAAAGACTAGTTGCCACTGAAGGAACCTGGCAGAACCTCTCTACTGAAACTATTTGCGAAGACAAAATCTTATGTTGGAAGCTTGATCTGGAATCGCTGCATCTGTTGGAAGCGAAAGCAAACCCTTTTTGGTCACAGGTTTTAAGAGAATGGATTTATGTCACAAATATAATACGTAGGGAGTATCCTTTTGATGCGCCAATTTGAAATTCTTATTTTTTAAAGAACGAAAATCTTAATCGACGAAAAGTTGAACTTATCAAGAAAGGGGTGATTTACTATAACGATATGCTAAGTGAAGACGACTCTCCCTATGGATGGAGCGAGTTTGGTAAAAGGTAAAATGTTATTATGAACTTCGCGGATTTTTATAGATTAACGCATAGCTTTCCCAGACAATGGAGAGCACAATGCCAAGAGCAGGGGAAAAAGCAACCTGGTATAGAGAGAATACATGAAGTTTTTGTGAAAGAGTGTACAGTTGCGAAGACAAGTGAATCGAAATGGAAAGAGAAGCTCAACCAGGATATTGATGAACACCAATTGCGAACAATTTATAAGTTACCACTGAGCTCCACCCTGGACGAACGACTGCGGAGTTTCCATTACAATTTTTTGTGTAAAAATATGGTTACCAACTCCCACTTGTTTTTGTGCAAATTGGCTGAATCAAAAAGATGCGCCTTATGTAACCAGCATGACGAAACAATGGAACATATGTTTTGGAATTGTGTCATAGTGAAACAGATATGGGAAAACATAGGCGCATGGCTAGATGAGTCAAGCCGATCCAATCTTAGTAAAAATTTAAACTTCACATCTGCTATGTTGGGGGCAGCTTCACCACATAAAGAACTGATTAATCTTGTTTTTATTGTTACCAAATACAATATATATATTTGTAAGTGGAAACGAGTTACGCCAAAGATAACGGCTATAATTCGGCTTATAAAATACTATTTCGAGCTAGAAAGCAGAGCGGCAGAAACATCGGGAAGAGCCAGGGAGATTTTTAAAGACAAGCGGGACCCAATATACGATGTAATCGCTGATACTAGGAGATGACGTTATGATGTTTGCATAGTTTTGTACAGATATTGTGTTATAAGCCGCTTTTCGGAGAATAAAAACTAATAAAAAGTAATAACAAATATGTAGAAATTCTAATATGAAAGACATTGTATTTTTGTTTGTTGCATTTGGTAGATGAAAGAACACTCCATTACATATAGTAGAGGTAGGCTACGAAGGTGTAAATTCGTAGTTGGGGTCTCAATTACAAAGCTTTTCTGCCACTTCGTGTAAGGTCAAATACGTAATCCATGCTGGTGTTTCGGGGTAGGGTAACCTACGCCCGTGAAAAATATGTTCCAATAGATAGATTTTGGTAGATTTTGGAAATGATATTACCAGATACATAAGGAATGAGAAAAAAAACATGTCTGATTACTATTGCAATTTGTTTCGGGTTGACCCCTGATTTGGCACAGGCTGCCCGGACTAACACTCAGCAGGATAACTTATTATTACGCAACTAGAAGCAATGCGCACGGAAACGAAATTAATTCCAGCCATCAAGACAAGTGGAGAGCCGCCGTCTGCAGAAAAGGGTGCGTACACTACGATGACTGTGTTTAGGTGGGGTGGAGATACTATATTTATCTACAGCCTGTGGACGGGCCCTGTCAAATTTTTGCCCGTCCTACAGCCACAGAACTGGGGCTAGGTTGGAGACACATTCGACACAATCTCACGATCTATAGCGAAATATGCGGCCCCAGTCGCCTCGAACTTACAGGCATACCCCAGTTCTGCTGATAATACCATCACTTTTTTATCTTTTCTCATAAATTGTTGACGCTTTACATGAGAAACCTGACATAGGTGGACTTCGCCATTTGCTTCGCGAGCGTCTTTAAATTGGCAATAGCCTTATGTGATACCGTGTTGTCCTAAAGTTTTCCTTTTGCTATTTACGATGTGACGAGATATTCATGGCGATGACCAGTTCAAACGTTGGAGAGGTTAGTGAAGGTCGGCCTGCATACCTCACTTGTGTCGTCGCAAGTACGACAAGAGTGACATCTGCATATCTCACACATCACGCCGCATGTATAACAAGAGCCACATCTGCATGCCTCACACATCACGCCGCATGCATAACAAGAGCCACATCTGCATGTCTTACACATCACGTGGCATGTATAACAAGAGCCACATCTGCATGCCTCACACATCACGCCGCATGTATAACAAGAGCCACATCTGCATGCCTCACACATCACGTGGCATGTATAACAAGAGCCACATCTGCATGCCTCACACATCACGTGGCATGTATAACAAGAGCCACATCTGCATGCCTCACACATCACGCCGCATGTATAACAAGAGCCACATCTGCATGCCTCACACATCACGTGGCATGTATAACAAGAGCCACATCTGCATGCCTCACACATCACGCCGCATGTATAACAAGAGCCACATCTGCATGCCTCACACATCACGTGGCATGTATAACAAGAGCCACATCTGCATGCTCACACATCACGCCGCATGTATAACAAGAGCCACATCTGCATATATCTCACACATCACGCCGCATGTATAACAAGAGCCACATCTGCATATATCTCACACATCACGCCGCATGTATAACAAGAGCCACATCTGCATGCCTCACACATCACGCCGCATGTATAACAAAAGCCACATCTGCATATCTCACATCACGCCGCATGTATAACAAGAGCCACATCTGCAGATATCTCACACATCACGCCGCATGTATAAAAAGAGCCACATCTGCATGCCTCACACATCACGCCGCATGTATAACAAGAGCCACATCTGCATATCTCACACATCACGCCGCATGTATAACAAGAGCCATATCTGCATGCCTCACACATCACGCCGCATGTATAACAAGAGCCACATCTGCATATCTCACATCACGCCGCATGTATAACAAGAGCCATATCTGCATATCTCACACATCACGCCGCATGTATAACAAGAGCCACATCTGCATATCTCACACATCACGCCGCATGTATAACAAGAGCCACATCTGCATGCCTCACACATCACGCCGCATGTATAACAAAAGCCACATCTACATGCCTCACACATCACGCCGCATGTATAACAAGAGCCACATCTGCATGCCTCACACATCACGCCGCATGTATAACAAGAGCCACATCTGCATGCCTCACACATCACGTGGCATGTATAACAAGAGCCACATCTGCATATATCTCACATCACGCCGCATGTATAACAAGAGGCACATCTGCATGCCTCACACATCACGCCGCATGTATAACAAGAGCCACATCTGCATATATCTCACACATCACGCCGCATGTATAACAAGAGCCACATCTGCATGCCTCACACATCACGCCACATGTATAACAAGAGCCACATCTGCATATCTCACATCACGCCGCATGTATAACAAGAGCCATATCTGCATATCCCACACATCACGCCGCATGTATAACAAGAGCCACATCTGCATATCTCACACATCACGCCGCATGTATAACAAGAGCCACATCTGCATGCCTCACACATCACGCCGCATGTATAACAAGAGCCACATCTGCATATCTCACACATCACGCCGCATGTATAACAAGAGCCACATCTGCATATCTCACACATCACGCCGAATGTATAACAAGAGCCATATCTGTATATCTCACACATCACGCCGCATGTATAACTAGAGCCACATCTGCATGCCTCACACATCACGCCGCATGTATAACAAGAGCCACATCTGCATGTCTCACACATCACGCCGCATGTATAACAAGAGCCACATCTGCATATATCTCACACATCACGCCACATGTATAACAAGCGGCACATCTGCATGCCTCACACATCACGCCGCATGTATAACAAGAGTCACATCTGCATGCCTCACACATCACGCCGCATGTATAACAAGAGCCACATCTGCATGCCTCACACATCACGCCGCATGTATAACAAGAGCCACATCTGCATGCCTCACACATCACGCCGCATGTATAACAAGAGCCACATCTGCATGCCTCACACATCACGTGGCATGTATAACAAGAGCCACATCTGCATGCCTCATACATCACGCCGCATGTATAACAAGAGCCACATCTGCATATATCTCACACATCACGCCGCATGTATAACAAGAGCCACATCTGAATGCCTCACACATCACGCCGCATGTATAACAAGAGCCATATCTGCATATCTCACACATCACGCCGCATGTATAACAAGAGCGACATCTGCATATCTCACACATCACGCCGCATGTATAACAAGAGCCACATCTGCATATCTCACACATCACGCCGCATGTATAACAAGAGCGACATCTGCATATCTCACACATCACGCCGCATGTATAACAAGAGCCACATCTGCATATATCTCACACATCACGCCGCATGTATAACAAGAGCCACATCTGCATGCCTCACGCATCACGCCGCATGTATAACAAGAGCCACATCTGCATGCCTCACACATCACGCCGCATGTATAACAAGAGCCACATCTGCATATCTCAAACATCACGCCGCATGTATAACAAGAGCCACATCTGCATATCTCACATCACGCCGCATGTATAACAAGAGCCACATCTGCATATCTCACACATCACGCCGCATGTATAACAAGAGTCACATCTGCATATCTCACACATCACGCCGCATGTATAACAAGAGCCACATCTGCATGCCTCACACATCACGCCGCATGTATAACAAGAGCCACATCTGCATGCCTCACACATCACGCCCCATGTATAACAAGAGCCACATCTGCATGCCTCACACATCACGCCGCATGTATAACAAGAGCCACATCTGCATATATCTAACACATCACGCCGCATGTATAACAAGAGGCACATCTGCATGCCTCACACATCACGCCGCATGTATAACAAGAGCCATATCTGCATGCCTCACACATCACGCCGCATGTATAACAAGAGCCACATCTGCATGCCTCACACATCACGCCGCATGTATAACAAGAGCCACATCTGCATGCCTCACACATCACGCCGCATGTAAAACAAGAGCCACATCTGCATGCCTCACACATCACGCCGCATGTGTAACAAGAGCCACATCTGCATGCCTCACACATCACGTGGCATGTATAACAAGAGCCACATCTGCATGCCTCACACATCACGTGGCATGTATAACAAGAGCCACATCTGCATATATCCCACACATCACGTGGCATGTATAACAAGAGCCACATCTGCATGCCTCACACATCACGCCGCATGTATAACAAGAGCCACATCTGCATGCCTCACACATCACGCCGCATGTATAACAAGAGCCACATCTGCATGCATCACACATCACGCCGCATGTATAACAAGAGCCATATCTGCATATCTCACACATCACGCCGCATGTATAACAAGAGCCACATCTGCATATCTCACGCATCACGCCGCATGTATAACAAGAGCCACATCTGCATATCACACACATCACGCCGCATGTATAACAAGAGCCACATCTGCATATCTCACACATCACGCCGCATGTATAACAAGAACCACATTTGCATGCCTCACACATCACGCCGCATGTATAGCAAGAGCCACATCCGCATGCCTCACACATCACGTGGCATGTATAACAAGAGCCACATCTGCATGCCTCACACATCACGCCGCATGTATAACAAGAGCCACATCTGCATATCTCACACATCACGCCGCATGTATAACAAGAGCCACATCTGCATGCCTCACACATCACGCTGCATGTATAACAAGAGCCACATCTGCATATATATCACACATCACGCCGCATGTATAACAAGAGCCACATCTGCATATATCTCACACATCACGCCGCATGTATAACAAGAGCCACATCTGCATGCCTCACACATCACGCCGCATGTATAACAAGAGCCACATCTGCATATCTCACACATCACGCCGCATGTATAACAAGAGCCACATCTGCATATATCCCACGCATCACGCCGCATGTATAACAAGAGAGCCACATCTGCATGCCTCACACATCACGCCGCATGTATAACAAGAGCCACATCTGTATATCTCACATCACGCCGCATGTATAACAAGAGCCATATCTGCATATCTCACACATCACGCCGCATGTATAACAAGAGCCACATCTGCATATCTCACACATCACGCCGCATGTGTAACAAGAGCCACATCTGCATGCCTCACACATCACGCCGCATGTATAACAAAAGCCACATCTGCATGCCTCACACATCACGCCGCATGTATAACAAGAGCCACATCTGCATGCCTCACACATCACGCCGCATGTATAACAAGAGCCACATCTGCATGCCTCACACATCACGTGGCATGTATAACAAGAGCCACATCTGCATGTCTCACACATCACGCCGCATGTATAACAAGAGCCACATCTGCATATATCTCACACATCACGCCACATGTATAACAAGCGGCACATCTGCATGCCTCACACATCACGCCGCATGTATAACAAGAGTCACATCTGCATGCCTCACACATCACGCCGCATGTATAACAAGAGCCACATCTGCATGCCTCACACATCACGCCGCATGTATAACAAGAGCCACATCTGCATGCCTCACACATCACGCCGCATGTATAACAAGAGCCACATCTGCATGCCTCACACATCACGTGGCATGTATAACAAGAGCCACATCTGCATGCCTCATACATCACGCCGCATGTATAACAAGAGCCACATCTGCATATATCTCACACATCACGCCACATGTATAACAAGCGGCACATCTGCATGCCTCACACATCACGCCGCATGTATAACAAGAGTCACATCTGCATGCCTCACACATCACGCCGCATGTATAACAAGAGCCACATCTGCATGCCTCACATATCACGCCGCATGTATAACAAGAGCCACATCTGCATGCCTCACACATCACGCCGCATGTATAACAAGAGCCACATCTGCATGCCTCACACATCACGCCGCATGTATAACAAGAGCCACATCTGCATGCCTCACACATCACGTGGCATGTATAACAAGAGCCACATCTGCATGCCTCATACATCACGCCGCATGTATAACAAGAGCCACATCTGCATATATCTCACACATCACGCCGCATGTATAACAAGAGCCACATCTGAATGCCTCACACATCACGCCGCATGTATAACAAGAGCCATATCTGCATATCTCACACATCACGCCGCATGTATAACAAGAGCCACATCTGCATATCTCACACATCACGCCGCATGTATAACAAGAGCGACATCTGCATATCTCACACATCACGCCGCATGTATAACAAGAGCCATATCTGCATGCCTCACGCATCACGCCGCATGTATAACAAGAGCCACATCTGCATGCCTCACACATCACGCCGCATGTATAACAAGAGCCACATCTGCATGCCTCACACACCACGCTGCATGTATAACAAGAGCCACATCTGCATGCATCACACATCACGCCGCATGTATACCAATGGCCATATCTGCATATCTCACACATCACGCCGCATGTATAACAAGAGCCACATCTGCATATCTCACACATCACGCCGCATGTATAACAAGAGCCACATCTGCATATCTCACACATCACGCCGCATGTATAACAAGAGCCACATCTGCATATCTCACACATCACGCCGCATGTATAACAAGAGCCACATCTGCATATCTCACACATCACGCCGCATGTATAACAAGAGCGACATCTGCATATCTCACACATCACGCCGCATGTATAACAAGAGCCACATCTGCATATATCTCACACATCACGCCGCATGTATAACAAGAGCCACATCTGCATGCCTCACGCATCACGCCGCATGTATAACAAGAGCCACATCTGCATGCCTCACACATCACGCCGCATGTATAACAAGAGCCACATCTGCATATCTCAAACATCACGCCGCATGTATAACAAGAGCCACATCTGCATATCTCACATCACGCCGCATGTATAACAAGAGCCACACCTGCATATCTCACACATCACGCCGCATGTATAACAAGAGTCACATCTGCATATCTCACACATCACGCCGCATGTATAACAAGAGCCACATCTGCATGCCTCACACATCACGCCGCATGTATAACAAGAGCCACATCTGCATGCCTCACACATCACGCCCCATGTATAACAAGAGCCACATCTGCATGCCTCACACATCACGCCGCATGTATAACAAGAGCCACATCTGCATATATCTAACACATCACGCCGCATGTATAACAAGAGGCACATCTGCATGCCTCACACATCACGCCGCATGTATAACAAGAGCCATATCTGCATGCCTCACACATCACGCCGCATGTATAACAAGAGCCACATCTGCATATATCTCACACATCACGCCACATGTATAACAAGAGGCACATCTGCATGCCTCACACATCACGCCGCATGTATAACAAGAGCGATATCTGCATATCCCACACATCACGCCGCATGTATAACAAGAGCCACATCTGCATATCTCACACATCACGCCGCATGTATAACAAGAGCCACATCTGCATGCCTCACACATCACGCCGCATGTATAACAAGAGCCACATCTGCATATCTCACACATCACGCCGCATGTATAACAAGAGCCACATCTGCATATCTCACACATCACGCCGAATGTATAACAAGAGCCATATCTGTATATCTCACACATCACGCCGCATGTATAACAAGAGCCACATCTGCATGCCTCACACATCACGCCGCATGTATAACAAGAGCCACATCTGCATGTCTCACACATCACGCCGCATGTATAACAAGAGCCACATCTGCATATATCTCACACATCACGCCACATGTATAACAAGCGGCACATCTGCATGCCTCACACATCACGCCGCATGTATAACAAGAGTCACATCTGCATGCCTCACACATCACGCCGCATGTATAACAAGAGCCACATCTGCATGCCTCACACATCACGCCGCATGTATAACAAGAGCCACATCTGCATGCCTCACACATCACGCCGCATGTATAACAAGAGCCACATCTGCATGCCTCACACATCACGTGGCATGTATAACAAGAGCCACATCTGCATGCCTCATACATCACGCCGCATGTATAACAAGAGCCACATCTGCATATATCTCACACATCACGCCGCATGTATAACAAGAGCCACATCTGAATGCCTCACACATCACGCCGCATGTATAACAAGAGCGACATCTGCATATCTCACACATCACGCCGCATGTATAACAAGAGCCACATCTGCATATCTCACACATCACGCCGCATGTATAACAAGAGCGACATCTGCATATCTCACACATCACGCCGCATGTATAACAAGAGCCACATCTGCATATATCTCACACATCACGCCGCATGTATAACAAGAGCCACATCTGCATGCCTCACGCATCACGCCGCATGTATAACAAGAGCCACATTTGCATGCCTCACACATCACGCCGCATGTATAACAAGAGCCACATCTGCATATCTCAAACATCACGCCGCATGTATAACAAGAGCCACATCTGCATATCTCACATCACGCCGCATGTATAACAAGAGCCACATCTGCATATCTCACACATCACGCCGCATGTATAACAAGAGTCACATCTGCATATCTCACACATCACGCCGCATGTATAACAAGAGCCACATCTGCATGCCTCACACATCACGCCGCATGTATAACAAGAGCCACATCTGCATGCCTCACACATCACGCCCCATGTATAACAAGAGCCACATCTGCATGCCTCACACATCACGCCGCATGTATAACAAGAGCCACATCTGCATATATCTAACACATCACGCCGCATGTATAACAAGAGGCACATCTGCATGCCTCACACATCACGCCGCATGTATAACAAGAGCCATATCTGCATGCCTCACACATCACGCCGCATGTATAACAAGAGCCACATCTTCATATATCTCACACATCACGCCACATGTATAGCAAGAGGCACATCTGCATGCCTCACACATCACGCCGCATGTATAACAAGAGCCACATCTGCATGCCTCACACATCACGCCGCATGTATAACAAGAGCCACATCTGCATGCCTCACACATCACGCCGCATGTAAAACAAGAGCCACATCTGCATGCCTCACACATCACGCCGCATGTGTAACAAGAGCCACATCTGCGTGCCTCACACATCACGTGGCATGTATAACAAGAGCCACATCTGCATGCCTCACACATCACGCCGCATGTATAACAAGAGCCACATCTGCATATATCTCACACATCACGCCGCATGTATAACAAGAGCCACATCTGCATGCCTCACACATCACGCCGCATGTATAACAAGAGCCACATCTGCATATCTCACACATCACGCCGCATGTATAACAAGAGCCACATCTGCATATCTCACACATCACGCCGAATGTATAACAAGAGCCATATCTGTATATCTCACACATCACGCCGCATGTATAACAAGAGCCACATCTGCATGCCTCACACATCACGCCGCATGTATAACAAGAGCCACATCTGCATGTCTCACACATCACGCCGCATGTATAACAAGAGCCACATCTGCATATATCTCACACATCACGCCACATATATAACAAGCGGCACATCTGCATGCCTCACACATCACGCCGCATGTATAACAAGAGTCACATCTGCATGCCTCACACATCACGCCGCATGTATAACAAGAGCCACATCTGCATGCCTCACACATCACGCCGCATGTATAACAAGAGCCACATCTGCATGCCTCACACATCACGCCGCATGTATAACAAGAGCCACATCTGCATGCCTCACACATCACGTGGCATGTATAACAAGAGCCACATCTGCATGCCTCATACATCACGCCGCATGTATAACAAGAGCCACATCTGCATATATCTCACACATCACGCCGCATGTATAACAAGAGCCACATCTGAATGCCTCACACATCACGCCGCATGTATAACAAGAGCCATATCTGCATATCTCACACATCACGCCGCATGTATAACAAGAGCCACATCTGCATATCTCACACATCACGCCGCATGTATAACAAGAGCGACATCTGCATATCTCACACATCACGCCGCATGTATAACAAGAGCCACATCTGCATATCTCACACATCACGCCGCATGTATAACAAGAGCGACATCTGCATATCTCACACATCACGCCGCATGTATAACAAGAGCCACATCTGCATATATCTCACACATCACGCCGCATGTATAACAAGAGCCACATCTGCATGCCTCACGCATCACGCCGCATGTATAACAAGAGCCACATCTGCATGCCTCACACATCACGCCGCATGTATAACAAGAGCCACATCTGCATATCTCAAACATCACGCCGCATGTATAACAAGAGCCACATCTGCATATCTCACATCACGCCGCATGTATAACAAGAGCCACATCTGCATATCTCACACATCACGCCGCATGTATAACAAGAGTCACATCTGCATATCTCACACATCACGCCGCATGTATAACAAGAGCCACATCTGCATGCCTCACACATCACGCCGCATGTATAACAAGAGCCACATCTGCATGCCTCACACATCACGCCCCATGTATAACAAGAGCCACATCTGCATGCCTCACACATCACGCCGCATGTATAACAAGAGCCACATCTGCATATATCTAACACATCACGCCGCATGTATAACAAGAGGCACATCTGCATGCCTCACACATCACGCCGCATGTATAACAAGAGCCATATCTGCATGCCTCACACATCACGCCGCATGTATAACAAGAGCCACATCTGCATATATCTCACACATCACGCCACATGTATAGCAAGAGGCACATCTGCATGCCTCACACATCACGCCGCATGTATAACAAGAGCCACATCTGCATGCCTCACACATCACGCCGCATGTATAACAAGAGCCACATCTGCATGCCTCACACATCACGCCGCATGTAAAACAAGAGCCACATCTGCATGCCTCACACATCACGCCGCATGTGTAACAAGAGCCACATCTGCGTGCCTCACACATCACGTGGCATGTATAACAAGAGCCACATCTGCATGCCTCACACATCACGCCGCATGTATAACAAGAGCCACATCTGCATATATCCCACACATCACGTGGCATGTATAACAAGAGCCACATCTGCATGCCTCACACATCACGCCGCATGTATAACAAGAGCCACATCTGCATGCCTCACACATCACGCCGCATGTATAACAAGAGCCACATCTGCATGCATCACACATCACGCCGCATGTATAACAAGAGCCATATCTGCATATCTCACACATCACGCCGCATGTATAACAAGAGCCACATCTGCATATCTCACGCATCACGCCGCATGTATAACAAGAGCCACATCTGCATATCACACACATCACGCCGCATGTATAACAAGAGCCACATCTGCATGTCTCACACATCACGCCGCATTTATAACAAGAGTCACATCTGCATATCTCACACATCACGCCGCATGTATAACAAGAACCACATTTGCATGCCTCACACATCACGCCGCATGTATAACAAGAGCCACATCTGCATATCTCACACATCACGCCGCATGTATAACAAGAGCCATATCTGCATGTCTCACACATCGCGCCGCATTTATAACAAGTCACATCTGCATATCTCACACATCACGCCGCATGTATAACAAGAACCACATTTGCATGCCTCACACATCACGCCGCATGTATAGCAAGAGCCACATCCGCATGCCTCACACATCACGTGGCATGTATAACAAGAGCCACATCTGCATATATCTCACACATCACGCCGCATGTATAACAAGAGCCACATCTGCATGCCTCACACATCACGCCGCATGTATAACAAGAGCCACATCTGCATATCTCACACATCACGCCGCATGTATAACAAGAGCCACATCTGCATATATCCCACGCATCACGCCGCATGTATAACAAGAGAGCCACATCTGCATGCCTCACACATCACGCCGCATGTATAACAAGAGCCACATCTGTATATCTCACATCACGCCGCATGTATAACAAGAGCCATATCTGCATATCTCACACATCACGCCGCATGTATAACAAGAGCCACATCTGCATATCTCACACATCACGCCGCATGTGTAACAAGAGCCACATCTGCATGCCTCACACATCACGCCGCATGTATAACAAAAGCCACATCTGCATGCCTCACACATCACGCCGCATGTATAACAAGAGCCACATCTGCATGCCTCACACATCACGCCGCATGTATAACAAGAGCCACATCTGCATGCCTCACACATCACGTGGCATGTATAACAAGAGCCACATCTGCATGTCTCACACATCACGCCGCATGTATAACAAGAGCCACATCTGCATATATCTCACACATCACGCCACATGTATAACAAGCGGCACATCTGCATGCCTCACACATCACGCCGCATGTATAACAAGAGTCACATCTGCATGCCTCACACATCACGCCGCATGTATAACAAGAGCCACATCTGCATGCCTCACACATCACGCCGCATGTATAACAAGAGCCACATCTGCATGCCTCACACATCACGCCGCATGTATAACAAGAGCCACATCTGCATGCCTCACACATCACGTGGCATGTATAACAAGAGCCACATCTGCATGCCTCATACATCACGCCGCATGTATAACAAGAGCCACATCTGCATATATCTCACACATCACGCCACATGTATAACAAGCGGCACATCTGCATGCCTCACACATCACGCCGCATGTATAACAAGAGTCACATCTGCATGCCTCACACATCACGCCGCATGTATAACAAGAGCCACATCTGCATGCCTCACATATCACGCCGCATGTATAACAAGAGCCACATCTGCATGCCTCACACATCACGCCGCATGTATAACAAGAGCCACATCTGCATGCCTCACACATCACGCCGCATGTATAACAAGAGCCACATCTGCATGCCTCACACATCACGTGGCATGTATAACAAGAGCCACATCTGCATGCCTCATACATCACGCCGCATGTATAACAAGAGCCACATCTGCATATATCTCACACATCACGCCGCATGTATAACAAGAGCCACATCTGAATGCCTCACACATCACGCCGCATGTATAACAAGAGCCATATCTGCATATCTCACACATCACGCCGCATGTATAACAAGAGCCACATCTGCATATCTCACACATCACGCCGCATGTATAACAAGAGCGACATCTGCATATCTCACACATCACGCCGCATGTATAACAAGAGCCATATCTGCATGCCTCACGCATCACGCCGCATGTATAACAAGAGCCACATCTGCATGCCTCACACATCACGCCGCATGTATAACAAGAGCCACATCTGCATGCCTCACACACCACGCTGCATGTATAACAAGAGCCACATCTGCATGCATCACACATCACGCCGCATGTATACCAATGGCCATATCTGCATATCTCACACATCACTGCGCATGTATAACAAGAGCCACATCTGCATATCTCACACATCACGCCGCATGTATAACAAGAGCCACATCTGCATATCTCACACATCACGCCGCATGTATAACAAGAGCCACATCTGCATATCTCACACATCACGCCGCATGTATAACAAGAGCCACATCTGCATATCTCACACATCACGCCGCATGTATAACAAGAGCGACATCTGCATATCTCACACATCACGCCGCATGTATAACAAGAGCCACATCTGCATATATCTCACACATCACGCCGCATGTATAACAAGAGCCACATCTGCATGCCTCACGCATCACGCCGCATGTATAACAAGAGCCACATCTGCATGCCTCACACATCACGCCGCATGTATAACAAGAGCCACATCTGCATATCTCAAACATCACGCCGCATGTATAACAAGAGCCACATCTGCATATCTCACATCACGCCGCATGTATAACAAGAGCCACATCTGCATATCTCACACATCACGCCGCATGTATAACAAGAGTCACATCTGCATATCTCACACATCACGCCGCATGTATAACAAGAGCCACATCTGCATGCCTCACACATCACGCCGCATGTATAACAAGAGCCACATCTGCATGCCTCACACATCACGCCCCATGTATAACAAGAGCCACATCTGCATGCCTCACACATCACGCCGCATGTATAACAAGAGCCACATCTGCATATATCTAACACATCACGCCGCATGTATAACAAGAGGCACATCTGCATGCCTCACACATCACGCCGCATGTATAACAAGAGCCATATCTGCATGCCTCACACATCACGCCGCATGTATAACAAGAGCCACATCTGCATATATCTCACACATCACGCCACATGTATAACAAGAGGCACATCTGCATGCCTCACACATCACGCCGCATGTATAACAAGAGCGATATCTGCATATCCCACACATCACGCCGCATGTATAACAAGAGCCACATCTGCATATCTCACACATCACGCCGCATGTATAACAAGAGCCACATCTGCATGCCTCACACATCACGCCGCATGTATAACAAGAGCCACATCTGCATATCTCACACATCACGCCGCATGTATAACAAGAGCCACATCTGCATATCTCACACATCACGCCGAATGTATAACAAGAGCCATATCTGTATATCTCACACATCCCGCCACATGTATAACAAGAGCCACATCTGCATGCCTCACACATCACGCCGCATGTATAACAAGAGCCACATCTGCATGTCTCACACATCACGCCGCATGTATAACAAGAGCCACATCTGCATATATCTCACACATCACGCCACATGTATAACAAGCGGCACATCTGCATGCCTCACACATCACGCCGCATGTATAACAAGAGTCACATCTGCATGCCTCACACATCACGCCGCATGTATAACAAGAGCCACATCTGCATGCCTCACACATCACGCCGCATGTATAACAAGAGCCACATCTGCATGCCTCACACATCACGCCGCATGTATAACAAGAGCCACATCTGCATGCCTCACACATCACGTGGCATGTATAACAAGAGCCACATCTGCATGCCTCATACATCACGCCGCATGTATAACAAGAGCCACATCTGCATATATCTCACACATCACGCCGCATGTATAACAAGAGCCACATCTGAATGCCTCACACATCACGCCGCATGTATAACAAGAGCAACATCTGCATATCTCACACATCACGCCGCATGTATAACAAGAGCCACATCTGCATATCTCACACATCACGCCGCATGTATAACAAGAGCGACATCTGCATATCTCACACATCACGCCGCATGTATAACAAGAGCCACATCTGCATATATCTCACACATCACGCCGCATGTATAACAAGAGCCACATCTGCATGCCTCACGCATCACGCCGCATGTATAACAAGAGCCACATCTGCATGCCTCACACATCACGCCGCATGTATAACAAGAGCCACATCTGCATATCTCAAACATCACGCCGCATGTATAACAAGAGCCACATCTGCATATCTCACATCACGCCGCATGTATAACAAGAGCCACATCTGCATATCTCACACATCACGCCGCATGTATAACAAGAGTCACATCTGCATATCTCACACATCACGCCGCATGTATAACAAGAGCCACATCTGCATGCCTCACACATCACGCCGCATGTATAACAAGAGCCACATCTGCATGCCTCACACATCACGCCCCATGTATAACAAGAGCCACATCTGCATGCCTCACACATCACGCCGCATGTATAACAAGAGCCACATCTGCATATATCTAACACATCACGCCGCATGTATAACAAGAGGCACATCTGCATGCCTCACACATCACGCCGCATGTATAACAAGAGCCATATCTGCATGCCTCACACATCACGCCGCATGTATAACAAGAGCCACATCTGCATATATCTCACACATCACGCCACATGTATAGCAAGAGGCACATCTGCATGCCTCACACATCACGCCGCATGTATAACAAGAGCCACATCTGCATGCCTCACACATCACGCCGCATGTATAACAAGAGCCACATCTGCATGCCTCACACATCACGCCGCATGTAAAACAAGAGCCACATCTGCATGCCTCACACATCACGCCGCATGTGTAACAAGAGCCACATCTGCGTGCCTCACACATCACGTGGCATGTATAACAAGAGCCACATCTGCATGCCTCACACATCACGCCGCATGTATAACAAGAGCCACATCTGCATATATCTCACACATCACGCCGCATGTATAACAAGAGCCACATCTGCATGCCTCACACATCACGCCGCATGTATAACAAGAGCCACATCTGCATATCTCACACATCACGCCGCATGTATAACAAGAGCCACATCTGCATATCTCACACATCACGCCGAATGTATAACAAGAGCCATATCTGTATATCTCACACATCACGCCGCATGTATAACAAGAGCCACATCTGCATGCCTCACACATCACGCCGCATGTATAACAAGAGCCACATCTGCATGTCTCACACATCACGCCGCATGTATAACAAGAGCCACATCTGCATATATCTCACACATCACGCCACATATATAACAAGCGGCACATCTGCATGCCTCACACATCACGCCGCATGTATAACAAGAGTCACATCTGCATGCCTCACACATCACGCCGCATGTATAACAAGAGCCACATCTGCATGCCTCACACATCACGCCGCATGTATAACAAGAGCCACATCTGCATGCCTCACACATCACGCCGCATGTATAACAAGAGCCACATCTGCATGCCTCACACATCACGTGGCATGTATAACAAGAGCCACATCTGCATGCCTCATACATCACGCCGCATGTATAACAAGAGCCACATCTGCATATATCTCACACATCACGCCGCATGTATAACAAGAGCCACATCTGAATGCCTCACACATCACGCCGCATGTATAACAAGAGCCATATCTGCATATCTCACACATCACGCCGCATGTATAACAAGAGCCACATCTGCATATCTCACACATCACGCCGCATGTATAACAAGAGCCACATCTGCATATATCTCACACATCACGCCGCATGTATAACAAGAGCCACATCTGCATGCCTCACGCATCACGCCGCATGTATAACAAGAGCCACATCTGCATGCCTCACACATCACGCCGCATGTATAACAAGAGCCACATCTGCATATCTCAAACATCACGCCGCATGTATAACAAGAGCCACATCTGCATATCTCACATCACGCCGCATGTATAACAAGAGCCACATCTGCATATCTCACACATCACGCCGCATGTATAACAAGAGTCACATCTGCATATCTCACACATCACGCCGCATGTATAACAAGAGCCACATCTGCATGCCTCACACATCACGCCGCATGTATAACAAGAGCCACATCTGCATGCCTCACACATCACGCCCCATGTATAACAAGAGCCACATCTGCATGCCTCACACATCACGCCGCATGTATAACAAGAGCCACATCTGCATATATCTAACACATCACGCCGCATGTATAACAAGAGGCACATCTGCATGCCTCACACATCACGCCGCATGTATAACAAGAGCCATATCTGCATGCCTCACACATCACGCCGCATGTATAACAAGAGCCACATCTGCATATATCTCACACATCACGCCACATGTATAGCAAGAGGCACATCTGCATGCCTCACACATCACGCCGCATGTATAACAAGAGCCACATCTGCATGCCTCACACATCACGCCGCATGTATAACAAGAGCCACATCTGCATGCCTCACACATCACGCCGCATGTAAAACAAGAGCCACATCTGCATGCCTCACACATCACGCCGCATGTGTAACAAGAGCCACATCTGCGTGCCTCACACATCACGTGGCATGTATAACAAGAGCCACATCTGCATGCCTCACACATCACGCCGCATGTATAACAAGAGCCACATCTGCATATATCCCACACATCACGTGGCATGTATAACAAGAGCCACATCTGCATGCCTCACACATCACGCCGCATGTATAACAAGAGCCACATCTGCATGCCTCACACATCACGCCGCATGTATAACAAGAGCCACATCTGCATGCATCACACATCACGCCGCATGTATAACAAGAGCCATATCTGCATATCTCACACATCACGCCGCATGTATAACAAGAGCCACATCTGCATATCTCACGCATCACGCCGCATGTATAACAAGAGCCACATCTGCATATCACACACATCACGCCGCATGTATAACAAGAGCCACATCTGCATGTCTCACACATCACGCCGCATTTATAACAAGAGTCACATCTGCATATCTCACACATCACGCCGCATGTATAACAAGAACCACATTTGCATGCCTCACACATCACGCCGCATGTATAACAAGAGCCACATCTGCATATCTCACACATCACGCCGCATGTATAACAAGAGCCATATCTGCATGTCTCACACATCGCGCCGCATTTATAACAAGTCACATCTGCATATCTCACACATCACGCCGCATGTATAACAAGAACCACATTTGCATGCCTCACACATCACGCCGCATGTATAGCAAGAGCCACATCCGCATGCCTCACACATCACGTGGCATGTATAACAAGAGCCACATCTGCATGCCTCACACATCACGCCGCATGTATAACAAGAGCCACATCTGCATATCTCACACATCACGCCGCATGTATAACAAGAGCCACATCTGCATGCCTCACACATCACGCCGCATGTATAACAAGAGCCACATCTGCATATATATCACACATCACGCCGCATGTATAACAAGAGCCACATCTGCATATATCTCACACATCACGCCGCATGTATAACAAGAGCCACATCTGCATGCCTCACACATCACGCCGCATGTATAACAAGAGCCACATCTGCATATCTCACACATCACGCCGCATGTATAACAAGAGCCACATCTGCATATATCCCACGCATCACGCCGCATGTATAACAAGAGCCACATCTGCATGCCTCACACATCACGCCGCATGTATAACAAGAGCCACATCTGCATATCTCACATCACGCCGCATGTATAACAAGAGCCATATCTGCATATCTCACACATCACGCCGCATGTATAACAAGAGCCACATCTGCATATCTCACACATCACGCCGCATGTGTAACAAGAGCCACATCTGCATGCCTCACACATCACGCCGCATGTATAACAAAAGCCACATCTGCATGCCTCACACATCACGCCGCATGTATAACAAGAGCCACATCTGCATGCCTCACACATCACGCCGCATGTATAACAAGAGCCACATCTGCATGCCTCACACATCACGTGGCATGTATAACAAGAGCCACATCTGCATGTCTCACACATCACGCCGCATGTATAACAAGAGCCACATCTGCATATATCTCACACATCACGCCACATGTATAACAAGCGGCACATCTGCATGCCTCACACATCACGCCGCATGTATAACAAGAGTCACATCTGCATGCCTCACACATCACGCCGCATGTATAACAAGAGCCACATCTGCATGCCTCACACATCACGCCGCATGTATAACAAGAGCCACATCTGCATGCCTCACACATCACGCCGCATGTATAACAAGAGCCACATCTGCATGCCTCACACATCACGTGGCATGTATAACAAGAGCCACATCTGCATGCCTCATACATCACGCCGCATGTATAACAAGAGCCACATCTGCATATATCTCACACATCACGCCACATGTATAACAAGCGGCACATCTGCATGCCTCACACATCACGCCGCATGTATAACAAGAGTCACATCTGCATGCCTCACACATCACGCCGCATGTATAACAAGAGCCACATCTGCATGCCTCACACATCACGCCGCATGTATAACAAGAGCCACATCTGCATGCCTCACACATCACGCCGCATGTATAACAAGAGCCACATCTGCATGCCTCACACATCACGCCGCATGTATAACAAGAGCCACATCTGCATGCCTCACACATCACGTGGCATGTATAACAAGAGCCACATCTGCATGCCTCATACATCACGCCGCATGTATAACAAGAGCCACATCTGCATATATCTCACACATCACGCCGCATGTATAACAAGAGCCACATCTGAATGCCTCACACATCACGCCGCATGTATAACAAGAGCCATATCTGCATATCTCACACATCACGCCGCATGTATAACAAGAGCCACATCTGCATATCTCACACATCACGCCGCATGTATAACAAGAGCGACATCTGCATATCTCACACATCACGCCGCATGTATAACAAGAGCCATATCTGCATGCCTCACGCATCACGCCGCATGTATAACAAGAGCCACATCTGCATGCCTCACACATCACGCCGCATGTATAACAAGAGCCACATCTGCATGCCTCACACATCACGCCGCATGTATAACAAGAGCCACATCTGCATGCCTCACACATCACGTGGCATGTATAACAAGAGCCACATCTGCATGTCTCACACATCACGCCGCATGTATAACAAGAGCCACATCTGCATATATCTCACACATCACGCCACATGTATAACAAGCGGCACATCTGCATGCCTCACACATCACGCCGCATGTATAACAAGAGTCACATCTGCATGCCTCACACATCACGCCGCATGTATAACAAGAGCCACATCTGCATGCCTCACACATCACGCCGCATGTATAACAAGAGCCACATCTGCATGCCTCACACATCACGCCGCATGTATAACAAGAGCCACATCTGCATGCCTCACACATCACGTGGCATGTATAACAAGAGCCACATCTGCATGCCTCATACATCACGCCGCATGTATAACAAGAGCCACATCTGCATATATCTCACACATCACGCCACATGTATAACAAGCGGCACATCTGCATGCCTCACACATCACGCCGCATGTATAACAAGAGTCACATCTGCATGCCTCACACATCACGCCGCATGTATAACAAGAGCCACATCTGCATGCCTCACACATCACGCCGCATGTATAACAAGAGCCACATCTGCATGCCTCACACATCACGCCGCATGTATAACAAGAGCCACATCTGCATGCCTCACACATCACGCCGCATGTATAACAAGAGCCACATCTGCATGCCTCACACATCACGTGGCATGTATAACAAGAGCCACATCTGCATGCCTCATACATCACGCCGCATGTATAACAAGAGCCACATCTGCATATATCTCACACATCACGCCGCATGTATAACAAGAGCCACATCTGAATGCCTCACACATCACGCCGCATGTATAACAAGAGCCACATCTGCATATCTCACACATCACGCCGCATGTATAACAAGAGCCACATCTGCATATCTCACACATCACGCCGCATGTATAACAAGAGCCACATCTGCATATCTCACACATCACGCCGCATGTATAACAAGAGCCACATCTGCATATCTCACACATCACGCCGCATGTATAACAAGAGCGACATCTGCATATCTCACACATCACGCCGCATGTATAACAAGAGCCACATCTGCATATATCTCACACATCACGCCGCATGTATAACAAGAGCCACATCTGCATGCCTCACGCATCACGCCGCATGTATAACAAGAGCCACATCTGCATGCCTCACACATCACGCCGCATGTATAACAAGAGCCACATCTGCATATCTCAAACATCACGCCGCATGTATAACAAGAGCCACATCTGCATATCTCACATCACGCCGCATGTATAACAAGAGCCACATCTGCATATCTCACACATCACGCCGCATGTATAACAAGAGTCACATCTGCATATCTCACACATCACGCCGCATGTATAACAAGAGCCACATCTGCATGCCTCACACATCACGCCGCATGTATAACAAGAGCCACATCTGCATGCCTCACACATCACGCCCCATGTATAACAAGAGCCACATCTGCATGCCTCACACATCACGCCGCATGTATAACAAGAGCCACATCTGCATATATCTAACACATCACGCCGCATGTATAACAAGAGGCACATCTGCATGCCTCACACATCACGCCGCATGTATAACAAGAGCCATATCTGCATGCCTCACACATCACGCCGCATGTATAACAAGAGCCACATCTGCATATATCTCACACATCACGCCACATGTATAACAAGAGGCACATCTGCATGCCTCACACATCACGCCGCATGTATAACAAGAGCCACATCTGCATATATCTCACACATCACGCCACATGTATAACAAGCGGCACATCTGCATGCCTCACACATCACGCCGCATGTATAACAAGAGTCACATCTGCATGCCTCACACATCACGCCGCATGTATAACAAGAGCCACATCTGCATGCCTCACACATCACGCCGCATGTATAACAAGAGCCACATCTGCATGCCTCACACATCACGCCGCATGTATAACAAGAGCCACATCTGCATGCCTCACACATCACGCCGCATGTATAACAAGAGCCACATCTGCATGCCTCACACATCACGTGGCATGTATAACAAGAGCCACATCTGCATGCCTCATACATCACGCCGCATGTATAACAAGAGCCACATCTGCATATATCTCACACATCACGCCGCATGTATAACAAGAGCCACATCTGAATGCCTCACACATCACGCCGCATGTATAACAAGAGCCATATCTGCATATCTCACACATCACGCCGCATGTATAACAAGAGCCACATCTGCATATCTCACACATCACGCCGCATGTATAACAAGAGCGACATCTGCATATCTCACACATCACGCCGCATGTATAACAAGAGCCATATCTGCATGCCTCACGCATCACGCCGCATGTATAACAAGAGCCACATCTGCATGCCTCACACATCACGCCGCATGTATAACAAGAGCCACATCTGCATGCCTCACACATCACGCCGCATGTATAACAAGAGCCACATCTGCATGCCTCACACATCACGTGGCATGTATAACAAGAGCCACATCTGCATGTCTCACACATCACGCCGCATGTATAACAAGAGCCACATCTGCATATATCTCACACATCACGCCACATGTATAACAAGCGGCACATCTGCATGCCTCACACATCACGCCGCATGTATAACAAGAGTCACATCTGCATGCCTCACACATCACGCCGCATGTATAACAAGAGCCACATCTGCATGCCTCACACATCACGCCGCATGTATAACAAGAGCCACATCTGCATGCCTCACACATCACGCCGCATGTATAACAAGAGCCACATCTGCATGCCTCACACATCACGTGGCATGTATAACAAGAGCCACATCTGCATGCCTCATACATCACGCCGCATGTATAACAAGAGCCACATCTGCATATATCTCACACATCACGCCACATGTATAACAAGCGGCACATCTGCATGCCTCACACATCACGCCGCATGTATAACAAGAGTCACATCTGCATGCCTCACACATCACGCCGCATGTATAACAAGAGCCACATCTGCATGCCTCACACATCACGCCGCATGTATAACAAGAGCCACATCTGCATGCCTCACACATCACGCCGCATGTATAACAAGAGCCACATCTGCATGCCTCACACATCACGCCGCATGTATAACAAGAGCCACATCTGCATGCCTCACACATCACGTGGCATGTATAACAAGAGCCACATCTGCATGCCTCATACATCACGCCGCATGTATAACAAGAGCCACATCTGCATATATCTCACACATCACGCCGCATGTATAACAAGAGCCACATCTGAATGCCTCACACATCACGCCGCATGTATAACAAGAGCCACATCTGCATATCTCACACATCACGCCGCATGTATAACAAGAGCCACATCTGCATATCTCACACATCACGCCGCATGTATAACAAGAGCCACATCTGCATATCTCACACATCACGCCGCATGTATAACAAGAGCCACATCTGCATATCTCACACATCACGCCGCATGTATAACAAGAGCGACATCTGCATATCTCACACATCACGCCGCATGTATAACAAGAGCCACATCTGCATATATCTCACACATCACGCCGCATGTATAACAAGAGCCACATCTGCATGCCTCACGCATCACGCCGCATGTATAACAAGAGCCACATCTGCATGCCTCACACATCACGCCGCATGTATAACAAGAGCCACATCTGCATATCTCAAACATCACGCCGCATGTATAACAAGAGCCACATCTGCATATCTCACATCACGCCGCATGTATAACAAGAGCCACATCTGCATATCTCACACATCACGCCGCATGTATAACAAGAGTCACATCTGCATATCTCACACATCACGCCGCATGTATAACAAGAGCCACATCTGCATGCCTCACACATCACGCCGCATGTATAACAAGAGCCACATCTGCATGCCTCACACATCACGCCCCATGTATAACAAGAGCCACATCTGCATGCCTCACACATCACGCCGCATGTATAACAAGAGCCACATCTGCATATATCTAACACATCACGCCGCATGTATAACAAGAGGCACATCTGCATGCCTCACACATCACGCCGCATGTATAACAAGAGCCATATCTGCATGCCTCACACATCACGCCGCATGTATAACAAGAGCCACATCTGCATATATCTCACACATCACGCCACATGTATAACAAGAGGCACATCTGCATGCCTCACACATCACGCCGCATGTATAACAAGAGCCACATCTGCATGCCTCACACATCACGCCGCATGTATAACAAGAGCCACATCTGCATGCCTCACACATCACGCCGCATGTAAAACAAGAGCCACATCTGCATGCCTCACACATCACGCCGCATGTGTAACAAAAGCCACATCTGCATGCCTCACACATCACGTGGCATGTATAACAAGAGCCACATCTGCATGCCTCACACATCACGCCGCATGTATAACAAGAGCCACATCTGCATATATCCCACACATCACGTGGCATGTATAACAAGAGCCACATCTGCATGCCTCACACATCACGCCGCATGTATAACAAGAGCCACATCTGCATGCCTCACACATCACGCCGCATGTATAACAAGAGCCACATCTGCATGCATCACACATCACGCCGCATGTATAACAAGAGCCATATCTGCATATCTCACACATCACGCCGCATGTATAACAAGAGCCACATCTGCATATCTCACGCATCACGCCGCATGTATAACAAGAGCCACATCTGCATATCACACACATCACGCCGCATGTATAACAAGAGCCACATCTGCATGTCTCACACATCACGCCGCATTTATAACAAGTGTCACATCTGCATATCTCACACATCACGCCGCATGTATAACAAGAACCACATTTGCATGCCTCACACATCACGCCGCATGTATAACAAGAGCCACATCTGCATATCTCACACATCACGCCGCATGTATAACAAGAGCCACATCTGCATGTCTCACACATCGCGCCGCATTTATAACAAGTCACATCTGCATATCTCACACATCACGCCGCATGTATAACAAGAACCACATTTGCATGCCTCACACATCACGCCGCATGTATAGCAAGAGCCACATCCGCATGCCTCACACATCACGTGGCATGTATAACAAGAGCCACATCTGCATGCCTCACACATCACGCCGCATGTATAACAAGAGCCACATCTGCATGCCTCACACATCACGCCGCATGTATAACAAGAGCCACATCTGCATATATATCACACATCACGCCGCATGTATAACAAGAGCCACATCTGCATATATCTCACACATCACGCCGCATGTATAACAAGAGCCACATCTGCCTGCCTCACACATCACGCCGCATGTATAACAAGAGCCACATCTGCATATCTCACACATCACGCCGCATGTATAACAAGAGCCACATCTGCATATATCCCACGCATCACGCCGCATGTATAACAAGAGCCACATCTGCATGCCTCACACATCACGCCGCATGTATAACAAGAGCCACATCTGCATATCTCACATCACGCCGCATGTATAACAAGAGCCATATCTGCATATCTCACACATCACGCCGCATGTATAACAAGAGCCACATCTGCATATCTCACACATCACGCCGCATGTGTAACAAGAGCCACATCTGCATGCCTCACACATCACGCCGCATGTATAACAAGAGCCACATCTGCATATCTCACATCACGCCGCATGTATAACAAGAGCCATATCTGCATATCTCACACATCACGCCGCATGTATAACAAGAGCCACATCTGCATATCTCACACATCACGCCGCATGTGTAACAAGAGCCACATCTGCATGCCTCACACATCACGCCGCATGTATAACAAAAGCCACATCTGCATGCCTCACACATCACGCCGCATGTATAACAAGAGCCACATCTGCATGCCTCACACATCACGCCGCATGTATAACAAGAGCCACATCTGCATGCCTCACACATCACGTGGCATGTATAACAAGAGCCACATCTGCATGTCTCACACATCACGCCGCATGTATAACAAGAGCCACATCTGCATATATCTCACACATCACGCCACATGTATAACAAGCGGCACATCTGCATTCCTCACACATCGCGCCGCATGTATAACAAGAGTCACATCTGCATGCCTCACACATCACGCCGCATGTATAACAAGAGCCACATCTGCATGCCTCACACATCACGCCGCATGTATAACAAGAGCCACATCTGCATGCCTCACACATCACGCCGCATGTATAACAAGAGCCACATCTGCATGCCTCACACATCACGTGGCATGTATAACAAGAGCCACATCTGCATGCCTCATACATCACGCCGCATGTATAACAAGAGCCACATCTGCATATATCTCACACATCACGCCACATGTATAACAAGCGGCACATCTGCATGCCTCACACATCACGCCGCATGTATAACAAGAGTCACATCTGCATGCCTAACACATCACGCCGCATGTATAACAAGAGCCACATCTGCATGCCTCACACATCACGCCGCATGTATAACAAGAGCCACATCTGCATGCCTCACACATCACGCCGCATGTATAACAAGAGCCACATCTGCATGCCTCACACATCACGCCGCATGTATAACAAGAGCCACATCTGCATGCCTCACACATCACGTGGCATGTATAACAAGAGCCACATCTGCATGCCTCATACATCACGCCGCATGTATAACAAGAGCCACATCTGCATATATCTCACACATCACGCCGCATGTATAACAAGAGCCACATCTGAATGATTCACACATCACGCCGCATGTATAACAAGAGCCATATCTGCATATCTCACACATCACGCCGCATGTATAACAAGAGCCACATCTGCATATCTCACACATCACGCCGCATGTATAACAAGAGCGACATCTGCATATCTCACACATCACGCCGCATGTATAACAAGAGCCATATCTGCATGCCTCACGCATCACGCCGCATGTATAACAAGAGCCACATCTGCATGCCTCACACATCACGCCGCATGTATAACAAGAGCCACATCTGCATGCCTCACACACCACGCTGCATGTATAACAAGAGCCACATCTGCATGCATCACACATCACGCCGCATGTATACCAATGGCCATATCTGCATATCTCACACATCACGCCGCATGTATAACAAGAGCCACATCTGCATATCTCACACATCACGCTGCATGTATAACAAGAGCCACATCTGCATATCTCACACATCACGCCGCATGTATAACAAGAGCCACATCTGCATATCTCACACATCACGCCGCATGTATAACAAGAGCCACATCTGCATATCTCACATCACGCCGCATGTATAACAAGAGCCATATCTGCATATCTCACACATCACGCCGCATGTATAACAAGAGCCACATCTGCATATCTCACACATCACGCCGCATGTGTAACAAGAGCCACATCTGCATGCCTCACACATCACGCCGCATGTATAACAAAAGCCACATCTGCATGCCTCACACATCACGCCGCATGTATAACAAGAGCCACATCTGCATGCCTCACACATCACGCCGCATGTATAACAAGAGCCACATCTGCATGCCTCACACATCACGTGGCATGTATAACAAGAGCCACATCTGCATGTCTCACACATCACGCCGCATGTATAACAAGAGCCACATCTACATATATCTCACACATCACGCCACATGTATAACAAGCGGCACATCTGCATGCCTCACACATCACGCCGCATGTATAACAAGAGTCACATCTGCATGCCTCACACATCACGCCGCATGTATAACAAGAGCCACATCTGCATGCCTCACACATCACGCCGCATGTATAACAAGAGCCACATCTGCATGCCTCACACATCACGCCGCATGTATAACAAGAGCCACATCTGCATGCCTCACACATCACGTGGCATGTATAACAAGAGCCACATCTGCATGCCTCATACATCACGCCGCATGTATAACAAGAGCCACATCTGCATATATCTCACACATCACGCCACATGTATAACAAGCGGCACATCTGCATGCCTCACACATCACGCCGCATGTATAACAAGAGTCACATCTGCATGCCTCACACATCACGCCGCATGTATAACAAGAGCCACATCTGCATGCCTCACACATCACGCCGCATGTATAACAAGAGCCACATCTGCATGCCTCACACATCACGCCGCATGTATAACAAGAGCCACATCTGCATGCCTCACACATCACGCCGCATGTATAACAAGAGCCACATCTGCATGCCTCACACATCACGTGGCATGTATAACAAGAGCCACATCTGCATGCCTCATACATCACGCCGCATGTATAACAAGAGCCACATCTGCATATATCTCACACATCACGCCGCATGTATAACAAGAGCCACATCTGAATGCCTCACACATCACGCCGCATGTATAACAAGAGCCATATCTGCATATCTCACACATCACGCCGCATGTATAACAAGAGCCACATCTGCATATCTCACACATCACGCCGCATGTATAACAAGAGCGACATCTGCATATCTCACACATCACGCCGCATGTATAACAAGAGCCATATCTGCATGCCTCACGCATCACGCCGCATGTATAACAAGAGCCACATCTGCATGCCTCACACATCACGCCGCATGTATAACAAGAGCCACATCTGCATGCCTCACACACCACGCTGCATGTATAACAAGAGCCACATCTGCATGCATCACACATCACGCCGCATGTATAGCAATGGCCATATCTGCATATCTCACACATCACGCCGCATGTATAACAAGAGCCACATCTGCATATCTCACACATCACGCCGCATGTATAACAAGAGCCACATCTGCATATCTCACACATCACGCCGCATGTATAACAAGAGCCACATCTGCATATCTCACACATCACGCCGCATGTATAACAAGAGTCACATCTGCATATCTCACACATCACGCCGCATGTATAACAAGAGCGACATCTGCATATCTCACACATCACGCCGCATGTATAACAAGAGCCATATCTGCATGCCTCACGCATCACGCCGCATGTATAACAAGAGCCACATCTGCATGCCTCACACATCACGCCGCATGTATAACAAGAGCCACATCTGCATGCCTCACACACCACGCCGCATGTATAACAAGAGCCACATTTGCATGCATCACACATCACGCCGCATGTATAACAAGGGCCATATCTGCATATCTCACACATCACGCCGCATGTATAACAAGAGCCACATCTGCATATCTCACACATCACGCCGCATGTATAACAAGAGTCACATCTGCATATCTCACACATCACGCCGCATGTATAACAAGAGCCACATCGGCATGCCTCACACATCACGCCGCATGTATAACAAGAGCCACATCTGCATATCTCACACATCACGCATGTATGTCAACATGCAATCTGAAGATCACACAAGGACGTTTGAAAAAGTAACGACATTAGTGGGGGGTGGGGGGGGGCATTTTCTAAGAGCACGTTTCGCTAGACTGAAATTTTAAACACGGCCCCTGGCTACTCACCATCTGGCACTCACTGGTTTACACACAAGCATTTCATCTTTACGTAAGATTTTCCATGCAGGGCCAGGGTGGGGGTCTGAAGTCAAAAGGTGATGTGGCCCGCTTCAAGATTTCCTTATTCGTTCCGACACATATTTCTTGCCCCACTATGTGAGTCATTACACTATTGAAATGACAGACACAGCGCAGTTTCCTTCATCTGGTATGTGACGTAGTATGTGACATCACTGTTTGGTAAAAGTGGGGAATACAGGGATGCATCAATTCAAGCAAGCCGCATGTCTGGTTACAGGTGTCAGAACATACACAGCCACAGCCATAGATAACAACAATGATAATATAATATAACAAGCCATATATACTCACGTATGAGACAGAGTAACACCAGAAATTGGATGGCGTTGCTTTGCTCCATGTTTGGTTCGTTGATATGATAATGTAACCGTGTTAGATCGTGGTCGCCCACCCAGTACTCCTATCACTCTCTGCCTTCGACTCACTCCGCCAGGGCTCCGTTATATCTCTGTTGTTGCCTACTTCCTCACTGTATTGGCACACCCAGACCCAGCCCCAGCTTAGGCCTTATAACACATGGTAGCAGGTGAGCCAAGAAAATAGTTCGCTCTCAGTATAACTTTTTCTTAAAGTACACCCGAGTATTTTGCTGTATTAAATATGCGAGGCGCGTTATGTTAAGGTTTTCTTCTTCAAAATTAGTATGTTGCAAGTATTAAGTGATTTGGCCGTTGTTCAAGAACCTTGAAATTTGCCCCCGACCGACAGCAGCGGTGTGAGCGTGGAGACTTCCTTCTGAACCTACTTACACCATCCACATCACCTGCTGTTATCTCGCCACAATGAGGACAAAGTCCGCCCAAACCTAGATAACATTAGACAGGTAACATTTATTGCAAGCTCTTCTGTCGCTTCCCACTTAATGCATTGTTCAGATGATATCATAGGGGTCCTGTGACGTGTAGGACGCGGCCCCGTCCCCATATACACTCACGCATGAAGATCATAGGGGTCCTGTGGCGGCCCCGTCCCCATATATATACTCACGTATAAGGCCCACTAAAACCAGTATTTGGACGCCCCTGCGCTGCTCCATGGCTGGTTTGTGGATATGATAATGTAACTTCCTGTTTGATCGTGCTCACCCACCCATGACTCAGCAGTGGCCTAATGCAGATGACTGGTAGTGGCGTCGGGGTAGCGTTGGGTTTTGTAGTCCGGACCCTGCGTCGCCGTTGACGGTAGAGATTGGTTGGGTGCGCAAATTGAATGGCTACTGTGTTTTTTGTCTGTTGTAAATAGGGATTGTTTATGAATACATTTGGAAAAGCGCCAAAAGCGTATGTTACTGAACTTATATAAGCTCTAGCTATTTTCATCAAACCGCGTTTAACATGGCGGCCAATGGCAAAACTCTGTGAATATGTCGCCAAATTGAACCTGCTCGTACATTTTCACCAATGCTATGACTTGCCAAATAGCAAACAAAATCTATCGTCTGACATTGTGTGTACCAGCTCTTCAAGCAAGCTTTGCATTATCAATTGTTCTTCAAGTTCTACATTACGGCAGCCTTGCCCAACTTTTGATGATCACAGCCCCGATTTCCGACACCATTTTGGCAACAAAAAACCCTCACAACCGCAAGAGAAGTTTATGGAATATGAGTGATAGGATAAGAAAGAGCAAGTGAGGGTACCAACTTAGAGGTAAAGGAGTGTCAGGAGAGGAGAAGGGGCATAGATAATAACATAATAATATAAGGATGTACCAGGCTAGAACTAGCGTTGCAATGCCTCTCGGCGTTGTGTTCCCCATGTCACTTCTGCATGAATCATAGACTCGCAAAGAATTTCATGCGTGTCAGCATATCAAAATCTGGCAAATGAACGCAAACAGTAGATACGGAGAGATAGTGTGGCTAGAAGCAACCTGAAACGTTTTGTCAGCGCGCGGAAGAATCCAGTGCCGTGGGTAGGTAGCTACGAATTCCATGGCCATGGCACTGTCATTGATTATCTGATAGCGATATACATCGTAGACACAATGCGGATGGATTTGTTGAATAGAACAGATCCCTGGAACAATCTGCTTAAAGAGTAACTCAGAGTACCAAGATAACCCAACAAGTTGGGGATTTTTTTGGCGATGGCTGGGTCACCACACCAGCAGACCAGTAGCTATAAGTTGGTATCGGTGACCACCATTTTTTTTTGTTGCATTATAATCTAGTGACATGCTGTAAAAAAATCAGAAACATGTAATGACTTTTTAACACAGTGGCAGAAATTTACTGAATTAATATCTCACTAACCAGAAGATTCACAGTATTACCATATATATTATCATATATTCCCCTAATTTTACATATAAAATATTACTTAATGTAGATGTATGCATAGGTATTGTATACTTCTATGATCATAGATATGAAGACATAACAATTGATAACTTTTGCAACTGTTTGTGCCCATGAACTGGGGTGTAATGGAGAGGTGTCTTAATCGCAATTATGTTGAAGTTTTGTAAGATAGGCACCTTCAATAAAGATCGATAGCTCAAGATGTTTCTTGGCGACCACCAGTTTTTTTCTCCTGTTTTCTTCACTTCTTGTATTGAGTAACATGCTACAAATTTTGGGAAACTTTTAATGACTTTTACTGTTTTACTATAAGGTGTGAATTGTCTTTAAGAGTACGTTCCCCATCTGGATACGCGGCGCACTCGCGGGGCGCAGTTGGTTGTGGGGAAGGGCTGGGCCTGCTATAGCCCCAGTTCTGTGGCTGTAGGACGGGCAAAAATCTAACAGGGCCCGTCGAGGTCGAAAAAAAAATCGACTTGATATTTGTCTCCAATGATGCGCGTCCCTGATGGAATACAATATTTACAACGTCTATCTTCCCTGTCTAACCTAATCAGTCACTCTTTCTCTATGGCCAAGTTATGACTACTACAACGTAATCTAGATAGTGCCACTCGGTGGCGCCTGACTCACCTGATTCAAATAACTTTTCAGAGCTAAAGATGCCTTCAATTGGCAATAGGTATGACAAAGATGCAGCCCATACCTGATCAGCAGTATGGTGTATTGTGGTATCACCAACAACGTGAGTCAGGCATACATAGCCGTACCCGTATCTATGCAAACGTGCTTTATTTTTGGTTGCCCATGTACGCTTGCAGGCTTGGTCATAAATATACAAAAGTTGATAACAGGAGCGGGGATAACTCCCTCCTGAGTATGTATGTTGTATGGGGTCGTCTGCCGCATTCACATAACACCGCCTGGTTTAGTTTTAAATGGTAACCCTATTATACCTTTACAAAATGCTAATTGAACTCTGTCTAGTGCCACCTGGCGAGTACTATTTTATTTAAGACCGTTTCTCGACATTGTGAGGATTTTTCCTTCTCGATATCTCAATATCAATTCAATGTACATAATAGCAAATAATATATAATAAAACTTTAGTTTTTTGTTCGCTTTTCTTTTATCCCCGAAATTTTGTAAGTGACAATGTTGAGTTCCTATAGGGAGTTCGGGTGGGACAGTGCAAGCTCACATTGCACAGAAATTACCTGAAAACCTAATATAATATTATTGTATTATTCTTGTAAGCATATAACAAAGTATACCCCTTATCCCAAAACTAGGATGTTTTACATCTTGTTTTTTTGTATGGTCACAAATAGGTGGAAATACCCGAAAATCCAATAGGCCGCCTTTTTAAGGTGTGGTAGGGTAATTTTTTTAAAGTAATATACTGCCTTAATTTGCCATTAATCAGTTATTGTCCACATGTCGACCCTCAGAATTACCGACACAATTTCGATGTGTAATCAGCCCACAGACCTTTTGAGGAACGGGGACTATACGTCTATGAAAGGGAACACGTCCACAATAGAACAAGCATAACCGAACGAGATTATTAGGATAGAGCAATATATTCGGTTTATCGTGAAGTGCAAGACTGTAGGCCAATGTACTAGTGAATGGGCTTCATAGTACATGCATGTACATCTGCGTTAGGACGAATCTACAGCGGAATTGCGTCACAAGTAGTCCATTTGAAGGGGGCGGGTCAACTTTGGGTAGGTGAAGTTATAGCTCATACGTTTCGGGCGGGCATGTTGTAATGAAAAGGGCTTCCTCGTCCAAAACAAGCCAAGGCACGAACAGAACAGACGTACAGGGACAGGAGGACAGGAGGACGAAATACACCAAAGCATACCAACTAAATGACAAAAGTCTGCTTACTGGGAGACCCCCCTGCTCTCCCCGATGCGAAAGTGTGAGATGTATAATTAAATATGTACCAACAGTTGCTAAAGATAAGAAACTAATAACCTGGTAACGTTTATTTGATTACGCAATGGTTTCCTTCAATTAAAGCTGCTCATACAAGTTTCCATCTTCATTATGATTTGCAATATACCTGTATGCATACTTTTCAAATTGGAAACAAAGATGACCAATCAACATGCCCTGGTATTTATTGCATACCTTATATATATATATTATTTTATTTTATTATTTTAACCGAGAAACGCTCTGGTAGATGAGAGTGAACCGGTTGGGCTTTGGAGCAATGAATTTCGAGGTTCATTTTTATGAAAGAATATGTAAAAAGCATACTTTTGCACCAAGAAAATGTATATATCATTTGCATTAAACACTTTTTTTCACGTTTTTGAGGGAAAATCTCTTTATCAAATGACAAAAAATTACCAATGACGATAATTATAATGATAATTATAATCACAAAAAGCCTAACATAATAGTTTAATATAGGCCTATTATACATTAATACCAAACCACTAGTTAACTAAATGCTCATCGAGTATGTCAACCAAGATTGCTAAGATGCGTACCTTCTCTATAACATACAATGTAGCCTATGGTATTTTGAATATTGTTATATATAAAGATATATAATATAGCCTTAAAAGAACGATTTAGTGACGGCCGCAGCCAGTTTACTCATAAAGTAAAAAAAAAAATCTTCATAAATATCCCCACTTCTGGTATTGCATCGCTTATCTTTCACTAGCAGCTGTTTTTACTGTTAGCACTCGACCATATAGCCTGCCTTGCCTTTATTATAACAACAAAGAGGGGTGGATCTTAGAATTTGAAAAGAGGGGGTTTAACCCCCCCCCCCCCCAACCTTTGGTTCCACCAATGATAAAATCTGACATTGGAATTGAAGAATATTTATTTCACAATTTTGTCACAAATTTATGTGACGGCCTCAAGACGTTGTCTGTTTTTAGTTAACTACGCTGTGCGGGCGCAGCTGTCCCCAGAATAAAAAATTCATGATCTCTGCTCCATGCGTTCGTACGGTGCCATTATGATAGATACAGGGGGGAATCTCCGCATGGGGGACAATCCCGCCTACCACACCTGGACCACTCCAGCGTAACCCATTCCAAGGTGAATCGGGATTGAGATGGCTGGTTGTTACCATTAATCAGCTGAAACATGGCGGCTGATCGATTTGGCTGCCTGCCTGGAGTAGCGAGACAGGGTCCCATTCCCCGGCCACATATGAGGCCTAGACCCCCTTCCCCTCCACACTTCCACGGTCAAATCATCCAGCGGTAAAAGTGGGCCTACGCCGATAGGGCTGTACAGTCACTTCGGTATCTTATCGAGACCCCACGAGACGGGATACCTATGCTCTGCGTCAATGCCTAGCATCAACGGCCTGTACGTGCTTCCTACCTTCCGGTTGTTTGCCTTCACTCGCCTCACACACAATATCGGCTAAAGCTGTCCTTGGAAGCACAACTAACCACTGAAGTTCTGCGCATATCCGAATTATAACCATCCGAGTAGATTTATGTCATGTATGAGCGGTTAGGCAGTTGATAAACCAGAATGCGGTTGTCTCATGAGTGACTGTCAGCGTCAAGCGATCTAATGTGCTGCGCGGGGTTTTCCATGTCGTATGACGTAATAATCATCATGACGCGCGTGTCTGCGCGCGGTATCTATGGTTATGTAACAACGCACCTTATATGGACTGAGCAGGTTGGGACAATGGTGCTCCGTTTGTCGTAGAACTGTAAACATCGATGATTTGGCTCAAAATACAACGCTTCCAACAGTCTCATCGAACGGACCACATGCATTATGGAGAGATAAATGTCTTATCTTTAACTATATTATGATTTTATAGTTAACAATGCCTGGACCAAAGGAAACAAAAAATAGTTTCACACCCACTCGATTTTTTACACCCAAACCGCGCAGCTGGCCGGTTCCCAACGCTAAAACGTTGACTACAATGAGTGCGCGTAACGCAGTTGCAGCAAGGCACCAGCGTGATACGCACTCGTTCTAAGAGCACGTGTTTTTTTGTTGGTCCCCAAAAGATCTAAACTGGAAATAGAACCCGCGAGAACTGTACAGCCCTATTGCGCGAAGGATATGGGTCATGTGGCGCCGGCCAGTGCTCGGTCGGGGCGTTTTACCGCCAAAATCTGTTCGGAAGGGGTATTTTTTCGTGGCAATTAACCCGCTCTGTGAACGCACATTTTCAGAGCCTCCCCTTGTCGCAAGTTTTCAAATATCCGCTCTATAGGGGTATCTTTTTCATCATGAATGTCCGCTCCCTCAAACATCAAGGGGCACCCTCGGAACCCCCCCACCAGATTCGTATAACAGTGCCCCCCCCCCCCTCACACACACACACACACTGACACACCCCGCCCGGGAAGGACTCTGTCTCACTTGCATTGTTCTCCGCCACAAGCTAAACTGTAAAATAATGTTTCGGCCCATATTTCCACGAATTTGCTGCGATCGCTCTGAAAAAAGAATTATGTAAGTACGCAAGACCAGGCAATTTTAAAGTTGCATATCAAGCTGACCGTTGTAACTGTAACATATCTTATTGTTCAAAGTATAAATAAATTAGCGAAAGGACATGGTCGATAGTGTTTACTGGAATGGATTTATTTTCTAATAATTATTGGTTTGACACATTCAGTTTGGTTTCTTAACCATATGGTCACATAATAGATTTCTTTTCACATATTCTAGTCATTCTGGCTTATATGCAGCTTTCTTGAGCTGTCATTTGTCTTCTTCTAGGCTACAGTCCAGATATCCTTATACGTTTACATCCTCAGTGTCCTTTTCTGTGATTATCCGTAAACTATATTATAAACAAATAAATATTCTAAATTGCAGTCACCCCTATTTGGCTAATCATCACCATCTAAGTGTTACATGAGCTTACTTAACACAAATTTATAACCAAAACTACATTTACATCGTTATTTATACTTTAATTGCATATCACTCTCATTATTACACATTCATACCATATATGCGTCCATCCATCAATTTGTCCTTCTTTTCTTCATGAACATCACTCACTCATTCTTCTGTTGACTGTTTACGTTTTGCTTTGTTTACATGTAAGGGCATAGCAGCCTTTCATTCTCACACTAGGTGGCTCTCACACCTCATACCCGTACAACAGAACCCGTACAACAGAACCCGTACAACAGATGGCGACACTACCAGTAGTTATCATTCACACTTATATAGATGGCGCCAACACAACACGCTTACATGGCTCCCTAAAATTAGGAAGTAATTTTACCTTATCATAGAATGTGGGTACAATACACACATCACGAGCCTTTGTGATTTATATACACACATCTCACATCCAATTGTCATCAATAATACGATACAACATAATTAAATAAACATACATCTGACTTCTGGTATCTATACGGACACTTCTTTATCATAAGATTTGACCACAATACGCACATCACTGGCTTTGTGATCTATATACATACATCTCACATGCACTTGTCATCAATAATACGATACAACATAGCTGACTAAACATACATCTAGCTTCTTGTATCTATATTAACAACGCATTCCTTCAACGCACTGCTTTACCCTACATGTCGTACATTATGGCTCCTCGTTGGGGACTCCCTGACACGTCTTCCTTTGAGATAAAGAGTTGGGTCAGCCATCAAGAACTTCACCTTTCACACAAATCCGTCCTCTGAGGGATATGCTTCAATGATGCGAGCCAGTCGCCAATGACTCCGATGTTCATGTTCATCTTTCAAGATCACAATGTCGCCAATAGTCATGTTGCGTCGAGGGCGATTCCACTTCTGCCTGTATTGCAGAGTTTGCAGATATTCTTTTTTCCAACGTGACCAGAATTCGTTGGCTAAATATTGGACACGGCGCCATTGTTTCCGTGCGTACATATCTGTCTGCTGGAATTGTCCGGGCGGAGGAAGAACAATTTCCGATTTCATTGTTAGCAGTTGATTTGGACTAAGTGGCAGCGGCGAAGCACCATCATTCAATTCCGTCACGGTAAGTGGTCGGCTATTTACAATAGCTGTTACTTCACACAGTAACGTTCGCAGTGACTGATCATTCAGATAGGTCCATGTTTGCCTCATCAGAGCGTCCAACACGTTTTTTACTCCATAACGCCATACCTTTGAGTTCCTTTCGGCCTTCTTTCACGAGCCAAGGTCCGAAAACGTCAACCCCACAATAGGTAAATGGCGCCTCAAATTCCATTCGGTCGATGGGCAGATCTGCCATTTTTTGGTCTTGCACAGCTCTTCTCTGCGGCACTCTGCGGCTTCTCTGCGGCACTCTGCGGCACTCTGCGGCACTCCGTGCAATTTGTTGTGAATCGGTAGACTACGGAACTGCAAGATACGATCCAGAAGTCTGATGAACGAATTTGATTTGATGTCATGTTTCGACCCTGGTAACCGCACCTTTCATGACAGTGTTAACTATCAAGTTGGTGATGTGATGAGCCTGAGGCAGTATTGTAGGGTGTTTCAGCTCCATCGGTAAGCTGGATCTCCGTACGCATCCTCATACACGCAAGATGCCTTGTTCATCAATGAAGGGGTCTAAGCGATATAAAGAGCTTGAGGTCTTCAGTATCTTGTTTCGATCGCTAGATGATTCTCGTTCAAAGGGAGTACCAGAGTTAGATAAGTCTTTGATAATCTTGATTTTATCACCGAACACTTGTGCATGTCGGATTATTTCTTTCTCGGCTAATCCAATATCATCAACACAAACAGTGTCATTTCCTGGCTTTGTGGAAAATTTAACTTCGCGTTTGCTCCTCAGAATCTGTTTTAGCTTTAAGCAGTTGGCGATGGCGCGTTTTGCTCTGTGCCAATTGGAGAAGTACTCCAAGCGTTCAAGTATAGTGCTACATTGCGCTTCAGCCTTTGGCTTCAAGCTGCATGTTTTCTTCACTTCTGCATCCTCAGATAGGTCGAGGTTCTTTTCCTTTTCTATGTCATTTGGTATGTCTTTCTTCCAGAGAAAGTCTGGTCCCTGAAGCCATTTACTATGCTTCATGAGATTGGTCGCAGATATGCCTCGCGAACAGTCGTCCGCATGATTTATATCACCTTTGACATGTCGCCACTGGCTTCCGCTGGTAAGATCGTGGATGTACACGATTGGCAACGAAGACGTGGAATCGGCGACTTTGGTTGGCTATGTAAGCAAGAACCACGGCACTATCCACCCAGAACGTATCTGTCAGACTCTCGTATTCCAGTTCTCGTTGGAGGTAGGCACTCACCCGGGCTGATACCAAGGCAGCCGTTAACTCCAGTCGTGGTATGGTGACGGTCTTCAAAGGTGCGACCCTCGCTTTTCCCATGACGAAAGAGCAATGAACATTCCCTTGTTCATTAATCAGGCGTAGATAGGAGCACTGGCTGTATCCAGTACTACTGGCATCAGAGAAGTGATGCATCTCTGATCTGACCACTGATCCGAAATCTTTTGGTTTCATGCATCGCTGTATTTCAAGGGTTTCGAGGTCCTTCAAGTCATTTAGCCATTGTCCCCATCAAAATCTCAGTTCATCAGGCAGAGAGTCATCCCAATTTAATTTTGTCCTACACATCTCCTGCAATATCTGTTTGGCAATCAGCAGAACTGGCGCGAGAAACCCAAGGGGGTCAAATATACAGATCAAGATTGAAAGAACATTTCGTCGGGTAAGCGGTTTATCATTTAATACGATACGGAATTGAAGCGTGTTAGACACTATGCACCATTCTATTCCCAACGCTCGTTCTATGGGAATGTTGTCGTGTCGCAGGTCGAGGTCACGTATGTTCTTAGCTTTGTCAGCTGATGGAATAGTCCGTCTATAGTCTAAAGGGTGTGCTAAGAATTTGTGGACTCGCAAGCCACCCTTGGCCAATAGTTTTTTGGTGTGGGCAATGAACTCAAAGGATTTGTCTACAGTCGATTTAAATCCGTCATCAACATAAAAGTTTCTATGCACAAATTTAGCGGTTTCGGATTCAATATTAGTCACGTTGTTCTTTACGATATGTTTCAGACCGAAGTTGGCACAACCAGGAGATGATTTAGCTCCGAAGAGATGAACGTTCATTCGGAAATCCACTGGCTCTGATTCGAAATGTCCATTTTCCCACCACAGAAACCGCAGATAGTCTTTATGCTCTACGTTAACCTTGAATTGGTGGAACATTTGCTGTATATCACCAGTGAATGCCACGGGTTCCTGACGGAATCTACAGAGCACTCCTACTAGACTGTTCAGTAGGTCCGGTCCTTGCAAGAGGAGATCATTGAGAGATATGCCATTAACCTTGGCGCTGCAGTCAAAGACAACCCGTATCTTTTGCGGATTTTTCGAGTTGTAAACACCATGGTGAGGTATATACCACACATGTCCATCGCACTTCGCAACCTCATGGTCCGGAATCCTCTCAGCGTGACCTTTCTTTATGATATCCTCCATAAAGTTCACATAATCAAGACTATATTCACTATTCTTCTTCAGACGACCTTGCAACTGACGTAAGCGTCGTAACACCAGGCTGCGATTTTTAGGGAGGATGAGATTATCCGTGTTAAATGGCAGAGGCATTTCATAAAACCCGTCAACTCTTTTATGAATAGTATTATTCAGGAGTGTCATAAATTTATGATCTTCTTGCGACAAACAATTGTAGTCACTTTGTCTCTTAGAGAAGTCCAGCTCCATCATTTGAGTCACCTTGACCGGATCTACGATTTCCTTCACACCGGTTTTGATAGCAAACTGTACCAGATGAGGAACAGTGTGGTCTTTGTCTGGTTGGGGCGATGTATTATCACACTCAGTTGGTGTTAGTATAGGCGGTACTTCACATGTAAGGATTCGATGGCTGATCCCTATCAAATCGTATTTGGCGGATGATGCGTTCACGGTGCCAACGATGCTCTATCTCAGATCCGTTCGTTGTCCGTATGGTTCATTGTTGTTGACTGGTGGTATAACGTCACGTGGAAGAAGTGCTCGCGAACAGTTGTATCCGATTAACAATCCAATTTCACACTCCTGTAAAGGCATAAGTTCGGTAGCAAGAGGCTCAAGATGTGGCCACAGTTTTGCTACAGCTGGAGTGGTAATATGAGAACGATCTGCTGGTATGGCATCTCTGGAATAAGTCTCCGGCATGGTATTATACTCTGTGCTGTTGCAACCACGTATTATTAGTCCTTTCAACTTCATACATTTAATCAGGTGATCTTGAGCAGTCATGGTGGATAGTTTCAGTTGGACAGTAGTCCATGTATCCCTAAAGCATTGCAAGTGTCTGTCAGAATAAAGCTTGAATCTGACTGAGAGTCTAGCAAAGCGTATACCATTCTCACATTGGCTGGATTGTCAGCGTGTGAGAGCAGAACCGGAACAATCAGCGACGTTTTAATGCTATCCATGGTTTTCAGATTACTTGTAAACGTGGTGGTTGTCTTCGGTGTGGTAAGGTTCTCCCTATGAGGCCTGACATCACTGTTGGCAGGCAATCAAATGTCTTCATGCAGGACAGTAGGATGTAGCTTGCTGCAGATTTTGCATGTCAATTTCTTCCGGCATTCATTCGCCTTGTGACCCGGCACTATAGACAGCTGAAGCATGGGCCCTGTCTCCACATGAACTGTTTCCTCTCTCCTAAAGGTTTGGACCATAACACTTCGCAATCTTGAGAATCATGATGCTTCCGACAAATAGTGCAAGGGCGAATCCTCTGGTACGATTGATCCGTGCGGACGTTGGTGGCGAAGGATTTGCCACCTCTTACTTGCAAACTCTCCGGTCAAAACGGGTTTCTGTCGAGAGGTTTAATTGCATTTAGAGATGTAACTGGGTGGCATGCGATGTTTGCTTCCTTGACGATGAAACTCTTAAAGTGTGAAAAGGGAGGAGAAGATCTGTGATTGATCTTATATTTTGCAACAATTCGACTCCATCTGGTGACTAGCCAGTCGGGTAGTTTTGCTAATATCTTCTGATTTTCTCTCATGTCGTTTAGGATGGAAAGATTGTCGCAAGACTCCATGGCCGCCTCACATTGGCTTAAAAAGTCTCCAAATCTCCTCAAAGCTTGGCCGTCTCGAGATGTGATCTTGGGCCATTGAGTGAGCTTGCCTCGGAATGCCTCGGACAATATGAAGGTATCTCCATAGCGCTCATGGAGTAATTCTCTCGCCTCGTAATACGCGTTGTCATTTGACATATCTGCCGAGGATTGGCAAATAAATGTACCTGATATGGTGGACCGTAAAAGCAGGATAACAGATGTTTACAGAGTGACGATCATCATTTTGTCACATAATTTTTGAAGACCGCCCGATCGTAAACCTTGCCCATAAAGGCGGGGGCGGCTGTCTTCAAACTGGAAACATCGCCCAGATGGGGGAGACGTCTTGGAAAGCTAAGTAGTAGAAGTAGTGATGTACTTAAGCTGGCTACTAAAATTAAAATAATGACTCATTTTAACATGTTGCCATTTCAATATGCCATTAATAAGTAATATATATTGGTGTTGTACTGTGCTGACCGGCCATGTCACCGCTATCCTCGAGGCAGGCTTTCCATAGCACTCAAGCACCATCCAGGAATGCCATTGTGACGTAAGCATGGTTTTGATAATGTTGGTCTAAGTGTAACAATATGGGTTGTCACGGTGACCGACGCCGTACATTGTGGCATCGGTCCGGTAACTGTGTGATGCGGTTGACCAAGCCACGTATCGATAACGTCCGCATGGATGATTAAATACGTCACAGATTAACTACCAGGTTTCGAATATGCCTACACAATTGTGTAAGGATATTTGTTACAAAATCGGAGAAGTAGTCGGCGTATGATAGTGATATACGACCGCATATACTTTTATCCGCGCGTCCTGTTGTTGCGCAACCTGTAATACGAATGTAGTCATTGGTTAACCATTTGCCCGACCTATTTGTGCCTGCCAATACACGGGTTTACACTTTGCCTTATAAGGAAGTGGCGCGGCCGAATCAGAACGAGGCTTGACCCAATTGTGAGTAAACAGTCCGCACGTGTTACATGCAGTAAGCCTGAGCCCGGGGCCTGAGCATGCGTTATCAAAGTTGTTTATGGCACAACCACACTTACAATTTAGTCACAAAGTATTAAAATGTCCCGTTATATATTTATATCAGATTAGGGAGGCATATGGTCGAAATCGCCAGGCTATTAGAGACAACATTAGTAGATTGGGGGGGGGGGGTTCTCCTAAGGTTGAGGAAAGTGACCACCCCCGCCTTGACTAAATGGTCACCCCAGCCCCCCTTGACGAAATCGTCATCGGCCGTCGCCCCCCCCCCCCCCCCGTCTTTGACGATGTCCTGGGCAAGGCAACAAAGCTGTCGGCGGGGATTGTATAAAGCCCTTTTACACTATGTATTGTAAGGGGTTATAATACCCATAAAGTTGGCTGGAATATCCTCTTCCCAAGCAATGAAGGCTCAAAAACAAAATGTATGTATGTTTTATTTTAAAATCACATTTATAAGCAAGCGTATAAAGGTCTGAAAAAAAATTCACAAAAGATCAAAAGAAACAGTAACATAAGACAATTAAGTGACCAATTGATGATAGATAATTTGATACCTTATCATTATATACTACCTATGGCTGTATACCAGTAGTTACTTAAATGTAGTTTAAATTATAATACTAACATACATATGAACTTATGCAGTGTAGCTCACATAGCAAACAATGCATCCATTGAAAAAAATAAACCAACCCAGATACAGTATATACATAAATTTTATAGGAAAAAGGCTTGTGTATATTGTGTATATATTGACATATATTACCACATATGTATCTTCTATACATCTGACAATTTTTCTAATAATATTAAATATGTATTGTACCAGTACTTGATATTTCATGTCTCTTCGCAGCTTACATATTTTTTTTATACATGGAAATTTGCATTTATCGTTGTAGATAAAATGAACTTGACTTATATCTACTTCTAACCTATCAGATGCGTAGAAATTCATAACAATATTACATTATGGTTGCCATATCTATATAACTGATGAAGTCAACAGTGAAAATAATATACTGGTAAATTTAGTCATGACCTAAATTTATTAATGAAATAAATTACTTTGAATTTAATAGTTAAATAAATTAATATGAATTTAATAGTTAAATAAATTAATATGAATTTAATAGTTAAATAAATTAATATGAATTTAATAGTTAAATAAATTAATATGAATTTAATAGTTAAATAAATTAATATGAATTTAATAGTTAAATAAATTAATATGAATTTAATAGTTAAATAAATTGATATGAATTTAATAATTAACTAGATATATATATTTATATATAATAAAGCAATATACCTGGCAGCTAGTTCGTCAAATGGGCCAGTATTAGGCTTGCTTCTTAGACCGGGACAGATAATATTTTAATGAGAGAGCTCTATTTTCAATGATTCCAACGTCATATATTTGGTCCAGATTAAGAGTGCCTTCCTTCAGTGGTCCTCATATCAGGACCACTCGGAAAGCTCTTCCTCGGGCTTTCTCTTGTCTTTACCCTAACCTTTTGGCATGGTGCCAAGACAATTATGAGGGGGGGGGGGGCATTGCGTTCCTTAAATTGGGAATGGGGTTTTCATTTCAACGTGAACTATGAATGAGGCAAATAATTCTTCGTGAACTGGGAATGGGGTATTGGCCGACCGTCGTGATCAAGGATTTTCATTAATCGTGAACTGGGCATTTTAATATTAAATAACCGTGAATCGTGAAATTGAGAGTTCTCCTTTTTAATCCATCGTGACCTGGGAATAAAGAAATTTATTCTTCGTGACCTGGGACCCCGCCCCCCCCCCCCTTGCCCCCCCCCCCCTCCCCCAATTATATGTAAAGTGAAAAATATGTATTAGTGCATAAGAAGTTTGGCAACCAATATGTGGACTAGGCTAGATCTCCATGCAAGATGGCTTTCACATTACAACATCAATTTGCTCTGAAGTAGATATCAGTGTATACAGGTGTATAATATTGGAATGCCTTCGACAGCTTGTAAAGTCAGCGATGCTGAGGGTCTCTTACACTCCTTGTCATGGAGTGTATATATATTATTATTTTTATTTATATAGCTTCGCGAGACTGTTTCGTGAGTGGGTCTCCCGAGGCTAAGACTGCCTTCATAACTCCAAATCAAAGCTTAAACATAGATAGATTGCTGTATATCTGTTCTGAAACCATTGGCAAAACATTTTGAACACTCATTGTCCAAATACTGCAAAAGTAAGCCACCTTAAACTGGTTCACATGCAGAAACACTTCGAAGCGCACTCACTTCAAGCTGACGGTCAATGGCACACGTGCTCTTGTTTACTCACCATTTAAAAGTAGGTCAACATGGCCGCGGAAGTGTAAACCCGTGTATTAGCCCTGACGCATGGCGCATGGAGAGGAAAGCCGTTAACAACCGATGAAAATATCATTCATGTGCAAGTAATAGAGAGCAAACTTTAAAATGAATGCATCCTAGGATCCAAGTAATGTGTAAAGAAGAGGATCGCGGCGGGTTAAAGAGGTAGGCTCGTTGTCATAATCGACAATCATTCATCGAAGTGAGCTTGGTTATGCATTACTACTTTTTTAACCATGTGTATTGCTTGACCCTTGTGCCTATCAGCTTGTTGTCAGAAGGGTCAAGTTAACTGGGCTACCTGCCAATGTGTCTACGAAAATACAATATTATGCGTTGTTTGGAGCGTCGGTTTAAATCAGCGTTGACTGAGAATGTTGTCGGATAACAAAAAATGATTGATAATGACCCACTGCCTTGCGGGTATGGCTCGGGAGAGTCAAAGGCCAAGGGACTGTACCCTGACAGAAAACAGTTCTCAGCACACCGTAATGGTGAGCAACATAACACTGCCTGGTGTGTCAGGCTTGGAAAAGTCAAAGGCTAAGGGACTGACCGAAAACAGTTCTCAGCACACCGTAATGGTGAGCACCATTACACGGCCTTGTGTGTCAGGCTTGGGAAAGTCAAAGGCTAAGGGACTGACCGAAAACAGTTCTCAGCACACCGTAATGGTGAGCACCATTACACGGCCTTGTGTGTCAGGCTTGGGAAAGTCAAAGGCTAAGGGACTGACCGAAAACAGTTCTCAGCACACCGTAATGGTGAGCACCATTACACGGCCTTGTGTGTCAGGCTTGGGAAAGTCAAAGGCTAAGGGACTGACCGAAAACAGTTCTCAGCACACCGTAATGGTGAGCACCATAACACTGCCTTGTGTGTCAGGCTTGGGAAAGTCAAAGGCTAAGGGACTGACCGAAAACAGTTCTCAGCACACCGTAATGGTGAGCAACATAACACGGCCTGGTGTGTCAGGCTTGGGAAAGTCAAAGGCTAAGGGACTGACCGAAAACAGTTCTCAGCACACCGTAATGGTGAGCACCATTACACGGCCTTGTGTGTCAGGCTTGGGAAAGTCAAAGGCTAAGGGACTGACCGAAAACAGTTCTCAGCACACCGTAATGGTGAGCAACACAACACGGCCTGGTGTGTCAGGCTTGGGAAAGTCAAAGGCTAAGGGACTGACCGAAAACAGTTCTCAGCACACCGTAATGGTGAGCACCATTACACGGCCTTGTGTGTCAGGCTTGGGAAAGTCAAAGGCTAAGGGACTGACCGAAAACAGTTCTCAGCACACCGTAATGGTGAGCAACATAACACTGCCTGGTGTGTCAGGCTTGGGAAAGTCAAAGGCTAAGGGACTGTACCCTGACAGAAAACAGTTCTCACCGCACCGTAATGGTGTGCACCATGACACTGCCTTGTGTGTCAGGCTTGGAAAGTCAAAGGCTAAGGGACTGTACCCTGACAGAAAACAGTTCTCAGCACACCGTAATGGTGAGCAACATAACACGGCCTTGTGTGTCAGGCTTGGGAAAGTCAAAGGCTAAGGGACTGACCGAAAACAGTTCTCAGCACACCGTAATGGTGAGCACCATGACACTGCCTGGTGTGTCAGGCTTGGGAAAGTCAAAGGCTAAGGGACTGACCGAAAACAGTTCTCACCGCACCGTAATGGTGAGCAACACGACACTGCCTTGTGTGTCAGGCTTGGGAAAGTCAAAGGCTAAGGGACTGTACCCTGACAGAAAACAGTTCTCACCGCACCGTAATGGTGTGCACCATGACACTGCCTTGTGTGTCAGGCTTGGAAAGTCAAAGGCTAAGGGACTGTACCCTGACAGAAAACAGTTCTCACCGCACCGTAATGGTGTGCACCATGACACTGCCTTGTGTGTCAGGCTTGGAAAGTCAAAGGCTAAGGGACTGTACCCTGACAGAAAACAGTTCTCAGCACACCGTAATGGTGAGCACCATGACACTGCCTGGTGTGTCAGGCTAGAGAAAGTCAAAGGCTAAGGGAGTAAACCCTAAAAATAAAATCTGGAGCTGGAGTCCCAATAGGCGGCTGGTGTTCTGAAACACACCTTCGGCAACTAGTGCAACCGAACGGGTTCCGGATGTACTGCCATCTGTCATTCCTCTGGACTAAGCCCGCTAGGTCGAGAGAGGCGAATTAGATGCTGGGCATAACTAGTTTGCCTGAAATTCTTGCCCATGCTATTGCAGCAAAACATGGAGAGTATACTCCATCTTTGCATACCTCGCAAGGGAAAAAACAAGGGAGGCAACAGTTTACGGGTTATAAGCTATGCTCGATTGGCGTAGAGCATTGGCGCCATGGGTTGCCTCTAACGGTGGGAAGGGTTTTTTAACCCTACTGGCCAGTTACCGCCCGCCTCAAGCTGGGCAGCCCCCAGTCAATAAGGTACTGACCCGCCACGTCTGCCTGCCTCATAAGGTGCGTGGGGCTACAAGGTATACATTATCTTGGTAAGCAGACGTAAAAATAGTACCTAACAAAACACAAAGCAAGAAACTGATCGTATGCACATGGAACGTTAGGACCATGTGTACTGGCATGACAAACGAACCGGACTCGATTGCAATGTTCGTAAGACAGCGCTGATCGACCGTGAACTTCACAAACTAAACGTGGATATAGTTGCCCTACAGGAGACACGATTGGCTGACGCAGGATCGGTAAAGGAGGCCAATTACACGTTTTACTGGCGCGGAAAGGGTGCCCAAGACCGTCGCGAACACGGTGTGGGTTTTGCCGTCAAAAATAATTTGGCAAGAGCAATCGAAACGCCTGTCGCAGTTTCTGATAGTCGGCCGGCCAAACCCCTCAAAAAAACATTTGATGGCATTTTTTTTTACAAGTGGGTACCTATGTGGAATAATATCTACAAGAGGTGTGCTTTCGAACCAGGGCGTTTACCACCTTAGATTTGACCTTGGAAGGTCGTTCAGAGGTCAATTTGGTGTAAATTGGGTTAAAAAAATTTTTTTATTCGTTTGGAATCCTTATTGTCTAAACTTATGAGACCATAATTAACGTATTAACCCTACCCCGACAACAGGGCACCCAGAGAAAGAATCCGACAGTGTTCTATGGCCTTAGTTCTTCAATTACAACAGGATTACAACAATATTCAGCATTACACGCACACGCAGGTGTACATATCGGATCCATTTTGCAACATGTACAACTGGCGGTCTTGCATTTGCGCTTGCATCCACAAGAGACTAGTTCAAGACAAGCGCAAGGAACAGGTTCCAGGCGAGACCACTGTACAAATAGTCCGTCATCTGTCTCTTGCCAGAACTTTCTATTAGTCGCTGACTCAAGAACTGGGCTAGTTCGGCTTTGTTTTCGTCGAGCGCGATGAACTGGGCCCATACTTGTGGCAATGCGACGTCACCGCGGCTGATGTGTTTACGAATCGGGCGCTTGCCTTTTCCTATCCGCTTTCTCCTCGTTGCTACTTTGATTGAGCCTCTTCCTAGATAAGGATCGAAGACGTCCACCCTTGGTGTTGTGCCATTTAGTTTTCCAGCAACCATGTTTACGAACATAATGGCATAGTTTCCAAAGAAGTGACAATCTGGCGGCTTGCCGATCGCTTGGATGAGGGCATGGCCGTCAATGACACGACACGTCTTGTCTCTGGCTTAAGGAATCGGTAAGACAGGTGCGGGAACTCCTTGTTCCTTTGTGAGTAGTGACAATAGATCTGACTTGTTGACCGAATGCATCTCGCCATCTGTTTTCGCCAGCGACAGGGGTACCAATGAAAGTTCGTGCTTTAGAATACCAGCCATATCAACTTTTCGCCCCGCTTGGGAAGCATTCAAGAGCTTTTGTACAAGTCTTCGGTCGATTTGGATGGTCTTCTGTACCATGGACTGTTGACAGTCTTGTATCTATACAAACTCCCAAATGTCTTTGAGTTATGTCTCTTCAATGGACTGAAGAATGGAACCGTCTTGTCCACCAACCTCTCCTTGACATTGTCTTGAAGGACTTTCTTGCCTCTCTCGCCCGCCGACAGCAAGTCCGATTGGATGTCACTGGTGGCAACATCATTTGACGCCAGGGAGACAAGTATAAATTCGGGCTTCGGCGTTCCTGAATCAACCACCGCGGCCTCATCAGCGTCACCAGCCTTCCTGCTAAAGACCTTAAACCTCTGGAACTGCAGCATCAGTTGTTGGACCGACTTGTGCTCATGCTTCCTCCGAGTAGGCTGAGAGTCCTTGCGAGCAGTAATCATGTCTTGTTCAAGTTCATCGTCGATCAAACCAAGCATTTGTTTATGTCGTGAGAAGCGTGCGATCGCTCAGCCCACGTTGCACAGAACCGGTCTCTAGCAGGGTCGCTGCGTGTTATTCCGATAATTTCCATTAGACAATCTTGCACAATCGGTTTACCCATTCTGTTGCCTGGTCCACGGGCACTTGATTGAACTGTCGTCTACTTTGTTTGACCACAACGCTCCCGTCAATAAACTCTCCATGGATTTCGGGGGCCGTAGTTTTGAGTCCCTTCATGTCAGCCAGGTAGACTGGACCCCATCTGGCATAGTTGCTGTGGTCATAGATGGTCATCCAAGGCAGCATAGCGGCGAAGGCGTCTAGGTGCAGTTCCCACCAGCTCTAAACAGCTGCGCCACCTTGGCACTAAGCTTTGGAACGGTGTGGTCAACTTCTTCGTGGTTGACCTCCAGCCATTCTCCAAATTTAAGCCACCAGATTCGATACAAGGCTTCGTAAGCCCAGATATGACCACGTACAGCTCGGTAGTAGGCAGTACCTTTCATCATAGCATCGGTGCTGTTCTGTGCAAACAGACCACCCTCAACCCAAATGTCATCTAGCCCAGCACTATCGAAATGCTGTCCGATGGCTTTTAGGAAGTTGAATAAGATATGAAGATGCTAATGGAGAAGGATGACGTCTTTGTACAAGTCAGGATTGGCCCACACCAACTCTTTTGCTCTGCTGTAAAGTGGCTGATCGGCGACGAGCACTGTATGCTTTTGACCCAACTTCCTGACAATGCTGGTGAACCGATTAATGACTGTCGTTACTGTGTCATTGTTGTCTGCTGGCGCCTGCAGAATAGGTAAGATACCAGTGGTTGTGACTGAAGCGTCGCTCTGAGTTATGGCAGCATTGAATCCAGACCAAGATGGCATGCTTGCTACATCTGCCTCATTCATACGTGCTAAAAGCCAAGCAGCATTGGTCAACTTTGACTTTTGTCTTTCTTTTTTGGCCTCGAACCACATTTCTGTTGCGATTGAACATCCTGGTGAGAAAACTGGCGACGGTCTCTGCCCTTGTGGTATGCAAGCCCGGTCTAACTCATGAAGTTTTGCCAAGCGTTTGCGCATGCGAGTCTTTGACCTCCCGATGGTCGTACTTGTCTGATGACATTGCCCTGCTGGACCCCTCTGCCAAACGACCATCTGAGTGCAATAAAATGTGTTTGCCATCGATCGTTTCTTCTAAAACATCAATGTTGTCGCATGAGGACAGGATCAGTCGTCCTGGATTGTAAGGCACAATTCCATCCGGAATATAGACGAAGCTGTTCCGTTCCTAACGGTCCAGGGTGGCATTGGCTATTGAAGTGTCGATCCTCCTGATTGTGTCTATACCAATGATGTGGCCAGCTGCAGGAAAGAGGTTCACCAACTGTTCCGATCTGGTAGCCTAATGAAGTGCCAGACCAAGTCCAACATGCTTTGGCGTCAACTTTTTGCGCTTCGAGACTGCGAACACAATATCCTGTGCGATACTGCAAACCTTCCGATCGACATCTGTATCTTCTTCAGACGGCTCATCTACATCTAAGACGGACATTCCTCCACAAAGCACGCTTAAAAATACGTACAGACTGTTGGGTATGACCTGTCTGATTCGACTGGTCAATTCCTCGCCACCCAGAAGCGTGTCCGGGGCTGTCTTTTAAATCATACCTGACTTGCAGAGCAGCATGAACAACCTCGCGCAAATCATTGCTGTTTGGATTCAGCATTTATGTGACATAGTCCCCTTGCGCTGAAACGTCGCCTTCCGTAAGCTTAGTTAATGTATCGGCAATAAGAAACTGTGACTTGTCACTTGGATACATTAGAAGCGATGCTTTCCTGTCAACAGGCCTTATGAAACTTCCGTTTGGTCCAACACGCTGCCTGACAGAATCGTTGAATGACCGCCGTCGTGTGATGTAGCGCTCGGGTGGTTCGATTCCATTACGTGCGCACAACTGTGACGAATACAATAGACGCAAAATGTTATATAAAACAGTACTCACCTCTTTATGTGGCCTAATAACCTGCTTACAAACAATAATTAAAACAGTGCGACCATTTTCTGCTTTATGCATACTTTTGAGATAATTGGCATTTTTTAGATCGCGTACCCACTATAGGCTATACAAAACATCAATTTCAACTTTCTGCTGCAACCTTACTATCATATGTACACCCTGCATTCTCTATGAGCTCGTGAGCTCAGACAATAAGGATTCCAAACGAATGAAAATATTTTTTTCACCCAATTTGCACCAAATGACCTCTATATGACCTTCCAAGGTCAAATCTAAGGTGGTAACCGCCCTGGTTCGTAAGCACACCTCTTGTAGATATTATTCCACATAGGTACCCACTTGTAACAAAAAATGCCATCAAAAGTTATGTTAAGGACATTTACCTGAGTTGGCCGGCCGACTATGAAAGAATAATGTCACTTCGCATGCAATCAAATGGGGCGTCCGCTACGATAATCAGCGTATACGCTCCAAACCTTTACGCCACCGCTGACGACCGTTTTTATGACTCTCTGAGGGAGGTCATCAATCAGGCGCCAAAGGGCGATCATTTGTTCATTCTCGGGGATTTTAACGCACGCATTGGGGATGACCATGGGTCTTGGCCGAATTGCATAGGTCATTTTGGCGTTAGGAAGATCAACGAGAACGGACAACGTTTATTGGAGCTATGCGCGCAGAGCGAACTCTGTATCACAAACACTTTTTTCCAAGGTAGTTTTAGGCATAAGGTGTCATGGCGCCACCCAAGGTCAGGTCATTGGCATCAGCTAGATCTGATCCTGACAAAACGGCGAGATCTGTCCCGTGTCCTAAACACACGAGCGTATCACAGCGCAGATTGTGATACCGATCACTCGCTTGTCGGGAGCAGGGTAAGGATTACCCCTAGAGAAATGTATACCACTAGACATAAATCTCAATCTCGGATTGACTCACTCGGCACGCAAGAGAGCGACAAGCGTCGTCTCTTTTGGCAAACGTTGGAGCAGACGCTGCCAGCAAATCAACAATCTTCTGATGTAGAAGAATGCTGGGCGACGCTGCTATCAACAAGGATTGGTTCGCCACTCACTCAGCAGAGATGGAACCTGTTATTGAAGCCAAAAATGAAAAACACATACAACACAATCAAAATCCGACAAGCACGTCTCTGTTAGAGCTGAGGCTGGCGAGAAATGCAGTTCAAAAAGCAGCGCGTTACTGCGCCAATCAGTACTGGATAAACCTTTGCGAGGAGATCCAGGAGGCGTCTGACAGAGGGAATATGCGGGCAATGTATGCAGTAGATGGCGAGGTGATTACGGATCGTAGCAAGCAGCTGTCTCGCTGGGTGGAACACTATGTCTCATTGTACGCGCACGAGTCTCATGTATCGGCAACGGCGCTTGACGCATTACCTCGACTGCCGGTCATGAACGATCTGGACAGAGTTCCCTTCAGTTCGCGAGCTGAGTGATGCAATCGATTCATTGGGCAGCGGGAAATCGCCTGGCAACGACAGGATTCCCGCTGAAGTAATAAAGTGTGGGAAAACTATGTTGCTCCCTCACCTTCACCAACTTCTCGTCCTTTGCTGGAACAACGGTATTGTTCCACAGGACATGCGTGATGCGAATGTAGTTACACTCTACAAAAACAAAGGAGACCGGGGTGATTGTAATAATTACCGCGGAATATCACGCTTAAGTGTTACTGGTAAGCTCTTCGCCAGAATTGCCTTAAAGAGACTGCAACTCCTTGCAAATAGAGTATATCCGGAAGCGCAGTGTGGATTCAGATCCGGACGATCGACTGTTGACATGATATTTTCGTTGCGTCAACTTCAAGAGAAATGTAGAGAACAACACAAGCCCCTCTACCTTGCTTTTGTTGATCTTACCAAGGCTTTTGATACTGTCAGCAGATCTGGCTTGTACAAAATCTTGGAGTCTATTGGGTGCCCCCGCAGACTACTTAACCTTATCCGCTCCTTTCATGAACACTCGTTCAGCACAGTACAGTTCGAAGGGGCAACGTCCGAGAGCTTCCAAGTCAGAAATGGCGTGAAGCAGGGTTGTGTTCTTGCGCCAACTTTATTTGGCATCTTCTTCTCTATGCTTCTTTCTCACGCATTTAATGAGGATGCGGAGGGTGTTTACTTGCACACCAGATCTGATGGGAAGCTGTACAACCTTTCAAGGTTGCGCGCTAAGTCCAAGCGGAGGCGCTTCCTAATAAGAGAACTGCTGTTCGCTGACGACGCAGCGTTGGTTGCGCACTCAAAAAGCCAGCTACAGAGACTCATGGATCGGCACACAAATGCGTGTACTTTATTTGCTTTGACTATTAGTGTTAACAAAACAGTCGTGCTGAGCCAAGGAGCTATCACACCGCCAGTGATTACCCTTAACAACATGCCTTGGTGGTTAATAAGTTTTGTTACCTGGGAAGTACCGTCACGGATAATCTATCCATGGACGAGGAAATAAATACTCGAATTGGAAAGGCAGCCACCATGTTTGGTAGTTTAAACAAACGTGCTTGGCGTAATTCAAAACTTACCATTCGCACCAAAATGCTAATCTACAGGGCGTGCGTTCTAAGTAGCTTGCTGTATGGCAGTGAAACGTGGACTACGTATTGTAGCCAAGAAAGTAAATTGAATAACTTCCATTTTCGTTGCCTGCGAAACATTTTAGGCATATCTTGGCAAGACAAGGTCACAAATGCTGAAGTGTTAGCCAGGGCCAACCTACCAAGCATTCTTGCTCTTGTGAAGCAAAGTCGTCTACGTTGGCTTGGGAACGTTCATCGTATGCAAGATGAACGCATTCCCAAGGATGTGCTATACGGTGAACTCGTCGACGGAAAGAGGCCAACTGGACGGCCAAAGCTTAGGTTTAAGGATGTTTGTAAGCGGGACATGAAGGCTTTCGGCATCGATCCAGATTCTTGGGAGGACTTGGCATCCCAAAAGAGGGGATGGGCACGTGTCGTGCGTGACGGAATGGCCCACCACGACTCGCTATGGTTTGTGAAACTGGGCATGAAACGCCAATCTAGGCGTCCACCAGCGAGCACAAACCAAGATCTATCGACAGGTCACCGTTGCGATGACTGCGGAAAGCTCTGTCGATCACAGATAGGCTTACTCAGTTATCAGCGTAAATGCCGCGTTACGAATCGTATAACTTAAACCAAACAAAGCTGCAAATCCATCGTCTTTCGCAGACGGACGGATGCCAACCAACATTTGACAAGAGGAAAAAGCCTTTGACGGCTTCCTTTGCTGCAGCTCCCAAATATTTATTTAGGTAATATAGTCTTTCAGAAAGGGTAATCCCTCTTCGGTCGATGAGAATGTCAAAAGCTCTTCTCCATGCGGGGTATTTTAACGGGTCTCCAGTAAAGATGCCTGGTTCTGGAGGTGGCGGTCGACTGTACACGGTTGACTCTGCTGATGTTACTCTTTGAGTGGTATAGGTAGGACGCTTCCACCCTTTGTACTTGTATCCAGTGGAGGCTGTGAGTTGCCAATGTCCAGGTAGGTGCGAGGAATGCTACGTTTAGGTACAAAATCTTGGGCATTGGAGTTCCAACCAATAAAGGAGGCACTGACATGTGTATTTGCTAGATATACCAGAGTTAACAGAGCTTCTATCTCTATGTGAACGTCGTGAACTCTTTGACCTGTTATGTTTACTGTGACTAGATCGAGATTTAGTTTCACTCAACCTGTCAAGGTTAGAAAGACATTCTCCAACTCTTCTTATGAGTTCATAATTTAGTTTTTCAACTTCTTCATATTTCTGATATACTTCAGTCTCATCACTGTCAGACAATAACTTAGCCAGCTTTTGATAAACTTCACAAATATTCATCATAGCAAAATCCAGTTTAGTCTGTTGAGACTTAAGCGCTGCCACCTCACACAGTGGATATTCTGATAATATTCTTTCGGTCAAGCTTGCTTGCTTTCGCCATTGCGACACCAAAGTCTTAAATTTGTATGTGTAATTGACTAATCTGGTAATTGACACCCTTTTCGGTCATTTTATGCTCAGGCACATCAATTGTTGGGAGTATTTCATCCCTTTCTGTCAAGTTACTCTGACATACATCAATTGTTGAGAGCATTTCACCCTTTTCTACATCAGGTTCAGTGTCATCATTCTCACGATCAGTGTTTTGACATTCATTTCCACTCATTTTACACAAATACAGATGAATTTAATCTATAATACACCAAGTCTAAACAAAGACTCATATACCGGTAAGTAAAATAAATCCAATTGAAATTAAGAATATATATAAGATCACAATGACCGACTTGGATAAGTATAACTTATATAAATTAGTATCAGTACCAATTAGCCATTATTACATGCTTAGATCTATATGATATATTGGATACAATATAAACCAAGATCGTATATAAGATTATAGCAAACTCGAATACTGATTTAAAAGTCTTATATAAAATATAAATGATAATTTCCAAATTACATAATTAACAGACAGTTTTGAAAGATGTTTATTGTAACATATCTTATTGTTCAAAGTATAAATAAATTAACGAATGACATGGTCGATAGTGTTTACTGGAATGAATTTATTTTCTAATAATTATTGGTTTGACACATTCAGTTTGGTTTCTTAACCATATGGTCACATAATAGATTTCTTTTATGAATGTTCACATATTCCGGTCATTCTGGCTTATATGCAGCTTTCTTGAGCTGTCATTCGTCTTCTTCTAGGTTATAGTCCAGATATCCTTATACGTTTACATCCTCAGTGTCCTTTTCTTTGATTATCCGTAAACTATAATATAAACAAATAAATATTCTAAATTGCAGTTAAGGCAAAGTGGGCTAATCTCGATCCTTGGGTAACCTCGACCCCCATGTGCTATTTTTATTGATGATGTCACCAATCCATATTTTTTCGCCGATTTTATTTTTCGATAACAATCTTAGAGATGCCCTTGGTAACTAGACACAGAGAAGCTGGATTATAGATATGCAATTTTTTATCCAATTTGAATGAAATAAGTCATGCAACCCTACCTTAACACGTGCTTTTGCAGCTTATCTCAAAAGTTAAGATACATGAGTTTCAAAAGCAAGCAGTAGATCTATGTCTGATTAACACTGAGGATGATAATTTATTAAATGAAAGAGTGACAGCAGACGATGTTTGCAGCAGGTGTGACATCATGACAGTTCTTCCCCAGATCGATCTTGACCTTGTGAGAGATCGAGGTTACCCCACCTTTTTCACGACCGTGGTCTAACCTCGATCCCCTCTTTAATTTAACCTCATTTTCTAACAATATGTTATAAAAATATATCATGTTTTAGCAGTGGATGGTCACAATTACATGCAGCAATAATTGTCAGCATGGAGAAATATTATTTGTGTCTTAAAAAGGATAACCTCGCAGTACACACATAAGTTTGGTATCATTAAAATTGCACGGTGTTGCTTTCCCACGTCAGTGATTTCTAGAGCGATCGAGACAAATTCGTGGAAAATATGGGCCGAAACGACACGCTACGGCATTTATGACTTTGACTTTAAGTTACTTAACACAAATTTATAACCAAAACTACATTTACATCGTTTTTTATAATTTAATTGCATAACACTCATGTTTATCACTCTCATTATTACACATTCATACCATATGCGTCCATCCATCAATTTGTCCTTCTCTTCTTCATAAACATCACTCACTCATTCTTCTGTTGACTGTTTACGTTTTGCTTTGTTTACATGTAAGGGCATAGCAACCTTTCATTCTCACACTAGGTGGCTCTCATACCTCATACCCGTACAACAGATGGCGACACTACCAATAGTTATCATTCACACTTAAAACTGTTTGGCGCTTACAGTAACTGGTGCACCAAGATAATCTTTTTTATACTTCAGCGCCTAATTCATCACAAATGTCCGCTCCCTCAGGCATCAAGGGGCAACCGCGGACCCCCCGGCCCCCACCAGATTCTTATAACTGTGCCTCCCCCCCCCCCCCACCTCCCCCCACCCCGAAATGACTCGCTCTCACTCACCTCCTAGCCTGGGGTGCGTTCCGTAGCGCGATAGATCGCGATCGCACTCACTGCGGAACGACAAATAAGGAATTGAACTTGGCGGATTGGTCAAGGACGCGTGCGGTTTTGAACCGGAAGTGGGGTATGGTGCGCCGCGATCAAAAGCAAGCCCCCACACGGTGGCGCTACAAGAGCAGAGGATAACAAGCATGGCCGCCAGAAGCTACGAGTGTGCGACTTACAAGATTATATTCACCGATTTCTCGTTATTACTAGACCATCCCTGTGGTAGCGATGTGTGACCAAACAAGTTTCTATCCGATAAGTACGTTGTATGTATGAAAAGTTGTGCCACCTGTGGTATAGGACTCAAATTTACCATAAAAACGTGAAAACCGAAACTGCCCAGCTTAGTCAATGGGACAATGCACAGCCACAGGCGCCTGTCACAGAGCCTGAGTCTGAGGTTTATAGGCATATTTCATACCGGCCTGGCCCCATGCCATGGGCCCAGGCACAGTAAATCAGTTGAGGGATGGGGGGGTGGGGACCACATTGAATATATAATATGTGTGTGTGGTACCCTTAGGCTCCATCCCTTCCCCTACCCCCTCCCTCTATGGGCCTCCCTCTACTGATTTAATGGGGCATTTGTTTGGTGGCCTGTTTACCCCCTAACACTTCATTTGCACAGGTTTGGTGCATGTGCATACCAATTGTATGTAGCTTAAGCAGTGGGTATGTATTTCATTGCAATAGCCATATCCCTATTGTCATTTGGATTAATGTATATGCTCAAATGCCAAAATGGTCATTAGTAACGTCGAAAATTACATTACTGCATTGTTGTTAGCTGTTTAAGTTTGCAGTCACAGCATAGCATGAAAACCGTATCAGTAATTTTAGGTACAAAATTATTGTGTGGCATTGTTTTCCTGTCATACCATTGAGAGTTCTGCGCTGATGAAAGAATGCAAAGGTAAATGTGTAAACGTGGTATACTGGCGCGGTTGTGTAGGGGAATTTCTCTGTCCTATGAGGCCAGTAACAAATGAAACCCTAGCAAGGGCAACCCTGGCTTGTAACAGCACATATGACGGTTAGTATGTGTTCCTGACAGACAGGAAGTATAGTGGCCATGACGACATATACTGCCAATAAGCAACCCGGAAATAACTAAGTTGGTGGTAAGTGATATTTACTGTACAACTTTGATGGAGCCCATAATGGTGTGATGTGATTCATGTTGCATGTGACATAATGGCCGATGGGTAAAGGAGCCTGGCGACTACAGCTCCATACCAGTGTCATAGAAACTGCGCCGCCAGAAGCCAATGTGACCGGCGAGCCCCAGTGTGGTTCCACACTTTCTTGGAGGAGCGCAGACAGTCAGCAACGGATGCAGAAACTCCTGTCGCACTCGCATTATGTTCGAAATTAAGAAATAAAGTAAATATGCACTGTGGACAGGCGCCTTGCCTCGTGTTTTCATTTCAAACAATCTGCTTGTGTAATGAATGGTGACCGATTGTCTTCACCACTTTGTTGGTAAAGTCGCTATAGTACAACTCGAACTTAGATGAACGCGGGAACATGAACAGAGGTGGACGGTGAAGGAAATTTCTCTCGACATTCGTGTCAGGGGCATCGAAATATCACTTACCAGGACGAAATAGTCATCTCCGCTAACGAAATAGATGTTATAGACTAACATTTGTGAATATGGGAGTTGACATACAAATATGGAGAGCACGAATCGGAACATACTGCCCAAGGGCTAAGCAAGCCAGATCCCAAGCACCGGCCATTATCGTGGGCCATGCAGGGTCAGCTGTACTCAGGCTGCTGGTTCTGGGCCTGGTATTGTGTGTGGGTGGAACCAACCCAAGTGGAACGGAACACAGCTCATGTGTAGACGCGGTGACCAACGCCGTACGACTGCACCGCGACACTCTGCTCAATGAACCGTCTCGACCACAACACGACACGGAAGCGAACGGCATGCCCAGCACATGGTCAATGATGAGGTATTGTGCAGAGTGGACTCTGGTCTACGGACAACGTGGTACATTCACCCACCCCGCTGACATGCAGTCGCATAAACAGCCGCTACAGCAGGGAATTTACCTTCTGGTGATTCTGTTACGTGCCGGAGACATTGAATTAAATCCAGGTCCGCCGAAAACCACACGCCAGTCTCAACTGACGCAAGCTGAAGCCGGCCATGTGAGTGTAAAACCAGCTGATCAGCCATCCCTTAGTGACATACTGCATGAGATTCGTAAGTCCAAGGCAGAAACCGAAGAATGTATCAAGAACTGTAAAGTTGAAATGATAAACCAAATACGTGAACTCCGAGAAGAAAACGAAGAGTTAAGAGGAAAAGTTGATGAGTTAACTCGGGAAAATTACAAGCTGGGAGAACGACTAGATGATTTAGAAAACCGCTCCAGGCGACAAAATATAGTTATTACAGGCCTAGCGGAGAAGCAAAACGAAACCTGGGAGGAGAGTGAGAAGACAGTCAAAGAATTCTTTAAGGATGATCTCGAACTTCAGCATGATATAGACATTGAGCGCGCGCACAGGATGGGACAGAAGCGAAACGGCCGTGACCGAACATTAATCGTGTGCTTGGCCAACACCAAAGACAAGACAGCCGTAGGCTGAGGTACTGACAGAAGTGACTTCATCTTCATTTCACCATTGATGCGCCGAAACTATGGTACAGGCGATGACATGCAGAAACACACATACTATAAGCTGATTTTGCCTCATGCTGGCTACATGATGCCTTCAGTGGGCATATTGGGTTAAACAGCTCCTTGAACGAACAACGTGGGCTAAATAGCGCTATAAACGGGCAAATTGGAATAATTACGGCCTTCAGCGGCCATTTTGGGCTAAACATGGCCTTCAATGGCCCATTTGGGCTCAATAATGCCGATATCCGAAGGCGTTCTAGCCCACACTGCCCACTGAAAGCCGTATTGGGCTCGCTGAAAGCGCAATTTGGCCCAAATTGGACCTCTACGATGCGGATGCTGGAATAGCACCATCCAACGGCTGCTGTTCAACGCGGGCAGTCGACGTTTGCCCGTCCTTTTGTCATAAACTTGGTTACCAGTTTACTCCATTTGTAATGTCAGTTTCTTAAACTCAGCAGTGACTGTTGAGTTGCTCAAATCGGTCGATGGTGAAATCGTTTGGGGAGTGGCCATATGCTCAGAGGCCGCTAATGATTAGCTCAGTGCGGTCGATGGTGCGTTTATCATGGGAGTGGCCGTCGGTATAAGTACTGCATCCACATCGGAGTGGACAGACTACCTCAGGACAGGCGACGACAGAACATCCGATGTCGTCAAGACGATCCCTACGAGCGCTTCGGAGTTTAGGGCGCTAGGCGGCTACGTCTTGGTAGCTTCTGGACGTTTCCTGTGGGCATTCCAGATCGTGGTAGCGCTATCACCAGTGGACTCTATCACCGCTCCGCCTGGAGACGCCCCTTTGTAGTAGGGTGGTATCTCCGTTCGTCGATGATGACAGTGCCGCGACAGTCCACCAACAGCCATCTAGAAGGTCGACAGCAGTTTTCCTGTTTCCGGTCGGCGTCGGCATAACTGGAGTCTGTGATCCACCCGGACACATCACTGCTGCCAAGAAGCAGTCAGGAGAGTGACTATGACTTTGCCCTAAACCATGCTAACCGTGCAAATATAACACCCCATTATATCTAAGGTATACATTGCCAATATTATGTCATATTAAATATTATTATTATTAATGAGCATTGAGACCTTTTTTGTTCACGTCGTGACACCTTTCAAACCAGTCCCGACTCTCTAGCGTCGCTATTAAGCAAACGGCGGCCATCGCAAAGCAGAGGCATTGCCGCTCGATATCGCCGTTGACTCATAATGGGAGCTTCAGCAAAGGGGGGTGCACCTCTTGCGAGCGCTCTAGCGGCCAAACTAAGCGTCCTAGAGCAATTCTATCGCCATTTAACCTTACACAGATAACCTTACACTTGCCTCTCGCTGCATGCCAAATCTGGGCTCCCTAGCTCAAATATTAACCGAGTTACGGCCCTTTGAAGTTCAATACGCCGTTTAACGCGAGGTGCAAGTCAGTTTTGACCTACACGTTTCCGTACCGCCAACAAAGTTACGCACGCCAGCAGTTGTCCCTTGATATAAGATACAACGTCAAATAAACCGGTAGTCGCTATGAGGTATAATAGTCGAGTAATATAGGTTATAAACTTATGACGTCACGTCACGTCAGTTTTCAACTTCTGTCAGTAACAAGAAAACGGTGATGGAAGCCGCCAATCAAGCCGGATGGACGCTACGTAATGGAGGACTATGCAAAGGCCACGCGAAACGCCAGAGAAAACCTACGGAAACTCATGACTGAAGCGAGACAAAAAGGCTATCGCGCATACCTTAACTTCGACAAGTTAATCGTCACCAACGAACAGGACCAACGGAATGTCTACCAGTACAAGCAAAGTAAAATCATCGCTGTTCAGTCACGTTTTCCATCTTCGATAACTCAAGAACAAGAGCAAACCTGAGGTTCTGGTCGGGCCCAAAATGCACACCTGTTAAATTTAAGATTCGGTTCATGGAACCCTGATGGTCTAACTCGTTTGCTTAACGAAGGTTACGATATTAACTTTTTTCTGAGGTATTTCGATGTAGTCGCCATTAATGAGACGTGGTCTGAAAACGGGAAAACTCTAGAAAATATGATTGACACACCTGACTTCAGATGTGAAATAATTAATGCCAGACGGTATAGTAAATTTGGAAGAGCAGGTGGTGGAACTATTGTATTTTTCAGAAAAACACTGGACAAAGGCGTAGATCGATTGTATAAAGAATTCCAGTATGGCGTAATCATAAGAGTTAAGTCTGCAGTATCAAATTTAGCGACGAATACAATTGTGGTGAGTGTATACTTGCCTCCTGAAGGGGCTGTAGACTGCAAGCATCAATCGCATGAGCAAAACGGAATAGAGCTTTTATACGAAAAACTAATAGAAATCAAAGCTGAGTATCCAAACGACAGTTTAATTATCATGGGTGACCTGAACGCACGAGTGGGCGAAGAAAATGATTATATTGATGACCAGGTAAAACATATACCTAATATGGATTGGTACACGAGTGATGATTTTGATATGCCTCGCAAAGCTAAAGATAAAGTGATAAACAACTTTGGTAAATCGCTGCTTGAGTTATGCGTCACGCTGGATGTACATATGATGAATGGAAGGTGCCAGGGAGATGAAAATGGAGAGTTTACTAATATAACAGAGAGTGGCTGTAGCACTGTGGATTATATACTTGGAACCAGCGATATATTTAACTCAATAGTTAAGTTTGAGATAATGAAGCTGGATAACTACGTTACGACATATCATCAACCGGTTTATTGTGAAATCAGGTCTGTAACCCCACTGGGTGATTCACATGACCAAACGGTACGATCTCAAACTGGATCGAATATGAAGGCTCGCAATGTATTGCACTGGAGGGAAGATATGAGGGCTGAATTTTGTATGATTGTCTCGGAAACTGTAAATAATGAATTTGAGGATATTTTCAAAGAGTATTGTGCAGATAAGAATACAAATGCCGCAGCAAATTTAATAATAGAAACTCTTCAGCGAAGCGGAAGCGGTATGCGCAAAAGCAAGCATGGTGCAGCGAGGCGAGCAAACTCTGCTCAACCCGATTGGTGGGATGAAGATTGTCTCAAAGCTAAAATATGCAAACTAAATGCACTTGATGTATTTCGGAAAGACAACTCGCCTGAGGCCTTAGAGCAATATAAGATGGCGAGGAGAGTTTTCAAAAATCTCTCTCGAGCGAAACAAATCGAAAACGCACGTTCTATGAGAAAGAAACTAGTAGATAACAGCACAGACAGTACCTCGTTCTGGCGTTGCATACGGGATTTGCAAAGTCGCAAAGCGACCGGTCACAGTATACCAGCCGAGGATTGGCAAGATTATTTCCAAAAGTTACTGAATGACATAAATGTTCAGACAGATGAAATCTTTAAAATGGAGGTGAATTCATCCTTAGCTGCCCATGACGAAACATGTAATACATGTAACGCGATAAACCTGGATGTAGATTATCTTAACAGAGCAGTCAATATAAGAGAAGTACAAAACGGTATACATGAGTTACCGAATGGTAAAGCAACAGGCTATGATGGTATACCAAACGAAATGTTTAAAGCCGTTGCCGACAAACTGTCACCGTATTTGGTACGTCTATTTAATTTGATATTGCAAACTGGAAACTTCCCAGAAGAATGGTGTCACGCTTTAATTTTACCGGTGCAAAAGAAGGGTTCATCTGCAAATTTGAATAACTATAGAGGTATTTCCCTTTTATCTGCAATCAGCAAACTATTCACAAAGATTCTGAACATGAGGCTGACCGAATGGGTGAACCAAAATGACTTGAGATCAGAAGCACAAGCGGGATATAGAAAAGGATACTCAACAATTGATCAAATATATGTTTTACAATCAATTGTCCAAAAATATTTATCAAGGGAAAAAGGTCGATGTTATGTGCTCTTCATTGATTTTTCCAAAGCCTTTGATAGCATACCTCACAGTTTATTGTGGTATAGTCTGATTGAGAAGGGCATGCATGGAAATATAATTCGAGTAATTCGAGCGATGTATAAAAATCTGAAATCGTGCATTGCAACCCCCGACGGGTTAACAGAGTATTTCAAATGCACAATTGGTACCCGGCAGAGATGTATGCTTAGTCCACTCCTGTTTTCTTTATACATTGAAGAATATGTGACCATGTTGAAGTCTTCAGAGTGTCCGGGAATTTTTATCAGCAACAATGCACCAAGGGTTATCACTGTGATGTTTGCTGATGACCTCGCGAACTGTGCCGACACGGTGGGGCGGCTTCAAGCAAGTATAAATACGCTGGAGAAATTTTGTGATAAATGGTGTCTGAAAGTAAACATGGAGAAGACGAAAGTTGTGGTTTTCAGGAGAGGAGGTATTGTAAAGACAACTGAGAAATGTTTTTTCAAAGGTAATCCAATTAACGTTGTATCATGTTACAAATACCTAGGAATTGTGGTTACTAGCACTCTGACTTGGACAAAAGCGGTTTCAACATTAGCAGCACAAGCAAACCGAGCACTCTCTTGCATCCATCAGCTGGACAAGAAACTAAGAGGCCTCCCTGTTGATGTAACATTTACACTGTTTGACCGCATAATTGTACCTATTCTAACATACGGATCGGAAATTTGGGGATTTAAAGAGTTTAAAGAGATAGAAAAGGTGCAAGTAAGATTTTGCAAAAGGATTTTAGGACTTCCCAAATTTACGTCGGACGCCGCAGCTCTTGGCGAATGCGGAAGGTTACCTGGCAAGAATATATCATGCTAAATGTATCAAATATTGGTTGAAGATATCAAGGATGGCGGAAAACAGATATGTTAAATGTTGCTATGAAATGCTTAAAGATCTTGATGTGCACAACAGGAAAACTTGGGTAACGTCAGTGAGAGAACTGCTGAATAAATACGGACTAAATGACATCTGGTTAAATCAAGAAAACGATGACGAACGAAGTATTCTCCACGTTTTCAATGAGAGGGTTCAATATATAATGAAAGATGAATGGTTAACGATCTCACGAAATCAGAGCCGATTAAGCATATATTGCACATTTAAGGATGAACTGACACCTGAACTGTACATATACCATGTTAGCATCACAAGACTACGAAAGGCACTTTCACGGTTCAGATGTTCTGCACATAAGCTCGCCATCTAGTTAGGTCGTAGAGATGGCACGCTACTAGAAAACCGTCTATGTAAATATTGCGCAGAAATAGGTACCACAATTATTGAAGATGAGTACCATGTCCTATTATGCTGCCCCAAGTTCACTGACATTCGCCAAGAATATATTGAATATGTATACTGGAATCCGCCAAGTTTTGAAAACTTTAGAATTTTAATGTCAACGAAAGAAATCTCTGTCATACGGAAACTAGCAATGTTTGTATATATCGTTGAAAATCAGATCCGATTCAACACCACTGATTGTTAATGTTCCTGCACAAAATGTTATATGCACATATGTTTGTCATTTGGGCCTGAAGGCCTTGAAGACGAAATAAACAACAACAACAACAACTCGAATCGTATTTCCGTGTGTAATGACTAAAAGAAACTTTCAAACAACAGCATTGTGTTCCAGCTTATTGTAGAATGGAGACTAATACAAAGCGTGATCGAAAAACGAATACATAAAATGAAGTAAGAGAAAATGAATAGATGAATACGCCTACACGTTGACAAACAGTTTTAAGTTGCATATCCGGAAGATGCATAAAATGGTCGGTGCCCAATGGTTTTACTGGGTTGGCCAAAAGTGTGTATTGATTTCCCTGCTAAATGATGTATCAATTATTGCGACAAGCGAAGAAACCCACTAACATTTATCATCTTTCGATATGGCACTCTGAACTGACAAGGGAATTAAAGAGCAGTACACAAAAACCACTTATTAAGATAAGGTAACAATGTGAAAAACGCTGGCGTTCTTCAAAGATGTCGATGAATTCGCCACTTTTGTGCTCCAAATGACTTGCACCATGCATGCCGCCATGATCACCACCGGGATATCTTTCACGTTGCACATGCAAAAATATTTCATATGCCTCATATAAACAAGTTTAAAGTCCAATTGTCCTCTCCACATCAGCCTGATTACAGGCATGTCTTGTTGAATGTCTTTTCAATGACGGACAAATCTCCCTTATTAATGAAGAAATCCTGGATGTTGGATGGTCCCGCCATGGCAATATGGGTGCCATTCACATAGCCCTGTAACATGCCTCTCTGGGCACGCTTGGTAAACTGTCGCTCCGGTTTACCGAGCGTGCCCAGAGAGGCATGTTTCAGGGCTACCATTCACACTGCTCACTCCAGGTAATCTATACTGGGCGTGGTAGAATTGCGATGTACACTGCACATGTACATCTGGCCACTTGATGAAGTGTCGCAAGGTCCGTTCAACACACTACGCCCCTCCATTACAAGACAGTGCAGAGACCCCTTGCTCAAGTCAAACCGGTAGGCCACCCCGCGAAAGGACTCTTGATTGCTAAGCAGCTACAGCAAACTTAACACTTCCTTCTTCACAGTTTGGCAGTTAGGGATAGAGCCAATGTGTGACACAGGATTCTGAAATGTAAAATGGGTGTCATATAATTTAGTTTTTCCAATGCAACTGTACATAGTGCCTGCAGGAACAAAAATATCCAATTTATATTTTATTTATGCTGTACCGCTAACAGAGGATACAATAATTTCCTGTCAAACAGTGATAATGAAGACCAAAGTATTACCAGTATTTTGTTAAATCAATGCTGCCAAAGTATGAAGCCTGTGAAACTGTATTCAAATATCTATAACGTTACTTCAATGGAAAATTACACCAGTCCTCTATTGTGCAGTACACAGCAAGCAGGCTCAATCAAAAAAGTAATTCTTACCATAGCATTGGCATGGGGCTCATCTGTGGCCAGGTGCTCCAGTGTGGTGCCATTTTGTGTAAAGAGTTTGTAAGAGAGTGATACATACATGAGTTAGGTAAATGGTCATCAACACTAAACAGAGCATTATTACATTAAACTTTAAATAAGGAGGTTTGATTTAGTGTGAACAATAGTTCTCTTTGCAGGAGTAAAATAAAATATTAATATAGTAGACTTTAGAGCCTTAAGTATAGATATCAAAGGAGAAAAAAATACTATATGGTAATAAAATAATAATGACATTCAAATATGAATTTAACTCTTACATATTACCACAGGCACAATAAATTAACTGATACAAAAATAGGGTGAGGGGGAGAAACGGCCAGTTGCACACTTAATAAAACAAGCAGTAGGCGATGTGGACCCTCAAGTCCATATGTGATATCTCGGCCCAGGCCCGGTGGATAAAACACACCAAGCGCCTCGGGCCAAATGGGAATTTCCCTTTGGCCTAACGCGTAAGGTATTCGCTCGGGATGCGAAGGGTCGCCGGTTCGAAACCCGCCTAGAACGTTCTAGGGTAGAATCGGCATCCATTCGGGCATGGGACCAGAAATAGTACACATATTCCATGATAGAGCCCACAAACTGCATTATTGCAGTGAAATGTTAAACATGTGTCAAACAGTGTCAAACAGTGATAACGAAGACCACATTATTACCAATAATGTACCGCTAACAGAGCATACAATTATTTCCTGTCAAATAGTGATAATGAAGACCAAAGTATTACCAGTATTTTGTTAAATCAATGCTGCCAAAGTATGAAGCCTGTGAAACTGTATTCAAATATCTATAACGTTACTTCAATGGAAAATTACACCAGTCCTCTATTGTGCAGTACACAGCAAGCAGGCTCAATCAAAAAAGTAATTCTTACCATAGCATTGGCATGGGGCTCATCTGTGGCCAGGTGCTCCAGTGTGGTGCCATTTTGTGTAAAGAGTTTGTAAGAGAGTGATACATACATGAGTTAGGTAAATGGTCATCAACACTAAACAGAGCATTATTACATTAAACTTTAAATAAGGAGGTTTGATTTAGTGTGAACAATAGTTCTCTTTGCAGGAGTAAAATAAAATATTAGCGAGCTCTAGCGAGCTATTATGGTAACGTATACGAAGAGAAAAAATAAATAAATAAATAAATAAAAAAATAAATAAATAAATAAAAAATAAATAAATAATTTTTTTTTTTTGGCTTGCCATACATTGCCATACTATGCGATTCAAAAAACGTCGGCCGCGCGTCATGGCAGAGAATGAAGGCGATAATAGGAGCCATTTCAGAAAGTTCCAGACTATATAACAGAATATACGCCTAAAATTATAATTTTATTGCTTTATTTGTCTGAATATTGAAGGATTATGATTATGAAAACTATAAAACATTGATTACATTTTTATTCACCATTTCTCCCGGCTACTAGCGGAACGCCCTCTGTTGGGACATTGATGCTAACATCCGGCAAATGCGAACCCTGGCGAACGCGTTCGAAAATCGACTCAAAGTTTTGTTTGTTTTTGCTGTTTGGCATAGATCTAAGTGATAAGAAATTTAGACGAGGTGTGTATTATTTTTGAAAGTCATCTGTTTATTTCAACTGATTGCTATGACAGTTTTCATGAATATTTCAGCCCCTGGTTGTCAATTTTTTAAGTCAGATAAGTGACCAAGTCGAGTGTCGTCTTCGCGTCGGTCTGTCAAACTGTCGTGTCACTGTCAACCCTGGTCAAATTAGACAAATAACTGACTCAGTCGTTGATTTGTTGACGTCTACTTGTCAGTACGTTTTGTTGAGATTGAAGGTTGGTATTTTGATATAAAACCATCTAACTTGACAGCTTTGGCTAATTTTGATCTTGAACTAAAGTTTTAGTCCAAGCTAAAACAAGTCAGATAAGTTAGTCATCGATTAGCCTGAATGTTCAGACGGTACAGTCTTGACACTTGTTCTTGTGACTGTAACAGTAAGCATCAGACTGTCAAACTGTAACGTCTGAACATTCAGGCTAGCCATAGATATCATATGGATATGGTCAGGGAGACAGGAATGTCTGATGAAATCAATCTGGACTGGTTGAAAGAACAAGCATAGCTGTGGTTTACACCAGTGTCAGTGACCCTGACAGTAGCCTGAAAGTTCAGACGCTAGGGCAGTCCTGACACTTGTTCTTGGTGACTGCGCTACAGTCCTGACACTTGTTCTTGGTGACTGTCTGAACTTTCAGGCTACCCTGACAGAAGTAGGCCTATTGCTATTTGGAATGCAGATTTTACTTTTATGTTTTTGGAATCATGTTTATACCGAGTTATTTTGGGCCAATTGGGGCCTTTGGCTTTAAACCACTGTCTGTGACTGTAAAACTAGAAAGTAGGTAGGGTAAACACTAAATTTTCCATAGGACATCAAATTTCAGCTGCAGTTTTTGCCTTTTTAAATATAACAATTTAATTCTGGTCTCTATTATGATTCCAAACCTGGATTTTAGATGCCTCCACCCATGAAATATATATAGCTCTAATTTGAAGAGTTTATTTGAGACAGATTAAATAGGATTTTAAACAAAAACTGTAAATATTTTATTACCGGTATATATTGTTCATAGATCTATACTATTTCCTAACATTTGACACCTTTTGCCTAATTCTGACACATATATCTAGGACATCAAAATTTCAGCTGCAGTTTTTGTCTTTTTAAATATAACAATTTAATTCTGGTTTCTAGACTCCAAACCTATATTTCAAATGCCTCCACCCCTGAAATATATAATTTGAAGAGTTTAATTGAGAAAAATTAAACAAGAGTTAAAACCAAAACTGTAAATATTTTAAGAATATTTTATTATATATCGTTCACATGACTTACTATTTCCTTTTTTTGACACATTTTGCCTACTTTTGACACCCCAGGATAATTCAGATTTATTCACAACCATATCACTCATCTATGATTTGAAAAAATAGCTGTTTTTTCGGGGCTATTTTTGTTAATTTTCAAATGATTTTAATCTATATAACTTATTTAAATTAATGCCATTATTACAATTTTTAATCAAATGCAGAATTATATATTTTATTACCCTTAAAGCAACATTTTAAGTTTAAAATTGTCCCAATACAATCATTTTCCATGTCAAATGTCAAAAACTGGTTTCCCTGCCAGACACATATAGATCTAGATAACCATCACAAAACAATATAGGACATACAAATATTTTCACTTCCAGTCTATTTGGGCATGAAATTTAAACATATCACTGGCAAAAATATAGCTAGGATATCAACAGTTTAACAAATATTGAATGAAATCCCTTTTCCCGAAACTAAACAGCCCCTCTTAAAATGTCAAGCTTTGAGTATATTCACACAAAAAATGGTTGTACTTTGTATTGTCAACATCCCCTTGCTGACAAATAATTAAAATATTAATAAAAAAGGCAACAATTATTTAATAAAAAGTTTAATAAAAAAGGCAACACTTATTGAATTAAAAGTTTAATAAAAAAAAACAATTATTGGATTTAAAGTTTAATAGAAAAAAAACAACAATTATTGAATTAAAAGTTTAATAAAAAAGGCAACAATTACTGAAACAACGGTTTTAGTAGTTCATATTGATAAGCAACACAAATGTGTACCATTTTGAGGATCAGAAAACTGTCTGGACTACTCCTACTCAAGCAGTATTACTTTCAAATAGAGATACCAAGTATACATAATAAACAGGGTTTAGCATGTAAAAGTGTCTACCGGTAAATAGGCAATAGGCAACATATGGTCAGTTTACTTCATTTTATTTATACACTGGTGCGACTTATCGATGGCTCAAGTCTATTAATTTCTCAAAATCGGTGGGTGTGACTTATACACTGGAAATTTGGTAACATATATGCCCAGTTTACTTATCTTTTTTGATCTTTACTTCCTAAAAACATTTTTTGTGAGAGATACCAGTATTACATTGGTAGCAAATTGTATAGATCTAGGATGATAGAAGAACATAGATGATGATAAAACATACATTGTACTTCTGACATGTGGTGAGTGTTCAAGAAACTTACTCGTGGTGTATTTAGCAACGGTTCAGTATATGTTCTCATGGACAGGTCACAACCGCATAAAGCATGCTATAAAACATGTTATAGATTGCTAGAATGGTAGAAGAAGAAGGATGATGATAAAACATACTTCTGCCATGGTGTGAGTGTTCAAGAAGCTTACTCATGGTGTATTTAGCAATTGTTCAGTATCTGTTCTCATGGATAGGTCACAACAGGCAATGAAAATATGTTTTTCATGAAGGAGTTACCTCAGAAAATAGTTTTAATAGAAATGATGTAGATCTACTAAAGTCCTTCTAATATAAATAGAAATATTTATGGACATGTTGTCATCAATTTTTTTTTGCCATATTGGGGCACTTTCTGTGAAAGGGTGTAGCTTTGTTATGAACATATACCTGGTACATAGATAGATATAGATTGCTATAAATCTATGACCAGCTTTAAACTTGATTTAAAAATATCTCATCAACCTAAATATAATTTTAGCAAAAGGAAAAAAGGGTCAGAAAATTAAAAATGAATAAGATATTAATTATCATAAAATAGATCTAATATGATTAATTATAGACTCAAGCAACTACTTATTTTTGTATTTCTCTGCATATATGACTTTAAGCCCAAATATTACCGTTAAACAACTAAGCCATCCATCTTATTTTTAATTAAAAGAAATAGATAAAAACATCATCACCCATCACCTACTCAACCCCAAGCCAACTCGACCCCAAGCTAACTCAACCTCAAACCAACTATACCCGTATTGGTTTTGGGTCTAAGCTTAGTTGTCTAGAAACCTATAAGATTAGGACAGCTGGCTGCTGCAGTTGATACAGCAGCTTTAAGAGCTAGGCCTTCATTATTTTTTAATTTTGGTGAGCTCGCAACTTAGGCAATGCCTATTCATATTAATATAGTAGACTTTAGAGCCTTAAGTATAGATATCAAAGGAGAAAAAAATACTATATGGTAATAAAATAATAATGACATTCAAATATGAATTTAACTCTTACATATTACCACAGGCACAATAAATTAACTGATACAAAAATAGGGTGAGGGGGAGAAACGGCCAGTTGCACACTTAATAAAACAAGCAGTAGGCGATGTGGACCCTCAAGTCCATATGTGATATCTCGGCCCAGGCCTGGTGGATAAAACACACCAAGCGCCTCGGGCCAAATGGGAATTTCCCTTTGGCCTAACGCGTAAGGTATTCACTCGGGATGCGAAGGGTCGCCGGTTCGAAACCCGCCTAGAACGTTCTAGGGTAGAATCAGCATCCATTCGGGCATGGGACCAGAAATAGTACACATATTCCATGATAGAGCCCACAAACTGCATTATTGCAGTGAAATGTTAAACATGCATACTACAGGGGTGGATCCCAAAAATCTGGTTAGGGGGAGAGGGGGTTCAGATCCAGATATCCAGATAGGGTGGTCAGTTTGGGTTTTCATAGGTTATAAATATCTGCCCTAAAAGTGGGGGGTGGGGCTGCATACATGGCTGGTTGACTCCCCACAATAGATCCGCCCCTGTAATACATGACATATGCTGAAACAATTGCATGCCCTAGCTTACATGGAAGAATGCCCCCCACACCCCTCTGGCCTTTCTCTGCACGTTGATTTGCTGTGGCTATGCAGATATGAATCTTCACGACCCTATCTGACCGTGAAGACTCAAGCGTCAGTGACAGTGTCACTGATAGACGCGAGTGCCTATTATGTAACCCCCCGTGGTGGCACTCGCGTCTATGTCACTGAGTGCAACATTGTTTTCATGCATTTAGAAATTTAATAAAGGATTTAGAGCAGTGTGTTGAAGACGCAATACTGTCCCACAGACACAAAATGTTCGTCGGACGCCAATAGAGGTACCGACACATAACTGCCACAGCTAGCCTCATCACCAATCGCACAAAGTTCATCCAAGACGGCGGCCAGCAACACATCTTGCTCCTTGTCCGCCATCTTGAAACAAACCCTCGCGCGGGAATTCTGCGAAAACTAAGGGCGTGATCGATTCGCCTCTTCCAAAGTCTACCTCTTCCGGAAGAGTGCATGCAGTGCGATCGTTTTGCCTCTTCTATTCCGAGAAGACCTCTTCTGCTCTTCTGCCCAGATAGGTGGAAGAGAGAAGAGGTAGAGGCGATTCCAAGATGGCGGAAGCTAACCATGCAATATTCGCTCAGTGTGATCAAATAGGTTTAAGGGGGAACTACATGAATGAAACAGCGAATAAAATGACGTGAAACATATGTACGACCTTATTTTTTGTTACTTGAAAGACATGTGCGGGGTACATGAGGGCCCACATATGTAGTTACCCTTGTATCTGATTGTTAATGTTGGGCGATAATATATGGATGTGGGCGATAATATATCGATGTGGGCGATAATTTGTGAGCAATAAGTGAGTTTCCGTTCGCCATATTGGAACTACTCTTCCAACTCGTCACAGGCGATCGATTCATCGCTCATATTCTCTCTTCTTGGATGAGCTCTTCTCTTCCTGGAAGAGTTGAATCGATTAGACCCTAAAACTCGGCTGTGACCAATGTCGTTCCGTAGCAAGTTCGGAGTGACCAAAAATGTTCGCGGCGATCGATCATGATACGGAACGCAGCCCCGCTCTTCAGGGTTTGAGCGGCGGTACCAGCTTAACTCACCTCGTCTCACTTGCCACTGCGGCCAGATGGCGCTGCAGCGTTGCAGCATGCTCTCAGCAGAGGGCGTGGTGGCATAGGGCACAAAATGGTCAAAACATAGGCCTCTACAAAGATGTGTTGCACATCAATAAAAATGAAGGTTTATGTAAGAAAACAACTCAAATGTTCTAAAACTAAGAAAGTGCAGTCTTAACTTCGAAGCCGTAGATATTTAATATCTACGCATTCGATGTCCGCCATTAAGCTCGTCTGCGGATGAATCTGATGAGTCATTAAACAGGAAGTAGAAAACCTGGGTCAAATTTTGCAAGCAGTCCTACTTGTTTCTTTTCAACCAACTTACTTTTGTGGATTACATCAATGCGTTATCACTCTTTTAGGGCTCTTTCATGACTTACGATGGAGTCACTTATTGCGCGCTGGTTGCTGCTACTAAATTTTATTTTGGGTAAGTAACTTTTCTAACGCTTGACTGCTTGGCACCGGTCATCGTCAAGTCTTGGCGCAAGTGGGGCCCGGATATTTTGTATGATGTAATTACTGCGGCGCCGCAGTAATTTTTCCGCGCCGATGTAGTTGGCGGAGGCATGTAGGTGAAATCTGTCACGTTATTATCAAAGACCCTACCTCATAGATTCAGAAAATGTTTAGTCCGATGATTTTGGTATCCAAATAAGTGTGTAATGTTGCATAAACCATTCCGGGCGGCAGCCTCAGCTCAAATGGCTGCTTTCTCGGCATGCCGTAATCTCGCCCCCCGCCAGCCGAGCGCGAAGTCTCGCAGTGGAGGGGGGGATGTGGGGGTGCATTAGCGTGCGGTGCCGAGTGCCGAGGAGCCGGCTTCGCTCTGGTTGGGGAGAGGGGTGGGGGTGTTACTGGACAGTGGACCGAGGAAGCTAGTAGGTGGGGGGTGGCGTCGCGCACGGCATAATTCTTATGTTGGGGAGTGTCAATTTATTATGTGTGAAAAAGCCGTTACGACCGGTGGCTGGCTTAATGTCGATTGGTGTTGGTGCGAAAGGCATGAGGGCGGGCGGCGGGCGGCGAACTTAGCAGAAATAAAAACCTGAGAGCGGCGAAATAGGATTAAAAACCTGAGCAAGTGAAGGAACAGACACAAACACCGGTGTAAGTTAAATGAAGCATTTTATTTTATTTTATTATTTATTTTAATCATGAGCAATCCGAACAAAAGAAATCCTTATCCATCTCATTTACCGACATGTTAACACACTTTTGGAATAGCCACCTATCACAGACATTACATTGCACCATATCGTCATAACATTGCGGCAGATGACAAGAGCAATACAATGGCAACTTAATCTTCCTATGCTTAACTTTCTTACTGGGAACGTCAAATTTCGGAAAAGATCGAATACTCTTGTCCTTAATGATATCTATCAAACACGACCTCATCATATCTCGCTTAAACTCAAATCCTATCACGCCCTTCTTTAAAAGATCTCTATAGCCTCCGGAACAATACTCAATCAAACTAGCTATGGCAAATACGCCGCAATCCCATCCGTTCTGCTGTTGTTGCCCGACTGGCAGTATAACATCTAAAGAAGTTCGTCCGTGACCGTAAATCTGGGCTAGCTGGATCTCGAGGGAGGGGGTAAGTGGCTGCTGTGCCTTGTAGACGCTGTCTAATACATACACCGGCCCCCCAACTACATCTTGAAACGAAACTACCCAGTGATCCTTGCCGGTGTGATGGATCTGCCCACAAAGAGCCAATGCACGGAATAGGCATGAAACTAGGGGCCGGAGTAGGCACCGAGCGAGGGGCCGGACGAGGGGCAGGAGTGGCCGGAGTAGGCATCAAACGAGGGGCCGGACGAGGGGCAGGAGTAGGCAACGAACGAGGGGCAGAAGTAGGCACCGAACGAGGGGCAGGAGTAGGCACCGAACGAGGGGCCGGACGAGGGGCAGGAGTAGGCACCGAACGAGGGCAGGAGTAGGCGCCACATGGGCAGGAGTAGGCGCCACAAGGGCAGGAGTAGGCAACGTCGGCCACTCGGCTAACGACGACAGCGGCGGAATAGTGGCGATAGGCCGACACGACCCAACGCAGACCAGAATGCGGTGTGCAAGTATCTCCGCCCCACAAAAAGATAGATGCAAGCCATCCCGAGAAAGAAGCCTCCTATCTCCGGACCAAAAATCAGTGTGTTCCATGAAGGAAACGCCATCAAAAGACGAGCACAAACTCCTGAGACCCTGATTGGTCTCCCTCGCTAAGCGATTGACACGATCCAGAAACCGGAGGGAGTTAGTCGCCCCGTCAAACCGATTATCCGCCCTGGGCAGAATTCCCGAAAGAATCACCCGAGAGGTCGGGCACAAAGATCGGAGAATTGCAACCAGAGTTGCATGATCATCGAGAGGCGGTTGACCACAACGGGGCAAGTCATTTGTCCCAACGTGGACAACCCACACATCCGGGACAGAATCGATCTGCAGATAACGATGTAAGCCGGCGACAGTGATCCCGGAAAACGACAAAGTCCTCACATGGGAAGGCAAATACTGATGCAGATACTTGACGATAGAATCCCCAATCACGACAACTGACAAAGGAGCCATATCGACAAGTCAAACAAGGAACGAAAAATCACGTACACGGGAGTAAAATGATTAATGAGAAAATCCTGTAAATAAAAGAATGATTAATACAGAAGTATGACAAAGCAAAATCACCAGTCACAATCAAAATCAGAATCACCAAAAGTAAATACAAGTATAGTCCAGTGTTTGTAAGCCTATGTCACTTGCAACATCAAAATGGTCGTAATGCCAGAAGCGACAGTAGGGGTATGACAATCTTTTTAGCACGCCATTTTATACCAAAACGCAACCAAAACACTGGCTTGTGAAGGTTGGAAGCCAGGTCAACACCTCTAAACCTATAAACCACGTAAACCAGTCAGCCTTCGATGACTAATTGACTCAAATACCCGCGGTCAAAAATCGTAGAAGGCAGTGACAGTGAATCAAACAAATTCAATTCCACTTGTCCGAATCGACCTTTGATGACTAGATCTACGGCCGCCGCTGATTTTCAATTTTTTATTGATAATTGACTCCCCAAACGCGAAGCTGGAAAAAGGCTACTGTTAATGTGCTGGTCGAACGAATTTAATTCCACTTGTCCGATTCTCCCTTTGATGACAATTCCCCAAAATATAACACAGAGAAATCTACAGTTAATGTGATGGTACTAGGAAGTCAATTCTACTTGGCCGACTCCCCCCTCATCCTACCCATCCCCTTTGCTCGCCACCTCGTATGGCTGTGTGCAGAGAAGTGTGCAGAGAAGCCCAATAACACCCAACCCTACATGAATGAAACGGTAGCGATAAACTTTCCTTGTGTCTTGCCACACCCCCAACCCTCTCCCCAACCAGAGTGAAGCCAGCTCCTCGGCGCTTGGCACCGCACGCTAATGCACCCCCCCCCCCCTCCACCGCGAGACTTCACGCTCGGCTGGCGGGGGGCGAGATTACGGCATGCTGAGAAAGCAGCCATTTGAGCTGAGGCTGCCGCCCGGAATGGTTTATGCAACGTTACACACTTATTTGGATACCAAAATCATCGGACTAAACATTTTCTGAATCTATGAGGTAAGGTCTTTGATAATAACGTGACAGATTTCACCTACATGCCTCCGCCAACTACATCGACGCGGAAAAATTACTGCGGCGCCGCAGTAAATTACATCCTACAAAATATCCTGGCCCGCGCAAGTGTCCCCAGGCAAGCCCGCTTCTCCAGGACTAGGGTAGCCTCGGGATAGCCCCATCAGATGGCTTGTTATGGATTTTATATTGTTCTATGTGCATAACAGCCACACCGTAGGTCCCCATGTTTGGTCCCAATCACCGTGAGAGGTCCACTTTATAAGTTGCTAGAGGTTTATATACAAAACACTCACCTTTAATTCTTACTTTTTTAGGTTCCAGAACATTATCTTCCAGGAGTGTCTGACAGAAATAAGTTTCCTGCTACTAATACTCACTCAATTCTTTTATTTGGTCTGTTAACAACTTTTGCTGACAAGTTTTGTTGTCTTGTGTTGTGTCGTCTCACGAGACCGCTAGATGTCACTCGTTTCTTCCGGTAAACGCCCTCTGGCGAACTGGCTGCGCATTTCCCAAAGACCTGGTTCCAACACTCTTTCTGTTTATTAACAGTGACACATGTTTTTCTGTCAGGTATACAGAAAACAGGTGAGTAGACACTTGTCACTGTTGATAAACAGAACGGGAACCAGGTCTTTGACAAATGTGCAGCCAGTTCGCTAGAGGGCGTTGACCGGAAGGAACTAGCGACATCTAGCGATCACGTGGGACGAGACAACACAAGAAGATGGCAACGCTAGCCAGGAAAATATGTTAGTGAACAAAATGAATGAGTTGAGCTAGTGTTAGTTGCATGAAACGTATTTCAGTCAGACACTCCTTGAGGATAATGCTCCTGAACTTAAAAAACTAAAAATTAGAGGTAAGTGTTTGGTGTCAAAACCTCCAGCAACTTGTAAAGTGGACATCTCACCGTTTTTTAGACTGAATATGGCGACCTACGCCGTGGCGGTAAGGACGGCCTATCAGTCTGTCGTAACCATTAACGTCATCAAACGGGGCTAGCCTCGGGAGACCCACTCTGTTCCGCCGTTGGGTCTCGGTTTCAGCCGGGCCGTTCCAGCCTGGGTTTCGCACGGGGACTTTTAAACAGAATAGGCGCATTTGGAAATTCTGAATCATCTGGAGGCACACTGGGGTTAAATATCACATTTTTGCATAGATCAATCTTTTAGCTATCAAATTCTTCCAAACAATCAAAAAGATTGTTCACCTGTATGTGTGCTTGCAAGACGTTTTACGGACCACCAACATCCGAACAGGGCGCCATATCTGTTTTGGCGCATGCTGGTACCTGGTGAATGCAACTTGGTTCCCAGCCTATGACTCTTCGCTAGATGGCGCTGTCAGATGGGCACTTTGCAGTTAAGGACAATAGCAGCGCCCTCTCTCACAGAGAATTCAAAGTTTGGAACCAGGCTGCATTCACAGGCACCAGCACGCGCCCAAAACAAGTATGGCACCCGGTTCGGACGTTGGTGCTTCGTAAATCATCTTGCAGACACAGATACAGATGATCAATCTTTTTGATTGTTTGGAAGAATTTGATAGGTAAAAGATTAATCTATACAAAAATATGATATTTAGCCCCAGTGTGCCTCTAGATAATTCAGAATTTCCAAATGCACCTATTCTGTTTAAAAGTCCCAGTGCAAAACCCAGGCTGGAACCGAGACCCAACGGCAGAACAGAGTGGGTCTCCCGAGGCTAGGACTAGGGTAGACCTATGACTATGTGACGTTGTTGGGACAACGCCACATGTCCGGTCTATCAAATCCTGTACGGCATTTCACAAACACGCGTGGCGAGAAGCTGTGCTGATGGCGAGAACTTTTTGGGGTATGGCAATAGTTTCTAAAAGTATGCATCTTACTTATCTTGTTATTTTGGTTGAAGTCTCCATGATTACAACAATATCGTCTGTTGATTTTTCAAAGCAGCGGACAACTCAGTTCTGTCCGCCAACTTCCCCAACCAGTGGAGAAACTGTGCATGCATACATGTCGTTAAAACCGCACCATTCGCTTGGTAGCGCTTCATACACCCAGCCATTGACATGCAATAAGCGAAACGCCACCTGGCAAAAGCCGCTGGTGGAGAATGACCAAATACGAAATGGCACGATAAACAATAAGAAAGTCTCATTTCAACCGACTTGATAGTAATGCGATACTTTGTTAGTTCATATGCATGTGGGTTTTGTGGTAAATATGATGTTAAGGTATCAGAGTACAAAATGACAAGGGATCGTGCGGTTAACAACACTTAGGGTGTATACTCGAATCAGCCGAACTGCGAATTGGCCGAGGTATTTAAGGGGGGTGGGGGGGAGGGGTCGTCGAGCCCGAGCCCCCAGCGGATTAGTCTGCGCCTCGACGATTGGGTGTCTGGCTTGGCGTTGGCCCTGATGGCTTCGGCATCGGGTGGGGGAGGGGGCTGCGTCCGGCACGCGTGGATTAATCTGGTGTTTGGTGTCACTTTTGTTTGTGTTGCTGCCTTAGTAATCACTAAATTTTGGGGAATTGTCAATGGCCCCGTAACGAGCATGGATAACATTCATCATGTGACCCGTAATGAGCATTGATAACGCGGAATTTGCACGCAACCCAAAACATTTTTCACATGGAAACTCAGCTTTATTCATTCTGATTTCACGCGATTTTCATTATTCCATAATAATAAGCAATGATAACACGGAAATTTGGTGTGTCAGTTGATTTATGCAGCGAAAGATAACGAAAATTTATAAAGATTTAATAACAAATTTATTCCATCGGGGTGTGCATCGAGGTGGTCATCAGGGTGGTCCTGCAGCATCGCAATTCAGGCAGGCCCAAGTGATGTGTCCTAAACAGATGGCCGCACGGTATGCATCACGTGACACGCCGGTGCCGCAGACACAATGCTGCCACCGTTGGCAGCCGTCGCATTGTAGGCCTTCTTGTCGCGTATAGACAGGAGCGTCGCAAGAGATGCATAAGTCTGCCATGTTTCAGACAAGGAATGATAGCCCCATATGCTGGACGTCCTTTTATACCCATTTTATCCATAACCCCAAAGAAGAAGCCAGGACTTAATTGCATGCCAATGTGACCATGGAGTCAGAAAATATGTTACCGAACCGACCAGAAGCAGAGGCTTTACAAGTTGTTATCAAAGGCCACTGTTGCTGATTGTTAAAATCAGAATTGGGGCCTCGTGAATTAGGATTCACAAAAAGACTGAAAAATGTTTCGGGCCGCGTGGTGTTACTATTATAAGTTGTTATCAAAGGCCACTGCATATGTGTGGTGGATTCCTATAATACCAATCAAAAATTAAATGGCCATTGAGAAAGCCACGAAAATGAAATCGCGTGAAATCAAAATGAATGAAGCTGAGTTTCCGTGTTGAAAATGTTTCCAGCCGCGTGCAAATTCTACGTTATCAATGCTCATTACGAACCGCGTGAACGTTATCCATGCTCGTTACGGGGCCATTGACAATTCCCCAAAATTTAGTGATTACTTTAGTGGCCGGCCGTGATGATTTCTCCTAAAAAATCAGTAAATATTGGTCCCATCCCCGCCCCTCCACCCATACACACCCAGCAGCCAGCAACACAATTGACACCAATCGCCAGCTTCATCCAGACAGACCCTGCCCCAGCCGATGCCGAAGTCGACACCAAGCCAATCGTCGAGGCGCAGACTAATCCGCTGGCGGGCGGCTCGACGACCCCCACCCTCCACCCTAGCCCCAGTTCTGTGGCTGTAGACGGGCCCTGTCAGATTTTTGCCCGGTCTACAGCCACAGAACTGGGGCTACCTCCACCCATGGTAGGGGGTGGTGAGAGCGGCTCGGCCGTTTCGCAGTTCAGCCGATCTGCATGGCATTTACACTTAGTCGCCCACAAAAACAAATCTTACACCCTCATTTTCTACATGCGGACATGGGACTGTTGTGTGGAGCAACAACTGTCTCATATGGGACTAGGGGTACAACAGTAACAATGTTAAAATCCTTTGACATTAGTAGTGACTCAACTGTAGCTTTTATTATAATGTGGGCGCGTACAATAATAGTGCTTGCATATTCTACTTACCAGAGCTGGCCTAAAGGCCAGAGGGGGCAGCTTGCTGTCAAGTTGGCGCAAGTGCCCCCAGGCAAGCCCGCTTTCTAGGGGCACAACAGTCCATGCAAAGTTCTTTAGACGCCAGTCGGGAATCAACTGTAGCCTTTATCATAATGTGTGCGCATACAATCATAGTGTTTACGTATTCTATATACCTTGTTCTATCTTCTGACATCAAGAAAGTATGTCAACACCAGGTTGTTTCGGTTATATTTTCGCGAAGAAATGTTGGAGCATAGTCTTTTCCCGACCAACCGCCATGCGTATGCAGCGCTACCTGGCGAGTCCCGCCATCATTTGAATCATTTGTAGCCTGGGTCCCAAACTTTGTAACCGTGAATTACCTGTGACAGAGGGCGCTGCTGTTGTCCTTAAGTTCAAAGTGAGCAACTGACAGCGCCCTCTACCGGAGAGTCATATGCTAACGGAGCGGGGAACCAAGTTGCATTCACAGGTACCGGCATCCACCAAAAACATATACGGCATACTGTTGGTCGGGAAAAGTCATGTGTTCCAACATTTCTTCGCGAAAATGTAACTGAAACAAATCGTGTTGATACACTTTCTTGATGTCAGAAGTTAGAACAAAGTATATAGAATACGTAAACACTAGGATTGTACCAGCACACATTATGATAAAAGCTATATTCGATTCCCGACTGGCGTCTAAAGAACTTTGCATGGACACCGTGGTGCCCCTATAAAAGCGGGCTTGCCTGGGGGCACTTGCGTCAAGCTGTGATCGTGAGAGTTCGTAAAAAAAATCACAAAAAGCTCAATTATGTCATGTGTTTGTCACCTACTAGCCGCCTTGCGAGCGGAGCATTCGTAGTAATAAGCGAAAGAAATAACAGTAGGACAGTATTTTGGTTTATACGTCAAATAGTAGCAGGCAGAAGGTAGACATTGGGCAGAAATAATATCGATAATAATATTGACCAGGAGCTACTGAATAATGGGATATACATGTTAAGGATATTTAAAAGCTTTCTGTGCAATTATTGTATCCAGTACAGAATATGCAAATTGCAGCTAAAGCACGCTGACAAAAATGTGTATATGGCTGTTTCTCGCCCGTTGTTCGTCATTTAACGTACCTTCAGTTGACAAAATCAGCCTGAAGTTCTGGTTGCATCTGTAGAATCCGCTTAACTGTACTGTAAAATTGGATACTGCCGTGACTGATGTTAAGAGCAGTTATAGGCAATTATAGGTTTCCCGGGCAGAGTTTTCCAGCCAGAGTTTGTTCTCTTGCTACTAATGGGAAGTTGTGGACGCGAGACAGTACGGGATTAATTTGTTTTGATGACGGCTCGGGCGATAAGGCGTTGGGAGAAATATTATTACTGTTGGAACCAAGCCAGGTAGCCCGCTGATGCCGCGGGATAAGGTGATAAGCACCCAGCGGTTGTGTTGACACATGCGATAGGTTTGACACATCTAAGAGCGGCGGCTGGATATTAATAGGTTCAAGGCGGCTGCTGGTGCCAATGGGCTTTTGCATGCTACAGCATAGTGGGACAGACAACGCATAGTGGGACAGACAGCTTCATTTTATTAGTATAAATATATGAATACCTGCCTAACTGAAAACCTTTTCTAATTCAAAAATATCTGTCCAATAGTCCCAGTGACTCTTTGTAAAAGACTCAGCGCTCATTTTTGCCAGAGCACCCTGTTGCAAGAACTGTTTTCGGCCGCCATTGCCGTTGTGCTCTGAAGTCCAAAGTGGCAAATGTTAGTGGCCCCATTCTGTGTAGCACGTGCGGTCTTCAATGGGCTGCTTTCAGGCCCACGAAAAAAGTCACTTTGACCAACCGTTGAAAACAATCATGGCGCCTAAGCGGTCAGCGTAGACATTGGGCTCTCATTATAAAGCCCAGCGATTCGCACAGAAGACATTTATTTGCGAAAAAGCAAGCTACAAAGTTGAATGATTTGTAGTTGTGTTAGTTTCAAAGAGATGTGAAAACAGCAAAGATGTTATTGTGAAATTGGAATTTTTCATGACCCCAGGAGAGTTTCACTGGCCAAAAAGCTGGTATCTGCTGCCACTTTAGTGCGAGCCTGTGAGTGATGAAGTGGCCTGTCATAAGTATTCTATATACCTTGTTCTATCTTCTGACATCAAGAAAGTATGTCAACACTAGATTGTTCCAGTCATATTTTCGCGAACAAATGTTGGAGCATGCGACTTTTCCCCACCAACCGCCATGCGTATGCAGCGCCACTTGGCGAATCCTACCACCATTTGTAGCCTGGGTCCCAAACTATGTAACAGTCAATGACCTGTGAAAGAGGGCGCTGCTGTTATCCTTAAGTTAAAAGTGAGTGATTGACAAGGCCCTCTAGTGGAGAGGCATATATGCTAACACAGAGGACGAACCAAGTTGCATTCACAGGTACCGGCATCTGCCAAAAACAAATATGGCGGATTACTTAACCTTTTAGTAGCGTCTTCACTCATATTATAAAGGTGTCCAAGGCGTTTTAGTCTGCTGCTTCAATTTGCACGCTGTGCGCAATGATAAACAAATATGGCGGTTAGCTCACATGCGAATGTACTTAAAGTGGCGCCATCTGGTGGTGAATGTTAGTACCATATATTGCGCTTGGTGCTCATTCCCTTTGAATGCTCATTCGATACAGCATGGTGACCAAACATAAACACGCTTGAAAATAACTGATTGCGAAAAATACTGATTGTTTCACATCATAAGAAAGGCCTAGCCCAGAACGCTAGGCTGTGTGTGACTGAAACATAGCCTAGTCGCATTCCACAGTAAAATTCTGGTCTGGAACTAGCCCTGGTACATGCCTCTGAAAACAAATGATGTGAGTAAGCAAGACCAGGCAATTTTAAAGTTGCATATCGAGCTGACTGTTGTAACTGGTGCACCAAGATAATCTTTTCTATACTTCAACATCTAATTTGGTATGTGACAAGTTAAAGGTTGATCTATGTGTCAAACCCCCAGCTTTTGAGCACCTGCTGACTTTCACCCAGTGTTAACGGCCGCCGGCAAGGGGAAGTGGTGCTCTAGACCCCCGGCACAGTAAATCTGTGGGGTGGGGGGCCATACAATGTATACAAAACTCATATATTCAACAATATACTATTTGCACCAGACATGTACACACCATGGCAACTAGCAGAATGCGCACAGGCTTGAAAAGTGCTTGAATTTTGACTGATGCCTGGAAAAGGTCATAAAAACAGAAATGGGCCTTGAGGTCGATCTAATGTACTTGAATTTGCTTGAAAATAGGGCAGTTACAATGAAAAGTGCTTGATTTCAAACTGGACTGGGCTCTGGCAAAGACCCAAGAACAACATCTAACAAAAGCTGGCTGAATTGAAGAAGTAGCAACTACCCGGTAATAAAAGTGATTAACTCCAATACTTGCTGTTGGTTGTTAGTAAAAAACGTGGACACTGCCTTCTTGTTGTCATTCCTTATTTCTGCATATCAAAGATTGTATGCATAAGATTTAGTCCCAAGTTTTGCAATTACTATGCTTAAAATCAAACTAGACCAGAAAAGGTAAAAATTGTCCTTGAAAAGTCCTTGAATCGTCCTAGTGCTTGCCTTCAAAAGGCTTGAATTTGATGGAACCTTGCCTGTATGAACCCTGAAATAGGTTATTTCATTGTCTGTGCTTTAATATATTTGTGACAGTGCATCTGCTGCCAATGTAGTTCAACAAAGTGAACACAGTCTGCTGCCGACTTTGATATGTCACAGATATATGTGTTAATATCATCGCTTCTCTTTTCCATTGATTCTGACCTGGCTCAGGTCTATAGATAATCTGGTTGCTTACCTTTATTAAAGTCTCCACATGAATGCATTAAACATATATATTCCGGTAGAATGGTATCTTCCCAGTAAACTTTACATGATCGGGCCAGTGCTGGCTGACAATGGCCTGGAGGCGGCAAACCTGGCACATATGTGCTGGCCCTGCCGACGTCGGGCCAGTGTCTGACCAGCCATGTGTCGCCAAGTGCTCTTGTGCTGGGCTGATGTCAGGAGAGTGGCGGCAAGCGCGAGAAGCATGAGAAGCATTTGACATCTTTAATTGTCAAATATGATTAGTTTTAATTGATCTGAGGTACATATGAAAACTTTTGTCTGATAAGGCGCCACTACAGACTCTTTTTGAATTTGTTACTTTTCACTCAGAATGTGATGGTTCGGTGTGCTTCTGTTACTGATTCTTGAAAATAGACCGTCACTGACATTATATGTTCCTATAATTGTTTACTGGAATGGCATATATTCTGATAGCATACTTCATTTTACAACCATGCTGTGAATGGTATCAGGATTTTGAACCAAATAGTCACACTAACAGTCAGGATTGATTTGTGACAAGACAAAGTGAGACAGATGGGCAGCAAGTCTCAGTTTCAGGTTTTGACTGGCTTCTAATTCTTTAGGGCATCATGTAGGCTACTTCATTTAGGTTGCGGCAAGGAAGCAGCAGTTTGAGGAGATGCCTGTGAAATACAGTGTACGCAACATGTATTTTTGTCACCTTTTTCACAGACTGACAGACTACATAACTGATGCTCAGATCAATATATGTTGAATGGCCATTAAATGATGTTACATCGCTATATGTGCTGACCAAATGTGGATGGGTTCCCAAGTGATATTGCATTTATTTAGCCTTTATATAAAGTTCACGTATCTTGACATGCTATATATATATATGACATTGAGCTAGTGACAAGTGAACTCGCTCCTGTACAATACAACCATAATTTTGTGACATCTTACTTTGTGCAAACAAATTACATTGCAAGCTGTTCTATTTAATGCACTCCTACTTCAAACACTAGTATTGGCTAACAATACATGTCTCACCTATGGGACGGGGTCAGCCTTCAGGGGCGCCGCGAGGTCGAGGCCGAGCCTAGCTTGGACATTTCTAAGCGGAGGGTTGTGGCGCAGCTCCTGAAGACGGTCCCTACGCTTTGGCTATCGGCTTTAGAGCGCCGATATCAAGGCCCTCAAAACAGACCGTGTTTTTATTTGGGGGAAGATAACCACCCTCTGGAAGACTATCGGTGTACCTTACGGACATTATATAAAAATACATATCCAGCGTGTGAGATCCCAGCAGGGGTATTAAATTAGAAAAGGGTGTTCCATACAACATTGGACCCAGATGTCATTTTCGGGGATATCTATAACAAGTCGTTGAACCGACAACTATCCGATTTCCAATGGAAGTGTTGTCCCCAAACACTAAATTGCAACAAATACCTGCATCGGTGCAAGATCATAGACAGCCCCAGCTGCCCATCAGCTCATTAGAGAGTTATCAGCTATCTCCTGAACTTATACAAACATTCCGCATTCCGGGGTTCAAGCAGGGCCTGGGGTGTGAAGGGTTGAGGCAGGGCCTGGGGTGTGAGGGGTTAAAGCAGGGCCTGGGGTGTGGGGGATTGAGGCAGGGTCTGGGGTGTGAAGGGTTGAGGCAGGGCCTGGGGTGTGAAGGGTTGAGGCAAGGCCTGGGGTGTGAAGGGTTGAGGCAGGGCCTTGGGTGTGAAGGGTTGAGGCAGGGCCTGGGGTGTGAAGGGTTGAGGCAGGGCCTTGGGTGTAAAGGGTTGAGGCAGGGCCTGGGGTGTGAGGGGTTGAAGCAGGGCCTGGGGTGTGAAGGGTTGAAGCAGGGCCTGGGGTGTAAGGGAATGAAGCAGGCCCTGGGGTGTGAGGGGTTGAAGTAGGGCCTGGGGTGTGGGGGATTGAAGCAAGGGCCTGGGGTGTGAGGGATTGAGGCAGGGTCTGGGGTGTGAGGAGTTGAAGCAGGGCCTGGGAGTGAGGGGTTGAGGCAGGGCCTGGGATGTGAGGGCTCTAGGCAGGGCCTGGGAGTGAGAGGTTGAAGCAGGGCCTGGGGTGTGAAGGGTTGAGGCAGGGCCTGGGGTGTGAGGAGTTAAAGCAGGGCCGGGGGTGTGAGGGGTTGAAGCAGGGCCTGGGGTGTGAGGGGTTGAGGTAGGGCCTGGGGGGTCAAGGGTTGAGGCAGGGCCTGGGGTGCGAGGGGTTGAAGCAGGGCCTGGGGTGTGAGGGGTTGAGGCAGGGCCTAGGGTGTGAGGGGTTGAAGCAGGGCCTGGGGTGTGAGGGGTTGAAGCAGGGCCTGGGGTGTGAAGGATTGAAGCAGGGCCTGGGGTGTGAGGGGTTGAAGCAGGGCCTGGGGTGTGAGGGGTTGAAGCAGGGCCGGGGGTGTGAGGGGTTGAAGCAGGGCCTGGGGTGTGAAGGGTTGAGGCAGGGCCTAGGGTGTGAAGGGTTGAAGCAGGGCCTAGGGTGTGAAGGGTTGAGGCAGGGCTTGGGGTGTGAAGGGTTGAAGCAGGGCTTGGGGTGTGAAGGGTTGAAGCAGGGCTTGGGGTGTGAGGGGTTGAAGCAGGGCTTGGGGTGTGAAGGGTTGAAGCAGGGCCTGGGGTGTGAGGGGTTGAAGCAGGGCCTGGGGTGTGAGGGGTTGAAGCAGGGCCTAGGGTGTGAGGGGTTGAAGCAGGGCTTGGGGTGTGAAGGGTTGAAGCAGGGCCTGGGGTGTGAAGGATTGAAGCAGGGCCTGGGGTGTGAGGGGTTGAAGCAGGGCCTAGGGTGTGAGGGGTTGAAGCAGGGCCTGGGGTGTGAAGGGTTGAGGCAGGGCCTAGGGTGTGAAGGGTTGAGGCAGGGCTTGGGGTGTGAAGGGTTGAAGCAGGGCTTGGGGTGTGAAGGGTTGAAGCAGGGCTTGGGGTGTGAGGGGTTGAAGCATGGCCTGGGGTGTGAGGGGTTGAAACAGGGCCTGGGGTGTGAGGGGTTGAGGCAGGGCCTAGGGTGTGAGGGGTTGAAGCAGGGCCTGGGGTGTGAGGGGTTGAAGCAGGGCCTGGGATGTGAAGGGTTGAAGCAGGGCCTGGGGTGTGAGGGGTTGAAGCAGGGCCTGGGGTGTGAGGGGTTGAAGCAGGGCCTAGGGTGTGAGGGGTTGAAGCAGGGCCTGGGGTGTGAAGGGTTGAGGCAGGGCCTGGGGTGTGAGGAGTTAAAGCAGGGCCGGGGGTGTGAGGGGTTGAAGCAGGGCCTGGGGTGTGAGGGGTTGAGGTAGGACCTGGGGGGTCAAGGGTTGAGGCAGGGCCTGGGGTGCGAGGGGTTGAAGCAGGGCCTGGGGTGTGAGGGGTTGAGGCAGGGCCTAGGGTGTGAGGGGTTGAAGCAGGGCCTGGGGTGTGAGGGGTTGAAGCAGGGCCTGGGGTGTGAAGGATTGAAGCAGGGCCTGGGGTGTGAGGGGTTGAAGCAGGGCCTGGGGTGTGAGGGGTTGAAGCAGGGCCTAGGGTGTGAGGGGTTGAAGCAGGGCCTGGGGTGTGAAGGGTTGAGGCAGGGCCTAGGGTGTGAAGGGTTGAAGCAGGGCCTAGGGTGTGAAGGGTTGAGGCAGGGCTTGGGGTGTGAAGGGTTGAAGCAGGGCTTGGGGTGTGAAGGGTTGAAGCAGGGCTTGGGGTGTGAGGGGTTGAAGCAGGGCTTGGGGTGTGAAGGGTTGAAGCAGGGCCTGGGGTGTGAGGGGTTGAAGCAGGGCCTGGGGTGTGAGGGGTTGAAGCAGGGCCTAGGGTGTGAGGGGTTGAAGCAGGGCTTGGGGTGTGAAGGGTTGAAGCAGGGCCTGGGGTGTGAAGGATTGAAGCAGGGCCTGGGGTGTGAGGGGTTGAAGCAGGGCCTAGGGTGTGAGGGGTTGAAGCAGGGCCTGGGGTGTGAAGGGTTGAGGCAGGGCCTAGGGTGTGAAGGGTTGAGGCAGGGCTTGGGGTGTGAAGGGTTGAAGCAGGGCTTGGGGTGTGAAGGGTTGAAGCAGGGCTTGGGGTGTGAGGGGTTGAAGCATGGCCTGGGGTGTGACGGGTTGAGGCAGGGCCTAGGGTGTGAAGGGTTGAGGCAGGGCTTGGGGTGTGAAGGGTTGAAGCAGGGCTTGGGGTGTGAAGGGTTGAAGCAGGGCTTGGTGTGTGAAGGGTTGAAGCAAGGCTTGGGGTCTGAGGGGTTGAAGCATGGCCTGGGGTGTGAAGGATTGAAGCAGGGCCTGGGGTGTGAGGGGTTGAGGCAGGGTCTGGGGTGTGAGGGGTTGAAGCAGGGCCTAGGGTGTGAGGGGTTGAAGCAGGGCCTGGGGTGTGAAGGGTTGAGGCAGGGCCTAGGGTGTGAAGGGTTGAGGCAGGGCCTAGGGTGTGAAGGGTTGAGGCAGGGCTTGGGGTGTGAAGGGTTGAAGCAGGCCCTGTGGTGTGAAGGGTTGAGGCAGTTCCTGGGTTGTGAAGAGTTGAGGCAGGGCCTGGGGTGTGAAGGGTTAAGGCAGGGCCTGGGGTGTGAGGATTTGAAGCAGAGCCTGGGGTGTGAAGGGTTGAGGCAGGGCCTGGGGTGTGAAGGGTTGAAACAGGGCCTGGGGTGTGAGGGATTGAAACAGGGCCTGGGGTGTGAGGGATTGAAACAGGGCCTGGGGTGTGAGGGGTTGAGGTAGGGTCTGGGGTGTGAAGGGTTGAGGCAGGGCCTGGGGTGTGAGGGGTTGAAGCAGGGCCTGGGGTGTGAGGGGTTGAAGCAGGGCCTAGGGTGTGAGGGGTTGAAGCAGGGCCTAGGGTGTGAGGGGTTGAAGCAGGGCCTGGGGTGTGAAGGGTTGAGGCAGGGCCTAGGGTGTGAAGGGTTGAAGCAGAGCCTGGGGTGTGAGGGATTGAAGCAGGGCCTGGGGTGTGAGGGGTTGAAGCAGGGCCTGGGGTGTGAGGGGTTGAAGCAGGGCCTAGGGTGTGAGGGGTTGAAGCAGGGCTTGGGGTGTGAAGGGTTGAAGCAGGGCCTAGGGTGTGAGGGGTTGAAGCAGGGCCTAGGGTGTGAGGGGTTGAAGCAGGGCATGGGGTGTGAAGGGTTGAGGCAGGGCCTAGGGTGTGAAGGGTTGAGGCAGGGCCTGGGGTGTGAGGAGTTTAAACAGGGCCGGGGGTGTGAGGGGTTGAAGCAGGGCCTGGGGTGTGAGGGGTTGAGGTAGAGCCTGGGGGGTCAAGGGTTGAGGCAGGGCCTGGGGTGCGAGGGGTTGAAGCAGGGCCTGGGGTGTGAGGGGTTGAAGCAGGGCCTGGGGTGTGAAGGATTGAAGCAGGGCCTGGGGTGTGAGGGGTTGAAGCAGGGCCTGGGGTGTGAGGGGTTGAAGCAGGGCCTAGGGTGTGAGGGGTTGAAGCAGGGCCTGGGGTGTGAAGGGTTGAGGCAGGGCCTATGGTGTGAAGGGTTGAAGCAGGGCCTAGGGTGTGAAGGGTTGAGGCAGGGCTTGGGGTGTGAAGGGTTGAAGCAGGGCTTGGGGTGTGAAGGGTTGAAGCAGGGCTTGGGGTGTGAGGGGTTGAAGCAGGGCCTGGGGTGTGAGGGGTTGAAGCAGGGCCTGGGGTGTGAAGGATTGAAGCAGGGCCTGGGGTGTGAGGGGTTGAAGCAGGGCCTGGGGTGTGAGGGGTTGAAGCAGGGCCTGGGGTGTGAGGGGTTGAAGCAGGGCCTAGGGTGTGAGGGGTTGAAGCAGGGCTTGGGGTGTGAAGGGTTGAAGCAGGGCCTGGGGTGTGAAGGATTGAAGCAGGGCTTGGGGTGTGAGGGGTTGAAGCATGGCCTGGGGTGTGACGGGTTGAGGCAGGGCCTAGGGTGTGAAGGGTTGAGGCAGGGCTTGGGGTGTGAAGGGTTGAAGCAGGGCCTGGGGTGTGAAGGGTTGAGGCAGGGCCTAGGGTGTGAAGGGTTGAGGCAGGGCCTAGGGTGTGAAGGGTTGAGGCAGGGCTTGGGGTGTGAAGGGTTGAAGCAGGGCCTGTGGTGTGAAGGGTTGAGGCAGTTCCTGGGTTGTGAAGAGTTGAGGCAGGGCCTGGGGTGTGAAGGCTTAAGGCAGGGCCTGGGGTGTGAGGATTTGAAGCAGAGCCTGGGGTGTGAAGGGTTGAGGCAGGGCCTGGGGTGTGAAGGGTTGAAACAGGGCCTGGGGTGTGAGGATTTGAAGCAGAGCCTGGGGTGTGAGGGATTGAAACAGGGCCTGGGGTGTGAGGGATTGAAACAGGGCCTGGGGTGTGAGGGGTTGAGGTAGGGTCTGGGGTGTGAAGGGTTGAGGCAGGGCCTGGGGTGTGAGGGGTTGAAGCAGGGCCTGGGGTGTGAGGGGTTGAAGCAGGGCCTAGGGTGTGAGGGGTTGAAGCAGGGCCTGGGGTGTGAAGGGTTGAGGCAGGGCCTAGGGTGTGAAGGGTTGAGGCAGGGCCTGGGGTGTGAGGAGTTAAAGCAGGGCCGGGGGTGTGAGGGGTTGAAGCAGGGCCTGGGGTGTGAGGGGTTGAGGTAGAGCCTGGGGGGTCAAGGGTTGAGGCAGGGCCTGGGGTGCGAGGGGTTGAAGCAGGGCCTGGGGTGTGAGGGGTTGAAGCAGGGCCTGGGGTGTGAAGGATTGAAGCAGGGCCTGGGGTGTGAGGGGTTGAAGCAGGGCCTGGGGTGTGAGGGGTTGAAGCAGGGCCTAGGGTGTGAGGGGTTGAAGCAGGGCCTGGGGGTGTGAAGGGTTGAGGCAGGGCCTATGGTGTGAAGGGTTGAAGCAGGGCCTAGGGTGTGAAGGGTTGAGGCAGGGCTTGGGGTGTGAAGGGTTGAAGCAGGGCTTGGGGTGTGAAGGGTTGAAGCAGGGCTTGGGGTGTGAGGGGTTGAAGCAGGGCCTGGGGTGTGAGGGGTTGAAGCAGGGCCTGGGGTGTGAAGGATTGAAGCAGGGCCTGGGGTGTGAGGGGTTGAAGCAGGGCCTGGGGTGTGAGGGGTTGAAGCAGGGCCTGGGGTGTGAGGGGTTGAAGCAGGGCCTAGGGTGTGAGGGGTTGAAGCAGGGCTTGGGGTGTGAAGGGTTGAAGCAGGGCCTGGGGTGTGAAGGATTGAAGCAGGGCCTGGGGTGTGAGGGGTTGAAGCAGGGCTTGGGGTGTGAAGGATTGAAGCAGGGCCTGGGGTGTGAGGGGTTGAAGCAGGGCCTGGGGTGTGAGGGGTTGAAGCAGGGCCTAGGGTGTGAGGGGTTGAAGCAGGGCCTGGGGTGTGAGGGGTTGAGGCAGGGCCTAGGGTGTGAAGGGTTGAAGCAGGGCCTAGGGTGTGAAGGGTTGAGGCAGGGCTTGGGGTGTGAAGGGTTGAAGCAGGGCTTGGGGTGTGAAGGGTTGAAGCAGGGCTTGGGGTGTGAGGGGTTGAAGCAGGGCCTGGGGTGTGAGGGGTTGAAGCAGGGCCTGGGGTGTGAAGGATTGAAGCAGGGCCTGGGGTGTGAGGGGTTGAAGCAGGGCCTGGGGTGTGAGGGGTTGAAGCAGGACCTGGGGTGTGAGGGGTTGAAGCAGGGCCTAGGGTGTGAGGGGTTGAAGCAGGGCTTGGGGTGTGAAGGGTTGAAGCAGGGCCTGGGGTGTGAAGGATTGAAGCAGGGCCTGGGGTGTGAGGGGTTGAAGCAGGGCCTGGGGTGTGAGGGGTTGAAGCAGGGCCTAGGGTGTGAGGGGTTGAAGCATGGCCTGAGGTGTGAAGGGTTGAGGCAGGGCCTAGGTTGTGAAGGGTTGAGGCAGGGCTTGGGGTGTGAAGGGTTGAAGCAGGGCTTGGGGTGTGAAGGGTTGAAGCAGGGCTTGGGGTGTGAAGGGTTGAAGCAGGGCTTGGGGTGTGAGGGGTTGAAGCATGGCCTGGGGTGTGAAGGATTGAAGCAGGGCCTGGGGTGTGAGGGGTTGAGGCAGGGTCTGGGGTGTGAGGGGTTGAAGCAGGGCCTAGGGTGTGAGGGGTTGAAGCAGGGCCTGGGGTGTGAAGGGTTGAGGCAGGGCCTAGGGTGTGAAGGGTTGAGGCAGGGCTTGGGGTGTGAAGGGTTGAAGCAGGGCTTGGGGTGTGAAGGGTTGAAGCAGGGCTTGGGGTGTGAAGGGTTGAAGCAGGGCTTGGGGTGTGAGGGGTTGAAGCATGGCCTGGGGTGTGAAGGATTGAAGCAGGGCCTGGGGTGTGAGGGGTTGAGGCAGGGTCTGGGGTGTGAGGGGTTGAAGCAGGTCCTAGGGTGTGAGGGGTTGAAGCAGGGCCTGGGGTGTGAAGGGTTGAGGCAGGGCCTAGGGTGTGAAGGGTTGAGGCAGGGCTTGGGGTGTGAAGGGTTGAAGCAGGGCTTGGGGTGTGAAGGGTTGAAGCAGGGCTTGGGGTGTGAAGGGTTGAGGCAGGGCTTGGGGTGTGAAGGGTTGAAGCAGGGCCTAGGGTGTGAAGGGTTGAGGCAGGGCTTGGGGTGTGAAGGGTTGAAGCAGGGCCTGGGGCGTGAAGGGTTGAGACAGGGCTTGGGGTGTGAAGGGTTGAAGCAGGGCCTGGGGCGTGAAGGGTTGAGACAGGGCTTGGGGTGTGAAGGGTTGAAGCAGGGCCTGGGGCGTGAAGGGTTGAGACAGGGCCTGGGGTGTGAAGGGTTGAAGCAGGGCCTGGGGCGTGAAGGGTTGAGACAGGGCCTGGGGTGTGAGGGATTGAAACAGGGCCTGGGGCGTGAAGGGTTGAGACAGGGCCTGGGGTGTGAAGGGTTGAAGCAGGGCCTGGGGCGTGAAGGGTTGAGACAGGGCCTGGGGTGTGAAGGGTTGAGGCAGGGCCTAGGGTGTGAAGGGTTGAGGCAGGGCTTGGGGTGTGAAGGGTTGAAGCAGGGCTTGGGGTGTGAAGGGTTGAAGCAGGGCTTGGGGTGTGAAGGGTTGAGAAAGGGCTTGGGGTGTGAAGGGTTGAAGCAGGGCCTAGGGTGTGAAGGGTTGAGGCAGGGCTTGGGGTGTGAAGGGTTGAAGCAGGGCCTGGGGCGTGAAGGGTTGGGACAGGGCTTGGGGTGTGAAGGGTTGAAGCAGGGCCTGGGGCGTGAAGGGTTGAGACAGGGCCTGGGGTGTGAAGGGTTGAAGCAGGGCCTGGGGCGTGAAGGGTTGAGACAGGGCCTGGGGTGTGAGGGATTGAAACAGGGCCTGGGGCGTGAAGGGTTGAGACAGGGCCTGGGGTGTGAAGGGTTGAAGCAGGGCCTGGGGCGTGAAGGGTTGAGACAGGGCCTCGGGTGTGAAGGGTTGAAGCAGGGCCTGGGGCGTGAAGGGTTGAGACAGGGCCTGGGGTGTGAAGGGTTGAGACAGGGCTTGGGGTGTGAAGGGTTGAAGCAGGGCCTGGGGCGTGAAGGGTTGAGACAGGGCCTGGGGTGTGAAGGGTTGAAGCAGGGCCTGGGGTGTGAGGGATTGAAACAGGGCCTGGGGCGTGAAGGGTTGAGACAGGGTTTGGGGTGTGAAGGGTTGAAGCAGGGCCTGGGGCGTGAAGGGTTGAGACAGGGCCTGGGGTGTGAAGGGTTGAAGCAGGGCCTGGGGCGTGAAGGGTTGAGACAGGGCCTGGGGTGTGAAGGGTTGAAGCAGGGCCTGGGGTGTGAAGGGTTGAGACAGGGCTTGGGGTGTGAAGGGTTGAAGCAGGGCCTGGGGCGTGAAGGGTTGAGACAGGGCCTGGGGTGTGAAGGGTTGAAGCAGGGCCTGGGGCGTGAAGGGTTGAGACAGGGCTTGGGGTGTGAAGGGTTGAAGCAGGGCCTGGGGCGTGAAGGGTTGAGACAGGGCCTGGGGTGTGAAGGGTTGAAGCAGGGCTTGGGGCGTGAAGGGTTGAGACAGGGCTTGGGGTGTGAAGGGTTGAGACAGGGCCTGGGGCGTGAAGGGTTGAGACAGGGCTTGGGGTGTGAAGGGTTGAAGCAGGGCTTGGGGTGTGAGGGGTTGAAGCATGGCCTGGGGTGTGAAGGATTGAAGCAGGGCCTGGGGTGTGAGGGGTTGAGGCAGGGTCTGGGGTGTGAGGGGTTGAAGCAGGGCCTAGGGTGTGAGGGGTTGAAGCAGGGCTTGGGGCGTGAAGGGTTGAAGCAGGGCTTGGGGTGTGAAGGGTTGAAGCAGGGCTTGGGGTGTGAGGGGTTGAAGTATGGCCTGGGGTGTGAAGGGTTGAGGCAGGGCCTAGGGCGTGAAGGGTTGAGGCAGGGCTTGAGGTGTGAAGGGTTGAAGCAGGGCTTGGGGTGTGAAGGGTTGAAGCAGGGCTTGGGGTGTGAAGGGTTGAAGCAGGGCTTGGGGTGTGAGGGGTTGAAGCATGGCCTGGGGTGTGAAGGATTGAAGCAGGGCCTGGGGTGTGAGGGGTTGAGGCAGGGTCTGGGGTGTGAGGGGTTGAAGCAGGGCCTAGGGTGTGAGGGGTTGAAGCAGGGCCTGGGGTGTGAAGGGTTGAGGCAGGGCCTAGGGTGTGAAGGGTTGAGGCAGGGCTTGGGGTGTGAAGGGTTGAAGCAGAGCTTGGGGTGTGAAGGGTTGAAGCAGGGCTTGGGGTGTGAAGGGTTGAGGCAGGGCTTGGGGTGTGAAGGGTTGAAGCAGGGCCTAGGGTGTGAAGGGTTGAGGCAGGGCTTGGGGTGTGAAGGGTTGAAGCAGGGCCTGGGGCGTGAAGGGTTGAGACAGGGCTTGGGGTGTGAAGGTTTGAAGCAGGGCCTGGGGCGTGAAGGGTTGAGACAGGGCTTGGGGTGTGAAGGGTTGAAGCAGGGCCTGGGGCGTGAAGGGTTGAAGCAGGGCCTGGGGCGTAAAGGGTTGAGACAGGGCCTGGGGTGTGAGGGATTGAAACAGGGCCTGGGGCGTGAAGGGTTGAGACAGGGCCTGGGGTGTGAAGGGTTGAAGCAGGGCCTGGGGCGTGAAGGGTTGAGACAGGGCCTGGGGTGTGAAGGGTTGAGGCAGGGCCTAGGGTGTGAAGGGTTGAGGCAGGGCTTGGGGTGTGCAGGGTTGAAGCAGGGCTTGGGGTGTGAAGGGTTGAAGCAGGGCTTGGGGTGTGAAGGGTTGAGGCAGGGCTTGGGGTGTGAAGGGTTGAAGCAGGGCCTAGGGTGTGAAGGGTTGAGGCAGGGCTTGGGGTGTGAAGGGTTGAAGCAGGGCCTGGGGCGTGAAGGGTTGAGACAGGGCTTGGGGTGTGAAGGGTTGAAGCAGGGCCTGGGGCGTGAAGGGTTGAGACAGGGCTTGGGGTGTGAAGGGTTGAAGCAGGGCCTGGGGCGTGAAGGGTTGAGACAGGGCCTGGGGTGTGAAGGGTTGAAGCAGGGCCTGGGGCGTGAAGGGTTGAAGCAGGGCTTGGGGTGTGAAGGGTTGAAGCAGGGCCTGGGGTGTGAAGGGTTGAGGCAGGGCTTGGGGTGTGAAGGGTTGAAACAGGGCCTGGGGTGTGAAGGGTTGAAGCAGGGCTTGGGGTGTGAAGGGTTGAAGCAGGGCCTGGGGTGTGAAGGGTTGAAGCAGGGCTTGGGGTGTGAAGGGTTGAAGCAGGGCTTGGGGTGTGAAGGGTTGAGGCAGGGCTTGGGGTGTGAAGGGTTGAAGCAGGGCCTGGGGTGTGAAGGGTTGAAGCAGGGCTTGGGGTGTGAAGGGTTGAAGCAGGGCCTGGGGTGTGAAGGGTTGAAGCAGGGCCTGGGGTGTGAAGGGTTGAGGCAGGGCTTGGGGTGTGAAGGGTTGAAGCAGGGCCTGGGGTGTGAAGGGTTGAGGCAGGGCTTGGGGTGTGAAGGGTTGAAGCAGGGCTTGGGGTGTGAAGGGTTGAAGCAGGGCCTGGGGTGTGAAGGGTTGAAGCAGGGCTTGGGGTGTGAAGGGTTGAGGCAGGGCTTGGGGTGTGAAGGGTTGAAGCAGGGCCTGGGGTGTGAAGGGTTGAAGCAGGGCTTGGGGTGTGAAGGGTTGAGGCAGGGCTTGGGGTGTGAAGGGTTGAAGCAGGGCCTGGGGTGTGAAGGGTTGAAGCAGGGCTTGGGGTGTGAAGGGTTGAAGCAGGGCCTGGGGTGTGAAGGGTTGAAGCAGGGCCTGGGGTGTGAAGGGTTGAAGCAGGGCTTGGGGTGTGAAGGGTTGAGGCAGGGCCTGGGGTGTGAAGGGTTGAAGCAGGGCTTGGGGTGTGAAGGGTTGAAGCAGGGCCTGGCGTGTGAAGGGTTGAAGCAGGGCTTGGGGTGTGAAGGGTTGAAGCAGGGCCTGGGGTGTGAAGGGTTGAAGCAGGGCCTGGGGTGTGAAGGGTTGAAGCAGGGCCTGGGGTGTGAAGGGTTGAAGCAGGGCCTGGGGTGTGAAGGGTTGAAGCAGGGCTTGGGGTGTGATGGGTTGAAGCAGGGCCTGGGGTGTGAAGGGTTGAAGCAGCTCCTGGGGTGTGAAGGGTTGAAGCAGGGCCTGGGGTGTGAAGGGTTGAAGCAGGGCTTGGGGTGTGAAGGGTTGAAGCAGGGCCTGGGGTGTGAAGGGTTGAAGCAGGGCTTGGGGTGTGAAGGGTTGAAGCAGGGCCTGGGGTGTGAAGGGTTGAAGCAGGGCCTGGGGTGTGAAGGGTTGAAGCAGGGCTTGGGGTGTGAAGGGTTGAAGCAGGGCCTGGGGTGTGAAGGGTTGAAGCAGGGCTTGGGGTGTGAAGGGTTGAAGGCATGGGAATTACGATTACTTGGACATTTCATGATTACTATTACAGGAAATATGAAAGTTATCGATTACGATTACATTGAAAGTGAAGTGTGAAGGATTCAAGCAGGGCCCTAGATGTGCTTTTATCTTTTATATGTTTGTTTAAAGATATTTGCAAGCGTCGTTGTTTCGAATTCTTGGGAGAATTTGGCGGCCCGAGAGGGGTTGAAGCAGTGATTCGTGTGATATGGAATATCGTTAGTCCACCACGACAAGCGCTGGTTTGAGAAATGACACTTTAAACATCAAACTAGGAAATTAGTGATTAATAACTAAGCCTAACGACGTGTCATCGATGCGACGAATGCGTTAAGCTCTGTCACATGACACATGAAGATTGCTTTGATGTTACGGCACATTATTGAAATGCATTAATATTTAATATCGTATAAGAAAACCCTTTGTTACTTTAGGTGTTGTCGGCCAGGCGACTATCACAACGCCCCCTGAGAACGTGGCGCAGTACGTCGGTGACAAGGTCGACCTTCCATGTGAATTCCAGGAGACTACCTTTGAACTGGTGTGGTACGAGTGTATCACTAAGCCAGCCTGTAGTGCACTATTCCGAAATGGTGCAGCCTTTCCCGGCGCCACACCCCCACCTCGTTACTCAGTTGTTGACCGCACCGGGACATCAGGGAAGAGATACGACTTGGTCATCACAGGAGTCCAGACAGCTGATGGCGGAAAGTTCAAATGTGATAACTCACTGACTACCGATCCAGCGTACGCCGAAGTCATTGTGCTAGGTAAGACAACATAATATACATATAGTGAAAAAAATGATGGATTTATATAAAAACGTACATTGGTACCATGGGCATGATGGGTTTGTATAGGCTTCCCTGATTCCTCGCATAGGGCGTATTGAATTAAACGACTGATACATTTAACACACTACAGCCACAACTTTGGACGGTGTAACTTCTCTTCGTGAGATTTCCAAATTTGATCCACACGTGTATTGCAATCCTTGAAGGTATTTTATCACCCACAATATTGTGTAAGTGGATCAATGCATCATCTATAAAGACATATATTATAATGTTATCTGTAATGTTATTTGTTTAGTTAGGCTACACTACTGTTATAATCATATCGCATACAGCATTACTATCGATATATGATTTGCGTTTGCTTTAAATCGGTTAGTTCGCTTCAAACCAGGTTCGGACATGGACTGCTCCAACAACATGACATCCGGGTATCAAGTGGAGCTGGGAGACTTCATATATCTGAGCAGTAACGTCACATTCCACGGAAGGTGGCCCCCTGTGGCGAGGTTCAGATACCCTAACAGCACGGTGCTGACTGGACTGATTGACGACACCACCAATGTCACGGCCAAATACAGCGTTGTGTTGGAGGCCGTGAAGAGCCTTCAAGGACAGAGGTTGTCTGCTGAGTGGTACTTTGATGACGTCACTGGGACGGCTGCTGGTGAGGCGACGAACTCTCCAACCTTTCCTGAGCCAAACACCTACAACTGTCAGCCGATCACTGTCTTCTGTAAGTATTAAGCCCTGTGCACATGATGCTGCGGGTTTTGTATGGTAAGGCATGTGTTACACACCTTGACAAACCTATATAGTACAATGTACTTCTCGGGTTTACTAATTTGGAAGTTTTGAATCCAAGAAACCGAAGAAGATATGCGCAACTCTTAAGTAGGTGTCAGTAATTTGTCCGAACAGATCAGTCACCATAGACGCCTGTAGCTTGGTACCGTCGTCGCCCAGCAGCAGCGCCACCTGTGTCTCCAAGCACGTGTCTCACTCCACAGCCTCGTGTTGGGCGGCCACGTGGCACAATCCTAACATTAGTCATAACAGAGTAACGGAAGGAGGAACAAGTGGATATTCGGCTATTATATTGCTGTATTCACATTCTGGGTGAGCATCCTCTATAGCTGACCCACAGTTTACCCCGGACCGTCAGTCGACTACTGGCGAGGCGGCTGGGACGTTGAGATGCTCCTTCCGAGTAGCATGGTAGATTGTTACGTTTGACTGAACATGGTCGTAAATGAGCTGACGAGGTTGCCTTTATAATAAGGTTGTTCCTCATTAAGTGTTCCGATGTGGTTTACCAGACACCTCATGGTTGTATTGTTGTTTCAGATCCGCCCGAAGGTGTCACCATCGACCCGATACAGGAGCGTTACCACGTGGGTGAAACCATCACGTGTACAGCCCAGGGTAACCCGGTCCCCGGCATACAGTGGATCAACATGAACGACTCGAGTGTCGCTATGGACTGTCCCACTGGAGGCTCCTGTCAGCTGGTCGTCTCTCAGGACTGGCTTGGCACAGCGACGTATCAGTGTCAACCCTGCAACAACATCTTCTCAAAGGAGAGATGTATCTCCAAGAACATCACCTTCACTACATACAGTGAGTGGCGCCAATTTATACTTTGTCAACCCTCTTACTATTAATATTTCAAAAATGTTACTATTGCCTCTTCTGAATTTCAGCGTTACATTGTGAGTCCGAAGGTTGTATGTCATGCCTTCACTGTCGACATTTACACCCATGTTGCTATGGTAATATCTACTGGCTGCGTCTGCCAAAGGACAAAACCACCGGGTCAGGCGATGCCGGATGGGCAGATCAGGTCTCCTCAAGCTGGGGATCCTGGCCTAGAGGGCGCCCTGGTGCCGTGGCTGGAGGAGGGCGCCCTGGTGCCGTGGCTGGAGGAGGGCGCCCTGGTGCCGTGGCTGGAGGAGGGCGCCCTGGTGCCGTGGCTGGAGGAGGGCGCCCTGGTGCCCTGGCTGGAGGAGGGCGCCCTGGTGCCGTGGCTGGAGGAGGGCGCCCTGGTGCCGTGGCTTGAGGAGGGCGCCCTGGTGCCGTGGCTGGAGGAGGGCGCCCTGGTGCCGTGGCTGGAGGAGGGCCCCCTGGTGCCGTGGCTGGAGGAGGGCGCCCTGGTGCCGTGGCTGGAGGAGGGCGCCCTGGTGCCGTGGCTGGAGGAGGGCGCCCTGGTGCCGTGGCTGGAGGAGGGCGCCCTGGTGCCGTGGCTGGAGGAGGGCGCCCTGGTGCCGTGGCTGGAGGAGGGCGCCCTGGTGCCGTGGCTGGAGGAGGGCGCTCTAGTGCCGTAGCTGGAGGAGGGCGCCCTAGTGCCGTGGCTGGAGGAGGGCGCCCTAGTGCCGTGGCTGGAGGAGGCGCTCTGTTATACCAGCCCAAGCAACCGGTGCGTGGTTCGAATCCCACCTGTGCAGGATGTTTGTGCAGGATAAAGATCGCATGTCTTTGTTCGCAAAGAGTAGGGGGTTACCACACGCATGGCTCCTCTCTTCCTTGATCCTTGCCTTTGTGGCGATATGACCTACAGAGGTTAAAGCATCCTGCTTAGATCAATGGATCGAGCACAGCCACGGAGCTCTGGCTGCTGGAGAGGTCGCTGTGTCGGCTGAAGACTGGTGGGTCCCCTGTGTCTAAGGCGGCCTCTCATCTCATTGGCCTTGGCCCGGTCAGGCACTAAGGTGGCGTAAACACCAATCTATCTCTGGCACTGAGGTTCCGGTCATCAGACTTCTTTCTGCTTCAAGTGACTGCTAACTTCATCGTTAATGACGTCCCTTGCGTATCTTCTGTATCCTTGCTCATAAGGGAGTGGATTGCTACAACCACCGGAGACACCAGCATCGACCACCCCAGGGGCCTATTCACGTACATAGCTTAGCCGACTACGGGACTTAGTCGGCTAAAATCGCCATTTACATGGTAATTATAGCTGGCTAAACTGCGTTCGTGAAATCCGAAATCCGGTATGACTCGTGTCATCACTGGCTGACTTGCGCAAGCAGTCCAAGTATTGTCACTGTCACAGAGATACCGTCACAACACTGTAACCTAGATATTTGGTCATCCTCATGCTATATAACTTGTTGATTCGTAAGGGACTCTCCCGGTGGTCTGCTCTCGCCATAGAGTAACAGTAACGACAATCTACTCCCAACATAACACTTTTTTTCCTGTAAATGTCAGTGTCTTTAGGCTTGCCCCCCCCCCCCCCCCCCCCACTCCCTGCTCCTACCCCACGCCGACTCATGGCCTGCTGAGCTATCTGAGCTGGTGCTTGACCCATCGCCACCTCGCACTGCTTCAACAATGCTTTCAGCTGGTCGTTCTTACATGTCCGCACCATAGCTCACGTATTGCTTAGCAATTCCTGCAGTAACCGAGTCAGTGAAGACGAACACGGCAGGGGAACCTTTGAACTGTGTAATCGTACTTGGTAGAAGCTACACTTCCATTTGTAGAGGCAGGTTCATTTGGTAGTTGGGAAAATCTTCGCTGAATATACAATTGTGAAAAACTGCATACAAATACAGCTGGCGCCGGAGACCACACCTGTGCTCGTCTACAGCGTGTGTGTGGCAGAGAACGCCCTTTAAGTACACGCGACAAGTTACAGGCTTTCTTAGACCCTAAAGAAGTTGTATGTTATTAGGCAATAATCAATAACCAGTAATCTGTAATTATGTATTTTTTATGTAGTTGAATTGTACATCAACAGAGTATATGAACCATGGTGACAATAACTCAACCCGTTAAATATGCCGTGCACACTAAGGCATCCATATACTAGCTAGTATTGAGCAAAGAACAAGAGGTCTGTCCCGTGTACTGTGACGGTAGGTGTTTTCCTCATGGCGTTGTTACCCTGACGTTTATTATACATCCTTTTCCTGGAGCATGTTATCGTACTACAGTGTCCCTGGACAGCAGCATGTGTGCCTAGAATCGTGCATGATGTGAATGACCTTTGTTAAGATGTAGTTGAGCTTTGATTGAGTTAACTACCCCCCCCCCCCCTCCCCCTCCCCACACCCCTCCGTTCCTCCTGCTCCGTCCTCCCTACGCCCACCGCCACGAGAAATACATTATAGGCAGCCACACGAAAGTCATTGTCACATGGTAATCAACTGACTGGCGCTAAAGCTTGGTTTACCGATAACTTGCCATCCTAACACAAGCCTTTTGTATACCTCTCCCACACTGGTATACCTCTCTCCTTCCCACACTGGTATACCTCTCTCCTTCACACACTGGTATACCCGTCTCCTTCCCACACTGGTATACCTCTCTCCTTCACACACTGGTATACCTCTCTCCTTCCCACACTGGTATACCTCTCTCCTTCACACACTGGTATACCTCTGTCCTTCCCACACTGGTATACCTCTCTCCTCCCCACACTGGTATACCTCTCTCCTCCCCACACTGGTGTACCTCTCCCCTTCCCACACTGGTGTACCTCTCCCCTTCCCACACTGGTATACCTCTCCCCTTCCCACACTGGTATACCTCTCTCCTTCACACACTGGTATACCTCTGTCCTTCCCACACTGGTATACCTCTCTCCTTCCCACGCTGGCGTACCTCTCTCCTTCCCACACTGGTATACCTCTCCCCTTCCCACACTGGTGTACCTCTCTCCTTCCCACACTGGTGCACCTCTCTCCTTCCCACACTGGTATACCCGTCTCCTTCCCACATTGGTATACCTCTCTCCTTCCCACACTGGTATACCTCTCTCCTTCCCACACTGGTGTATCTCTCTCCTTCCCACACTGGTATACCTCTCCCCTTCCCACACTGGTGTACCTCTCTCCTTCCCACACTGGTATACCCGTCTCCTTCCCACATTGGTATACCTCTCTCCTTCCCACACTGGTGTACCTCTCTCCTTCCCACACTGGTATACCTCTCTCCTTCCCACACTGGTGTACCTCTCTCCTCCCCACACTGGTATACCTCTGTACTCCCCACACTGGTGTACCTCTCTCCTTCCCACACTGGTGTACCTCTCTCCTTCCCACACTGGTATACCCGTCTCCTTCCCACATTGGTATACCTCTCTCCTTCCCACACTGGTGTACCTCTCTCCTCCCCACACTGGTGTACCTCTCTCCTTCCCACACTGGTGTACCTCTCTCCTTCCCACACTGGTGTACCTCTCTCCTTCCCGCACTGGTATACCTCTTCCCTTTCCACACTGGTGTACCTCTCTCCTTCCCACACTGGTGTACCTCTCTCCTCCCCACACTGGTGTACCTCTCTCCTCCCCACACTGGTGTACCTCTCTCCTCCCCACACTGGTGTACCTCTCCCCTTCCCACACTGGTGTACCTCTCCCCTTCCCACACTGGTATACCTCTCCCCTTCCCACACTGGTATACCTCTCTCCTTCACACACTGGTATACCTCTGTCCTTCCCACACTGGTATACCTCTCTCCTTCCCACGCTGGCGTACCTCTCTCCTTCCCACACTGGTATACCTCTCCCCTTCCCACACTGGTGTACCTCTCTCCTTCCCACACTGGTGCACCTCTCTCCTTCCCACACTGGTATACCCGTCTCCTTCCCACATTGGTATACCTCTCTCCTTCCCACACTGGTATACCTCTCTCCTTCCCACACTGGTGTACCTCTCTCCTTCCCACACTGGTATACCTCTCCCCTTCCCACACTGGTGTACCTCTCTCCTTCCCACACTGGTATACCCGTCTCCTTCCCACATTGGTATACCTCTCTCCTTCCCACACTGGTGTACCTCTCTCCTTCCCACACTGGTATACCTCTCTCCTTCCCACACTGGTGTACCTCTCTCCTCCCCACACTGGTATACCTCTCTACTCCCCACACTGGTGTACCTCTCTCCTTCCCACACTGGTGTACCTCTCTCCTTCCCACACTGGTATACCCGTCTCCTTCCCACATTGGTATACCTCTCTCCTTCCCACACTGGTGTACCTCTCTCCTCCCCACACTGGTGTACCTCTCTCCTTCCCACACTGGTGTACCTCTCTCCTTCCCACACTGGTGTACCTCTCTCCTTCCCGCACTGGTATACCTCTTCCCTTTCCACACTGGTGTACCTCTCTCCTTCCCACACTGGTGTACCTCTCTCCTCCCCACACTGGTGTACCTCTCTCCTCCCCACACTGGTATACCTCTCTCCTTCCCACACTGGTGTACCTCTCTCCTTCCCACACTGGTATACCCGTCTCCTTCCCACATTGGTATACCTCTCTCCTTCCCACACTGGCGTACCTCTCTCCTCCCCACACTGGTGTACCTCTCTCCTTCCCACACTGGTATACCTCTCTCCTTCCCGCACTGGTATACCTCTTCCCTTTCCACACTGGTATACCTCTCTCCTTCCCACACTGGTATACCTCTCTCCTTCCCACACTGGTATACCTCTCTCCTTCCCACACTGGTATACCTCTCTCCTTCCCACACTGGTGTACCTCTCTCGTTCCCACACTGGTATACCTCTCTTCTTCCCACACTGGTATACCTCTCTCCTTCCCACACTGGTATACCTCTCCCCTTCCCACACTGGTGTACCTCTCTCCTTCCCACACTGGTATACCTCTCTGCTTCCCACACTGGTATACCTCTCTCCTTCCCACACTGGTTTACCTCTCTCCTTCCCACACTGGTATACCTCTCCCCTTCCCACACTGGTATACCTCTCCCCTTCCCACACTGGTGTGCCTCTCTCCTTCCCACACTGGTATACCTCTCCCCTTCCCACACTGGTATACCTCTCCCCTTCCCACACTGGTATACCTCTCTCCTTCCCACACTGGTATACCTCTCCCCTTCCCACACTGGTATACCTCTCCCCTTCCCACACTGGTATACCTCTCCCCTTCCCACACTGGTATACCTCTCCCCTTCCCACACTGGTATACCTCTCTGCTTCCCACACTGGTATACCTCTCTCCTTCCCACACTGGTTTACCTCTCTCCTTCCCACACTGGTATACCTCTCCCCTTCCCACACTGGTATACCTCTCTCCTTCCCACACTGGTATACCTCTTCCCTTCCCACACTGGTATACCTCTCTCCTTCCCACACTGGTGTACCTCTCCCCTTCCCACACTGGTGTGCCTCTCTCCTTCCCACACTGGTATACCTCTCCCCTTCCCACACTGGTATACCTCTCCCCTTCCCACACTGGTATACCTCTCCCCTTCCCACACTGGTATACCTCTCTCCTTCCCACACTGGTATACCTCTCCCCTTCCCACACTGGTATACCTCTCTCCTTCCCACACTGGTATACCTCTCCCCTTCCCACACTGGTGTACCTCTCTCCTTCCCACACTGGTATACCTCTCCCCTTCCCACACTGGTATACCTCTCTCCTTCCCACACTGGTATACCTCTCCCCTTCCCACACTGGTATACCTCTCCCCTTCCCACACTGGTATACCTCTCCCCTTCCCACACTGGTATACCTCTCCCCTTCCCACACTGGTATACCTCTCTCCTTCCCACACTGGTATACCTCTCCCCTTCCCACACTGGTATACCTCTCCCCTTCCCACACTGGTATACCTCTCTCCTTCCCACACTGGTATACCTCTCCCCTTCCCACACTGGTATACCTCTCTCCTTCCCACACTGGTATACCTCTCCCCTTCCCACACTGGTGTACCTCTCTCCTTCCCACACTGGTATACCTCTCCCCTTCCCACACTGGTATACCTCTCTCCTTCCCACACTGGTATACCTCTCCCCTTCCCACACTGGTATACCTCTCCCCTTCCCACACTGGTATACCTCTCCCCTTCCCACACTGGTGTACCTCTCTCCTTCCCACACTGGTATACCTCTCCCCTTCCCACACTGGTATACCTCTCTCCTTCCCACACTGGTATACCTCTCCCCTTCCCACACTGGTATACCTCTCCCCTTCCCACACTGGTATACCTCTCCCCTTCCCACACTGGTATACCTCTCTCCTTCCCACACTGGTATACCTCTCCCCTTCCCACACTGGTATACCTCTCTCCTTCCCACACTGGTATACCTCTCCCCTTCCCACACTGGTATACCTCTCCCCTTCCCACACTGGTATACCTCTCCCCTTCCCACACTGGTATACCTCTCTGCTTCCCACACTGGTATACCTCTCTCCTTCCCACACTGGTTTACCTCTCTCCTTCCCACACTGGTATACCTCTCCCCTTCCCACACTGGTATACCTCTCTCCTTCCCACACTGGTGTACCTCTCCCCTTCCCACACTGGTGTGCCTCTCTCCTTCCCACACTGGTATACCTCTCCCCTTCCCACACTGGTATACCTCTCCCCTTCCCACACTGGTATACCTCTCCCCTTCCCACACTGGTATACCTCTCTCCTTCCCACACTGGTATACCTCTCCCCTTCCCACACTGGTATACCTCTCCCCTTCCCACACTGGTATACCTCTCTCCTTCCCACACTGGTATACCTCTCCCCTTCCCACACTCGTATACCTCTCTCCTTCCCACACTGGTATACCTCTCCCCTTCCCACACTGGTGTACCTCTCTCCTTCCCACACTGGTATACCTCTCCCCTTCCCACACTGGTATACCTCTCTCCTTCCCACACTGGTATACCTCTCCCCTTCCCACACTGGTATACCTCTCCCCTTCCCACACTGGTATACCTCTCCCCTTCCCACACTGGTATACCTCTCCCCTTCCCACACTGGTATACCTCTCCCCTTCCCACACTGGTATACCTCTCTCCTTCCCACACTGGTATACCTCTCCCCTTCCCACACTGGTATACCTCTCCCCTTCCCACACTGGTATACCTCTCTCCTTCCCACACTGGTATACCTCTCCCCTTCCCACACTGGTATACCTCTCTCCTTCCCACACTGGTATACCTCTCCCCTTCCCACACTGGTATACCTCTCTCCTTCCCACACTGGTATACCTCTCCCCTTCCCACACTGGTATACCTCTCCCCTTCCCACACTGGTATACCTCTCCCCTTCCCACACTGGTATACCTCTCCCCTTCCCACACTGGTATACCTCTCTCCTTCCCACACTGGTATACCTCTCCCCTTCCCACACTGGTATACCTCTCCCCTTCCCACACTGGTATACCTCTCTCCTTCCCACACTGGTATACCTCTCCCCTTCCCACACTGGTATACCTCTCTCCTTCCCACACTGGTATACCTCTCCCCTTCCCACACTGGTGTACCTCTCTCCTTCCCACACTGGTATACCTCTCCCCTTCCCACACTGGTATACCTCTCTCCTTCCCACACTGGTATACCTCTCCCCTTCCCACACTGGTATACCTCTCCCCTTCCCACACTGGTATACCTCTCCCCTTCCCACACTGGTGTACCTCTCTCCTTCCCACACTGGTATACCTCTCCCCTTCCCACACTGGTATACCTCTCTCCTTCCCACACTGGTATACCTCTCCCCTTCCCACACTGGTATACCTCTCCCCTTCCCACACTGGTATACCTCTCCCCTTCCCACACTGGTATACCTCTCTCCTTTCCACACTGGTATACCTCTCCCCTTCCCACACTGGTATACCTCTCTCCTTCCCACACTGGTATACCTCTCCCCTTCCCACACTGGTATACCTCTCCCCTTCCCACACTGGTATACCTCTCCCCTTCCCACACTGGTATACCTCTCTGCTTCCCACACTGGTATACCTCTCTCCTTCCCACACTGGTTTACCTCTCTCCTTCCCACACTGGTATACCTCTCCCCTTCCCACACTGGTATACCTCTCTCCTTCCCACACTGGTGTACCTCTCCCCTTCCCACACTGGTGTGCCTCTCTCCTTCCCACACTGGTATACCTCTCCCCTTCCCACACTGGTATACCTCTCCCCTTCCCACACTGGTATACCTCTCTCCTTCCCACACTGGTATACCTCTCCCCTTCCCACACTGGTATACCTCTCCCCTTCCCACACTGGTATACCTCTCTCCTTCCCACACTGGTATACCTCTCCCCTTCCCACACTGGTATACCTCTCTCCTTCCCACACTGGTATACCTCTCCCCTTCCCACACTGGTGTACCTCTCTCCTTCCCACACTGGTATACCTCTCCCCTTCCCACACTGGTATACCTCTCTCCTTCCCACACTGGTATACCTCTCCCCTTCCCACACTGGTATACCTCTCCCCTTCCCACACTGGTATACCTCTCCCCTTCCCACACTGGTATACCTCTCCCCTTCCCACACTGGTATACCTCTCCCCTTCCCACACTGGTATACCTCTCTCCTTCCCACACTGGTATACCTCTCCCCTTCCCACACTGGTATACCTCTCCCCTTCCCACACTGGTATACCTCTCTCCTTCCCACACTGGTATACCTCTCCCCTTCCCACACTGGTATACCTCTCTCCTTCCCACACTGGTATACCTCTCCCCTTCCCACACTGGTGTACCTCTCTCCTTCCCACACTGGTATACCTCTGTCCTTCCCACACTGGTATACCTCTCCCTTTCCCACACTGGTATACCTCTCCCCTTCCCACACTGGTATACCTCTCCCCTTCCCACACTGGTGTACCTCTCTCCTTCCCACACTGGTATACCTCTCCCCTTCCCACACTGGTATACCTCTCTCCTTCCCACACTGGTATACCTCTCCCCTTCCCACACTGGTATACCTCTCCCCTTCCCACACTGGTATACCTCTCCCCTTCCCACACTGGTATACCTCTCCCCTTCCCACACTGGTATACCTCTCTCCTTCCCACACTGGTATACCTCTCTCCTTCCCACACTGGTATACCTCTCCCCCTCCCACACTGGTATACCTCTCTCCTTCCCACACTGGTATACCTCTCCCCTTCCCACACTGGTATAACTCTCCCCTTCCCACACTGGTATACCTCTCCCCTTCCCACACTGGTATACCTCTCCCCTTCCCACACTGGTATACCTCTCTCCTTCCCACACTGGTATACCTCTCCCCTTCCCACACTGGTATACCTCTCCCCTTCCCACACTGGTATACCTCTCCCCTTCCCACACTGGTATACCTCTCTCCTTCCCACACTGGTATACCTCTCCCCTTCCCACACTGGTATACCTCTCCCCTTCCCACACTGGTATACCTCTCCCCTTCCCACACTGGTATACCTCTCCCCTTCCCACACTGGTATACCTCTTGTCTTCGCACGATCGATACATAATCGTGTATATGCTGCAGGGATGTTCCGTCTTATTTACTGAGCTGCTCGCAGTCAGCTGTGATTGGTGACTTGCCACGCAATAATGGCGGTCTCGTTTCTATCTTTGTCGTTTTACAGTCATTACCAGCACCTCTACCACCACTCTGCCCACCACCGCCACCACCCCCTCTACCACCCCAGAGGTCACAGGTACCACTGAGCCACCGCCAAGTGAGACCACTTTCTTTTATTCCATTTTGCCAATAATGGCGCCCATTAGTGTCCCTCTCGCTCGGAGGGGGGCGCCACCTAACGGTGATAGCTGCTGTAGTCTCCCCTACACCGCCATCTCCTCGCACTGGCCACAGCGCCCCCTGCGAGGAGATTGAGCTAGTTAAGTATTAAATATAGAACGATACGATCGGGTTGAAATGATACAACAACGTTCGTTCTATATCAGTAGAGTTTAGACCTCAGGCGGAACACTGCTGCAGCTGTCCCGTTATGTGCTATGTAATGCCAAGTAAAACATTTAGTGGAATGCCAAACCGTCAAAACCTACTTTCAAACCTACGGTTTAATATCTTGTGACAATGGACAGGTCATTTGTCTATGGCACGCCGATATAACAACAAATAAAGTTATCGTTTTACGACCCACCGATATATCAAAAATATGGTTGGCTGGTGGTGGCTGGACGGGCGATGAGTGTGTTCATTTATTCTCTTACTCTTTAAAGTTTGCATATTGATTTATTAGTGGTATGTTAGTTTAGGTTTTGATAGGAATGGCATTCCATACTTTGTATCATTGTAATTTGTATATGTACAATATTGTTTCGGTTTACTGTGTTTGTGGTTTGCTTGTAAATGTATTACCTTGTAACAAAGAATTTATATAATGCTACATGCCTTTTAGCTGTTAACCATAGAATCTTCAGCTATAATATTGTAAGTTTCAAACAGTTGTTTTCTTTGTTAATACATGGCCTTACGGTTTTGCTGATACATAGGCTGGTTTGTCTTTGTTAAGTCGTCGCTTTGTCCTGGCCTTGACCTTAGCTTGACCTTAACAGTGGCCCTCGCCCCAGCCTAGACCGTGACCTCACTCCCCAGCTAGCTATCGCTAGAATTGATCTGCCCACTAGGTAGGAAAGTGACCCAAAGCGGAGTGCGCCCACTGTTAGACAGTGGTCTGTAGATGTCAAGGAAACAATCGAGGAAATAAATACAGGAGAGATATTCTAGGTAAACACTATTAAACATATTGTATCCGCCATGTCATGTTTGTCACGCCCCTCATCGCTTGTGTCTTGATGACCTCATCGCGCGTGTGATGACGTCACCACTGATGTGTGGTGACGTCATCAGTCGTCAGTCGTGACGTCCCCGCTCCGCCTGGCGTCTTTAAAAGGCCTCTGAATGACCCCACTGTGCTGTCACAGCCGTGGAGTAGCTTCATGTCATAGCTGACTAGACTAGGACAGGGCGGTCCGGTCATGTTCTTTGTCTGGCGTAGGGTTTAAGTCATCGACTGAATGAATTAGTGAGGGCTGGGAAGTTTTCTTTTCAATAAGCTTGATTGTATCACTTTCAAGAAATTCCCGTCTCTGATTATACCAACGTCCCTTTCTACAACAGACTACGGACTATTATTATACCAGACTCAGCATAATATTATTGTACTAGAATCAAATTTTATGACTGATTCTATCGCTGTTGCTGACTATTCCAATATTCTGTGCCATTAGTAAACTCCCTTTCTGTGGCAAACTGTCACTAGGCCCGGATGGACCATCTAACTTGCAGTCCGCTTTAAAGTGGGTTGACCCAGATTGTTTCCTCAGAGCGGAGCCTTCCTATGTCAGTTGATAAGCCGGTATATACCAGTATAGCTCAACCCAGTCACGATGCCAGTGTTAGGACGTGTCCGCTTCAAAGCGCTGTGTGACTTAAACTAGGAAGTGAATCTAAGAACGATAAAACGTTAACGTGAAGTTTGGGCCGGATATCATGTGCGCTGGTCGAGGAACGTTAGGCGTGAGCTATGGCCGGATATCATGTGCGCTGGTCGAGGAAGAAGCCGAGTCTTCGGTGTTTTTACTTTAACTGCATAAAAAAAAACAGTAAAGGAATATAAATTAATAAATAGTGAGAAGAATGTGAAATTTCAATTCACAATTATTTAATGTTAACTTTGAAGTTAACTATGCCGTAAGGTATGTTCTGATCAATAGTGTCATTATCTCCCATACTATATTTCTTTTTAAATAGCGAAGTATTTATTGAATATAGAAAGATTAGGTCCACATTAGGTGAAACCGTTATTTATTTCTTGAGAACCACTTTAACATTTCAGGACCAGTGCGAATTTTCATGGTTCAGGTCAGCTCTCTAGTGTTCAAGTTTAATTTTCATTACTTAAGGCATAAAATACTCCTTTTTAAACTTGTTAAGTTTGTTTTTGGTAGCACGAACCATCTTATGTCAGAGAAGCATGTTCGTGTGAGGTAGCCATGATCGTGTGACGTCATCGTGTGAGATCACCATGATCGTGTGACGTCACCGGGTGAGGTCACCATGATAGTGTGACTTCACCATGATCGCGTGATTTCACCATGATCGTGTGACGTCATCGTGTTACGTCCCCATGGTCGTGTGAGGTCACCATGGTCGTGCGAGGTCACCGTGTGACGTCACCATGGTCGTGTGACGTCACCATGGTCGTGTTTGACATCACCATGATCGTGTGAGGTCACCATGATCGTGTGACATCACCGTGTGAGGTTACCATGATCACGTGACTTCACCGTGTGAGGTTACCTTGATCGCGTGACGTCACCGTGTGATGTCACCATGCTCGTTTTGTGTAGCCGTACTTTTAGTTTGAGTGCCGCTGGCCTCTCTCAGATAAAATGTTTAAAAGGGAATGAAGCTCAGCATGTACCTCTTTAGAGTTATCATTTCGCATGACCCGCTTTGGGTTATTATAGCTAAGCCAGTGATATCAATGCTGTTGTGAACTGTTGTTGAATGACAGGACCTGATAGAGGGAGACACGGCTTCCCGAAACCTTGAAACCCCAACCAATGTCGCGACATGATACACAAGTTAAACCGTCCTACGTGTGCCAACCCATACACGACTTCGCAATTATACGCCATCTTGGAAAAATCGAGACTGGCGCAAAGAGTTATGGGAAATATTTTGGTGTTATCTTGACTTTTTCTATGGAGATAAATACCATATTTCCACGTTATTGTCAAAGCATGTATAAAATTAATGAGCATATCTAACTTACATTCAGATTATGTAACTTTTCCGTTACATAGATGACACTATTTCATGTTTAAATGTCTACAAAATACGTTGTCAGGCGATGACGCCATCTTGACATCTCCCAAAGACCAAAATAATACCCAGAATGCATTGCACATGCAGTGGCGCCTCACGGTGGCCAAATTGGAACTACGATTAGCGAAGTAATCTATTACGTGGCCCGACCACTGCACGAATCAGGGCAGATGCCCTTCACCGCCCTGGTGCTCACCGGTCTACATAATATCTGGGGTATAAACAGTAACGTATAATATAACTATTGAGGCGTAAACCTTTGAACCCACCACTAGAATAGCATACCTAGGATTCGTCATCCACTTTAAATGATTTTGTTCTCTTTTATGTTATAGTTTCTGAAATATAAATTGGATTTAGTTGGTATGAGGAAAGGACAGACGCACCCGCCTCTCCTATAGACAGAGGCCGTGTGGTGTTGTGTGTTGAATTGCGCTGTTTGTCGGTCGAGGAGCCGTGCTATAAATAGACTTGTTGCCTTCTCTTCGGTTGACGTGTTATGTGCATGTAAATGTTCCCCTCTCATCTTGACCTTTGACCTCATCTTACGTGTCACGTTCTGCCTGTTTCGTGTCTCAGCTGAAGAGGATGAGGGTAAGAAGTGTTAGCGCCCTCTGCCGTGAGATTGCCTGCAGCTTCTGCTACTCGTTTTAAGTGTGTACATGCGCTGCTTTACAATGGCGGGAGACCTCTCCATGTCGTCTGCTTGCCTCGCTGTTATGATCTCAGCATAACATGACATGTGCTGCCGTGTGTACTGCAGTAGTCACGATGACGCTCCCCGGGGGTACGAGGGTGGGGTGTGGGTCTGTTGGTGGTGTCCCTACCGCCCCGGGGGTACGAGGGTGGGGTGTGGGTCTATTGGCGGTGTCCCTACCACCCCGTGGGTTAGAGGGTGGGGTGTGGGTCTATTGGCGGTGTCCCTACCACCCCGTGGGTTAGAGGGTGGGGTGTGGGTCTATTGGCGGTGTCCCTACCACCCCGGGGGTACGAGGGTGGGGTGTGGGTCTATGGGAGATGTGTCTACCACCCCGGGGGATAAGAGTGTGTGGTGAGGATCCTTTAGAGGTGTCCCTACTACCCCGGGGGTAAGAGGGTGGATGCCTATTAGGGGGGGGGGGGAGGGTCCTACCACACAGGGGGTTAGAGGGTGTGGGTGTATTGGAGGTGGACCTACCGACCCGGGGGTTAGAGGGTGGGGGTCTACCACCCCGGGGTCTATTGTACCGACCATAAGGGAGACAAGTCAATCGGCTCGAGGCTTGGTGAGCGATATGTTAATGTGTAGCGTCATTATCCTAGGGGGCGATTTAAACGCCGGAACGTGATATATGTCAGGTGTCCCGGGGGTCTGGGTTGGACATTACGGGAGGTGATGGGGACGGTTACGTTCGATGCGGGAGGATGTGTTTACAGCACCCCCATCCCCACCCTCATCCCCGCCCTAGCACCCCCCTTCCCCGCCCTAGCACCCCCTTTCCCGCCCCCACCCCTGCCCGCACCGACGCTCCCTGATTGAGCTTTGTATAGACCGCTACTGTCGTGATTTTTGCAAGCTTGGTTGTGCTGCTGTAGCAGCCCTGGGCTGGCCACTGCTGGGCCTTAATACAGTGTAGTCCATGCCGTGATGAGGTCTATTGATCAGGCAGTCTGCACGGCCATTATACCCGCCGCCCATCGACCTGGCCGCCTCATTACCCAAGCCGTGTGTGTCTGGGTGTGGCTTGTATTACGTACTCGCCACCTGACCCACGCCGTGTGTCTGTCTGTGTGTGGCTTGCATTAGGTACTCACCACCTGACCCGCGCCGTGTGACGGTGTTAGGCAGGCAGTGTGCATGTGGCTTGTTAAAACTCCTGTCGATGGATCATGCTTGAATGTCGCTTCTCGTTTTTTTTTATTGCCGCGCCGATCAGTGGCCGCCTTGCCGCTTCTGCTGTGTACTGCGCACTACGCTAAGTGTCCCGTATGTTACGTATGCACAGCGTATATCTGTGCATGTATAATATACACATACATTGTACATGTGTGATACCGCTTCTTAGATATAAGGTATACGATTGCAAGCCTTCCTTTTGTTTTCTCCGTGTGCTATGACGGCAAACTTACCAGTCGAACAGCTTGTATTACCCTCAACAGCTTCCATTACCCTCAACAGCGTCCATTACCCTCAACAGCTTCCATTACCCTCAACAGCTTCCATTACCCTCAACAGCGTCCATTACCCTCAACAGCGTCCATTACCCTCAACAATGTCCATTACCCTCAACAATGTCCATTACCTTCAACAGCGTCCATTACCCTCAACAATGTCCATTACCTTCAACAGCGTCCATTACCCTCAACAGCGTCCATTACCCTCAACAGCGTCCATTACCCTCAACAATGTCCATTACCCTCAACAGCGTCCATTACCCTCAACAGCGTCCATTACCCTCAACAATGTCCATTACCTTCAACAGCGTCCATTACCCTCAACAGCGTCCATTACCCTCAACAGCGTCCATTACCCTCAACAATGTCCATTACCCTCAACAGCGTCCATTACCCTCAACAGCGTCCATTACCCTCAACAGCGTCCATTACCCTCAACAGCGTCCATTACCCTCAACAGTGTCCATTACCCTCAACACCGTCCATTTCACTTAACAGCGTCCATTACCCCCCAATTAAATCCCATCGTTGCCTGGCGAGGGACTCAACATGAGTGTCTTTCTATTGGACACCAATAGATTGTGATAAGTGGGGGTGAGGGGTGGCTGCAGTGTGCGTGGTGGTCTGGCTAACAGGTCCCGGTACCTGTACGGCACCAGGAAGTGTCGTGCGACCGTCTGTACACCGTGCCCGAGTCAGGTTCTCGCCCCCCACCCCCACCCTCTCCCGCCCGTGCCCTGAGGGCGGACTGCAGGCCCTCTAGGCGGACAAAGGTCAGGTGTACTGATCGTGCCTTGATAGCAAGCCGTGTCATGTGACAACAAGTTAGTCTCGTCGCGTCCCACTACTTCACTACAAAGTCTTGTCCCGTCCTCACTTCACTACAGTCTTGTCCCGTCCTCACTTCACTACAGTCTTGTCCCGTCCTCACTTCATTACAGTCTTGTCCCGTCCTCACCTCACTACAAAGTCTTGTCCCGTCCTGACTTCACTACAAAGTCTTGTCCCGTCCTGACTTCACTACAGTCTTGTCCCTTCGTCACGTCACTACAGTCTTGTCCCGTCCTGACTTCACTACAGTCTTGGCCCGTCCTCACTTCACTACAAAGTCTTGTCCCGTCCTCACCTCACTACAAAGTCTTGTCCCGTCCTCACTTCACTACAAAGTCTTGTCCCGTCCTGACTTCACAACAGTCTTGTCCCGCCCTCACTTCACTACAGTTTTGTCCCGTCCTGACTTCACAACAGTCTTGTCCCGTCCTGACTTCACTACAAAATCTTGTCCCGTCCTCACCTCACTACAAAGTCTTGTCCCGTCCTCACCTCACTACAAAGTCTTGTCCCGTCCTCACTTCACTACAAAGGCTTGTCCCGTCCTCACTTCACTACAGTCTTGTCCCGTCCTCACTTCACTACAGTCTTGTCCCGTCCTCACTTCACTACAGTCTTGTCCCGTCCTCACTTCACTACAAAGTCTTGTCCCGTCCTCATTTCACTACAGTCTTGTCCCGTCCTCACTTCACTACAAAGTCTTGTCCCGTCCTCATTTCACTACAGTCTTGTCCCGTCCTCACTTCACAACAAAGTCTTGTCCCGTCCTGACTTCACTACAAAGTCTTGTCTCGTCCTCACCTCACTACAAAGTCTTGTCCCGTCCTCACTTCACTACAGTCTTGTCCCGTCCTCACTTCACTACAAAATCTTGTCCCGTCCTCATTTCACTACAGTCTTGTCCCGTCCTCACTTCACGACAAAGTCTTGTCTCGTCCCGACTTCACTACAAAGTCTTGTCTCGTCCTGACTTCACTACAAAGTCTTGTCTCGTCCTGACTTCACGGCAAAGTCGTGTTCCGTCCTGACCTCACATACCTACAAAGTCCGGGTTTTGGAGGAGCCGCCGTCACGATTGGACTGGATACCTGGTGTCGTGACCGGGATGTTTGTGATGATCGCATTTTGTGTGTACCTCATGATCGGTGCATGATTACCACGGATGACTCACTGGCCACATCCCGGACGCCCGCCCACCGGGAGTCATGGCCGAACGAGGTTAGCCCTGGCCGCCCCCCCCCCCCCCCCTAACCTGCATGCCGACCGCAGTGTTATCCAGGTGCCTCCACCACCTTTACACCCGCCCACCTACACCCCTCACGCCCTAAAGTCCACAGCCAGTACCTCTTGTCCCATCCCAAACTCTACAGCCAGTACCTCTGGTCCCATCCCAAACTCTACAGCCAGTACCCCTGGTCCCATCACAAACTCTACAGCCAATACCTCTTGTCCCGTCCCAAACCCCTACAGCCAGTACCTCTGGTCCCATCTCAAACTCCACAGCCAGTACCTCTGGTCCCATCCCAAACTCTACAGCCAGTACCCCTGGTCCCACCCCAAACTCTACAGCCAGTACCTCTTGTCCCATCCCAAACTCTACAGCCAGTACCTCTGGTCCCATCCCAAACTCTACAGCCAGTACCTCTTGTTTCATCCCAAACTCTACAGCCAGTACCTCTGGTCCCATCCCAAACTCTACAGCCAGTACCCCTGGTCCCATCACAAACTCTACAGCCAATACCTCTTGTCCCGTCCCAAACCCCTACAGCCAGTACCTCTGGTCCCATCTCAAACTCTACAGCCAGTACCTCTGGTCCCATCCCAAACTCTACAGCCAGTACCCCTGGTCCCACCCCAAACTCTACAGCCAGTACCTCTTGTCCCATCCCAAACTCTACAGCCAGTACCTCTGGTCCCATCCCAAACTCTACAGCCAGTACCTCTGGTCCCATCTTAAACTCTACAGCCAGTACCTCTGGTCCCATCTTAAACTCTACAGCCAGTACCTCTGGTCCCATCACAAACTCTACAGCCAGTACCTCTGGTCCCATCTTAAACTCTACAGCCAGTACCTCTGGTCCCATCTTAAACTCTACAGCCAGTACCTCTGGTCCCATCCCAAACTATCTACAGCCAGTACCTCTGGTCCCATCCCAAACTCTACAGCCAGTACCTCTGGTCCCACCCCCAACTCATTACCCATTCGCTTTTTCACCCTCGTCATAAGTGTCACCACCTAGCCTGGTGTGTCTTCAACAGTACCCCATCCCCTCCCCCCACGCCTATTTTACAACGTTGTCATGACATGCGCCATGTGTGTTGGTGTGACACTGTGCCGGTGCCTGCTCACGACAGGACATGATACAGCGTGGATCCCTGTACACCAGGGTATAAACCTGGTGCGCCGCCTTGTTATGTTCCCGTGGCTGGGCGGTTGTTTGCAGGTCTTGTCTGGGCCTCTAGTGTCTAGGTAATGAGTGGGGCTTTGTTTTCTAGAGGACGCCTGGGGTTTGTCGGGATGCTTCCATGACAGACTTCTGGCACCATAATCTGAACAAAAACCCAAGCAGATGATGGATCGTGGAGTTTTACGCCACCTTTGGGGTGACACTGGGCCTGACGCGGGCTGTGGTGACACTGGGCCTGACGCGGGCTGTGGTGACACTGGGCCTGACGCTGGCTGTGGTGACACTGGGCCTGACGCGGGCTGTGGTGACACTGGGCCTGACGCTGGCTGTGGTGAAACTGGGCCTGACGCGGGCTGTGGTGGCACTGGGCTGTGGTGACACTGGGCCTGACGCGGGCTGTGGTGACACTGGGCTGTGGTGACACTGGGCCTGACGCGGGCTGTGGTGACACTGGGCCTGACGCGGGCTGTGGTGACACTGGGCCTGACGCGGGCTGTAGTGACACTGGGCCTGACGCGGGCTGTGGTGACACTGGGCTTGACGCGGGCTGTGGTGACACTGGGCCTGACGCGGGCTGGGGTGACACTGGGCCTGACGCGGGCTGTGGTGAAACTGGGCCTGACGCAGGCTGTGGTGAAACTGGGCCTGACGCAGGCTGTGGTGACACTGGGCCTGACGCGGGCTGGGGTGACACTGGGCCTGACGCGGGCTGGGATGACACTGGGCCTGACGTGGGCTGTGGTGACACTGGGTCTGACGCGGGCTGGGGTGACACTGGGCCTGACGTGGGATGTGGTGACACTGGGCCTGACGCGGGCTGTGGTGACACTGGGTTGTGGTGACACTGGGCCTGACGCGGGCTGTGGTGACACTGGGTCTGACGCGGGCTGCGGTGACACTGGGCCTGACGCGGGCTGGGGTGACACTGGGCCTGACGCGGGCTGTGGTGACACTGGGCCTGACGCGGGCTGGGGTGACACTGGGCTGTGGTGACACTGGGCCTGACGCGGGCTGTGGTGACACTGGGCCTGACGCGGGCTGTGATGACACTGGGCCTGACGCGGGCTGTGGTGACACTGGGCTGTGGTGACACTGGGCCTGACGCGGGCTGTGGTAACACTGGGCTGTGGTGACACTGGGCCTGACGCGGGCTGTGGTGACACTGGGCTGTGGTGACACTGGGCCTGACGCGGGCTGTGGTGACACTGGGCTGTGGTAACACTGGGCTGTGGTGACACTGGGCCTGACGCGGGCTGTGGTGACACTGGGCTGTGGTGACACTGGGCCTGACGCGGGCTGTGGTGACACTGGGCTGTGGTGACACTGGGCCTGACGCAGGTTGGGGTGACATTGGGCCTGACGCGGGCTGTGGTGACACTGGGTCTGACGCGGGCTGCGGTGACACTGGGCCTGACGCGGGCTGGGGTGACACTGGGCCTGACGCGGGCTGGGGTGACACTGGGCCTGACGCGGGCTGTGATGACACTGGGCCTGACGCGGGCTGTGATGACACTGGGCCTGACGCGGGCTGTGGTGACACTGGGCCTGACGCGGGCTGGGGTGACACTAGGCTGTGGTGACACTGGGCCTGACGCGGGCTGTGTTGACACTGGGCTGTGGTGACACTGGGCCTGACGCGGGCTGTGGTGACACTGGGCTGTGGTGACACTGGGCCTGACGCGGGTTGGGGTGACACTGGGCCTGACGCGGGCTGTGGTGACACTGGGCTGTGGTGACACTGGGCTTGACGCAGGCTGGGGTGACACTGGGCCTGACGAGGGCTGTGGTGACACTGGGCCTGACGCGGGCTGGGGTGACACTGGGCTGTGGTGACACTGGGCCTGACGCGGGCTGTGGTGACACTGGGTCTGACGCGGGCTGCGGTGACACTGGGCCTGACGCGGGCTGGGGTGACACTGGGCCTGACGCGGGCTGTGATGACACTGGGCCTGACGCGGGCTGTGATGACACTGGGCCTGACGCGGGCTGTGGTGACACTGGGCCTGACGCGGGCTGGGGTGACACTAGGCTGTGGTGACACTGGGCCTGACGCGGGCTTTGGTGACACTGGGCTGTGGTGACACTGGGCCTGACGCGGGCTGTGTTGACACTGGGCTGTGGTGACACTGGGCCTGACGCGGGTTGGGGTGACACTGGGCCTGACGCGGGCTGTGGTGACACTGGGCTGTGGTGACACTGGGCTTGACGCGGGCTGGGGTGACACTGGGCCTGACGCGGGCTGTGGTGACACTGGGCCTGACGCGGGCTGTGATGACACTGGGCCTGACGCGGGCTGTGGTGACACTGGGCTGTGGTAACACTGGGCTGTAGTGACACTGGGCCTGACGCGGGCTGGGGTGACACTGGGCTGTGGTGACACTGGGCCTGACGTGGGCTGTGGTGACACTAGGCCTGACGTGGGCTGTGGTGACGCGGGGTCGGCCCCAGAGTCACCGTTGACGTGTACATTTAATTGTTTTAATGACCTTGGCCGCCGGGATTGGTCTAACGAGGTAATTGGGAGTCGTTACCGCTGAAGACAAGCCGATCATTGTAATGATCAAACCACGCGGGGCCAACGTCCGGGACCTCTGTGACCTTGGCCAAAGGCGGCAAGGAGGTCAAACACGTAGCCATGCATATCATTAGCTGTTTTATTTGCCTAACTGGTATTGCAGGTGTACTATCCGTCGGCCGCCCCTGTCCCCACCCCTCTGCCCACCCCCTGCCCCACCACCTGTAACACCCCCTGCACCACCACGCTGTAACACCTCCTGCACAACCCCCAGTGACGCCCCCTGTCGCCACCCCTCTGCCCACCCCCTGCACCACCACCCTGTAATACCCCCTGCACCACCACGCTGTAACACCCCCTGCACAACCCCCTGTAACACCCCCTGCACAACCCCCAGTGACGCCCCCTGTACCACCCCCAGTGGCGCCTCCTGTCCCCACCCCCAGTGACACCCCCTGTGCCACCCCCCAGTGCCACCCCCTGTTTGTATCTGGGTTAAGTACCGAGGCCTGTGGTTGCTTGTGGACGGGTCCGCTCGGCCAGCACCATTCTCGGCGACTAGTGATTTGCATCGAAATAAAACCCGGTACCGCAGTACCATAAAGCACATGCATAACATGCCATCTCGCCAAGCGCTAGGTGATGGATCTATTCGAAAGGAAGTGAGGCCTATTGTTCTGGTATCCGGTGACGACTGCGGGTATCCAGGGTGGCCAAACAAACCTCTTCACAGACAGGTTATCTTCAGGTATACCGCTGTGATTTACCAGCCCCCCCCCCTTCACCCCCCCCTCCCCCACACACACACACACACACCACGCTCCACTTTGAAGAGCAGACTATTTATTCTGATAGTCACTTGACCTCCCGTCCGTCCAGACCTTCCTGGTTCAGATTGCTGTGTCGTGCACCATCTCACACTGGGCGAGGTCTGCTTCACCGTGTGTGTGCTCCGAATAAATACACAGCAGTAATAGTTATGTATGTCTATATAACATATGTCTGGGTGGGCGGATGCGGGCTGCGATGTTACGCTCTCAAATAGATACGTGTATATCCGTGTGTACGTATAGCATGTTGACGCTGGGGCGACTCGATGACGCGCGATGTTGTGGAGTAATCTCTGCTGGTGATAATGGGTTTTGGTTTAATTATATGGAAAGTACTGAATAATTAACTACGTGCATGTGAAAAATTTACTGGTGTTTCCATTCCTCGGGAATATGCTATTGAATGTATTGTGTACAGCCGTAACATCAACAGAACCTGTGTCACACCCCGCTTTGAGGCGTAACACCCACGGAATTCATGTTACACCTCTCTTACAACCGAAACACACGGAACCCTTGTGTTACACCCCACTCGTGCCACTCACCCACTGCCCGCCCCACACCCGATACCCGTCCCTCACCCACATCCTTCCCGTGCCCGCCCCTCACCCACTGCCCGCCCTCACCCCCAGCCTTCCCGTGCCCGCCCCTCACCCACTGCCCGCCCTCACCCCCAGCCTTCCCGTGCCCGCCCCGTACCCACTGCCCGCCCTTACCCCCAGCCTTCCCGTGCCCGCCCCGTACCCACTGCCCGCCCTCACCCCCAGCCTTCCCGTGCCCGCCCCTCACCCTCTGCCCGCCCTCACCCCCAGCCTTCCCGTGCCCGCCCCGTACCCACTGCCCGCCCTCACCCCCAGCCTTCCCGTGCCCGCCCTGTACCCACTGCCCGCCCTCACCCCCAGCCTTCCCGTGCCCGCCCCTCACCCTCTGCCCGCCCTCACCCCCAGCCTTCCCGTGCCCGCCCTCACCCCCAGCCTTCCCGTGCCCGCCCCTCACCCACTGCCCGCCCTCACCCCCAGCCTTCCCGTGCCCGTCCTCACCCCCAGCCTTCCCGTGCCCGCCCTCACCCCCAGCCTTCCCGTGCCCACCCCTCACCCCTCACCCCTTACCCGCTGCCCGCCCTCACCCCCGCCTTGCTGTTGCAGAGGATGAGTCCCTGCCGCCCGCCGTCATCGGGGCGATCGCGGCGTGCTGCGCCGTGGTTGTGGCCATCATCATCGTCCTCATCGTCATCTGCTGCATGAAGAAGCGCAAGAAGGAGGCGGCGGCTGGTGAGTCAGCCCCCCCCCCCTAGTCAGACCCCCCGCCCCCAGTCAGACCCCTGATGAGTCAGAACCCTCAGTCAGACGCCCCAGTGATTCAGAAACCTGTCAGACCCCCCAGTCAGACCCCAGTGATTCAGACCTCTCAGTCAGACCCCAGTGATTCAGACCTCTCAGTCAGAACCCCAGTGATTCAGACCTCTCAGTCAGACCCCCAGTGATTCAGACACCTCAGTCAGACCCCAGTGATTCAGACCTCTCAGTCAGACCCCCAGTGATTCAGACACCTCAGTCAGACCCCAGTGATTCAGACCTCTCAGTCAGACCCCCCAGTGATTCAGACACCTCAGTCAGACCCCAGTGATTCAGACCCCCCAGCCAGACCCCAGTGATTCAGACACCTCAGTCAGACCCCAGTGATTCAGACCCCCCAGTCAGACCCCAGTGATTCAGACACCTCAGTCAGGCCCCAGTTATTCAGACACCTCAGTCAGACCCCAGTGATTCAGACCCCCAGTCAGACCCAAGTGATTCAGACACCTCAGTCAGACCCAGTGATTCAGACACCTCAGTCAGACCCCAGTGATTCAGACACCTCAGGCAGACCCCCAGTGATTCAGACACCTCAGTCAGACCCCAGTGATTCAGACCTCTCAGTCAGACCCCCAGTGATTCAGACTTCCCAGTCAGACCCCCAGTGATGCAGACTACCCAGTCAAACCCCAGTGATTCAGACACCTCAGTCAGACCCCCAGTGATTCAGACACCTCAGTCAGACCCCAGTGATTCAGCCCTCTCAGTCAGACCCCAGTGATTCAGACACCTCCGTGATTCAGGCCCCCCAGTGATTCAGACCCCCTAGTGATTAAGACACTCCAGTGATTCAGACACCTCAGTCAGACCCCAGTGATTCAGACCTCTCAGTCATACCCCCAGTGATTCAGACACCTCAATCAGACCCCCAGTGATTCAAACCTCTCAGTCAGACCCCAGTGATTCAGACACCTCAGTCCGACCCCCAGTGATTCAGACACCCCAGTCAAACCCCAGTGATTCAGACCCTCCAGTGATTCAGACCCCAGTGATTCAGACCCCCTAGTGATTCAGACCCCCCAGTGATTCATACCTCTCAGTCAGACCCCCCAGTGATTCAGACCTCTCAGTCAGACCCCCAGTGATTCAGACACCTCAGTCAGACCCCAGTGATTCAGACCTCTCAGTCAGACCCCCCAGTCAGACCCCAGTGATTCAGACCCCCTAGTCAAGACCCCAGTGATTCAGACCCCCCAGTCAGACCCCAGTGATTCAGACACCTCAGTCAGACCCCCCAGTCAGACACCTTAGTCACACACCCCTACGCCTACAGACTGATCACGGAATCTATTGGTATGTTTTAATGTATTATTCAATGTTTAGTTGCGTAACATCGATGTAAAGATGACTAGTCGATGTAATACAGTTGTGCTAATCCACACCTCTGTTCTTTTGCAGCCCGGTCGCCAGCGAATACCAAGTAAGCACCAATATCACTACCATTAGTCCGTGGTAGATAGCGACAAGAGTAGCGGGTTATCACTGTTATATTTAGATAAATTTAAATAATAACATTTCTATTTGCCGCAGTAAACCCTTCCACGGGGACGCGGTGTTTACATTATGCCATGTTTGCCGCAGTAAACCCATCCGCGGGGACGCGGTGTTTACATTATGCCATGTTTGCCGCAGTAAACCCATCCGCGGGGACGCGGTGTTTACATTATGCCATGTTTGCCGCAGTAAACCCATCCACAGGGACGCGGTGTTTACATTATGCCATGTTTGCCGCAGTAAACCCATCCACGGGGACGCGTTGTTTACATTATGCCATGTTTGCCGCAGTAAACCCATCCACGGGGATGCGTTGTTTACATTATGCCATGTTTGCCGCAGTAAACCCATCTACGGGGACGCGGCGTTTACATTATGCCATGTTTGCCGCGGTAAACCTATCCACGGGGACGCGGTGTTTACATTATACCATGTTTGCCGCAGTAAACCCTTCCACGGGGACGCGGTGTTTACATTATGCCATGTTTGCCGCAGTAAACCCATCCACCGGGACGCGGTGTTTACATTATGCCATGTTTGCCGCAGTAAACCCATCCACCGGGACGCGGTGTTTACATTATGCCATGTTTGCCACAGTAAACCCATCCACGGGGACGCGGTCCGGACGACTCACATGGTGAACGACCAGCCTCCTGCGCCTGCGCCCTTCCCGGACGAGAAAGTGGGCTACGACCCCTACTCCGCCCCCTACTCCCACCATAACTACCCCGACACCGAGGCTCCAAGCCATGACGTATGTATCACACCTGACTTCTGTGGCCCGGCTTACTGGCCCGGCTTATTGGCCCGGTATGATGGCCTGGCTTACTGGCAGTTTGTTGGCCCGGCTTAACTGGGCCATGTTTACTGGCCCGGCTTACTGGCCCGGCCTACTGGCCCGGCTTACTGGCCCGGCCTGAACAGTTGAGCGCCCATGTTTCTGCACTATGCTCTTAGTTTGTTTTATGTTGACACTACAGTTAAGCTGATTCGGGGGGTTTGATATGCGACATGACTGGTGATAATGGCCTACTGACTGTAACACTCTAGTGCCTGTTTCAGCCGCTAGGTCGCGGGTGTCGTTATGTTTTGTTTGATCCTGACCTGATATTGTGCCTCTTACTCTATCAACAATTACTTTCTGGATTGTGACATGTCCTTTCTCTTCACGATAGCTTATTTGTTAGCCTCACTCGTTGTTCTCTTAAAGTGAATCTGTTACTGTTTTTATAATAAAACAGACTTACTTTGACCTTAATTTAATTATGACATGAGTTGAAGTTTAAACTTTACTTTAATTATGACACGAGTTGAAGGCCGTATATATGTAGTGGTTACATATGTAGACAAGACTGAGTGTATGTAATCGCCGAGGAAGGCGCATCGAAGTGTTTACCACCCCCACCCCCCCCCCACCCCCGTCCCATGTCCCATGTCGTGTTGTGCCTCTCTGCAGCCCCAGAACAGGAACGAAGAGGGTCTGCACTACGCCGACCTGGCCCTGGAGGACGTGCCGCGCAGCCGCAAACCCATCCAGGTGCTGGAGCCCTCCGGCACCGAGTACGCCGAGATCCGCCGCGCCTAGACCACGGGCCTGCCGCGCGGTGACGTGATCCGCCGCGCCTAGGCCACGGGCCTGCCGCGCGGTGACGTGATCCGCCGCGCCTAGGCCACGGGCCTGCCGCGCGGTGACGTCATCCGCCGCGCCTAGACCACAGGCCTGCTGCGCGGTGACGTCATCCGCCGCACCTAGGCCACGGGCCTGCCGCGCGGCGACGTCATCCGCCGCGCCTAGACCACAGGCCTGCCGCGCGGTGACGTCATCCGCCGCGCCTAGACCACGGGCCTGCCACGCGGTGATGTCATCCGCCGCGCCTAGACCACAGGCCTGCCCCGCGGTGACGTCATCCGCCTCACCTTGAAGTCTCGTTGTTTCACATTTATCATGGTCTCATCTCATCTCATCTCGTCTTCGTCTCGCTGCCGCTGCCGTTTGCTGTCGTCCTGTACGCCATGGATCGACCACGTGACCCGCGGGCCGCCAGGTGGTGTATGACAGTGAGGGTAGGAGGTGGAGGAGGGAGGACACGGCGATGTCCAGCCTGTGAGGTGGGGGTGGGGCAGGGCGCGGTAAGGGTCACGCCTGGCTGTACGCAGCGTGTCCCCGTCCTTGTACATTGCTCCCTTCCCGGCTTGACGCTCATCTTCACCATCAGACGCTCCGCCACCCCGCTGCAACCCGCTCCCTGACGTCAGACCCGCTGCGTGACGTCAGAGCCGGTCTGTGACGTCAGACCCGCTCCGTGACGTCAGACCCGCTGCGTGACGTCAGACCCGGTCTGTGACGTCAGACTCGCTGAGTGACGTCAGACCCGCTGCGTGACGTCAGACTCGCCCCGTGACCATGTATTCGTGACTCTGAGTCCCAAGTGGACACATCTGGCATTGTTTCTGGCCGTCAGGCGGACCCAAGACCCAGTCCCCCGCCTAGGTGTGCGTTGCTTTTATAACACACGTTTTAAACATTCTTGAGAAGATACGTTCTTTTGTTCATCATTTTGAATTCACGTCAATGTCCCATTTGATGACGGGGCGAGACAGCTCTTGTCGTGTGCTAGGTGGTGGCTGCGGGTGGCGGAAGGGGCTAAGTGGTATGTACAGACGGTGACACAGTGTCACAAAGTCCTGGGTGACCCCTCCCTGACCCCGCCCCGCTCCCCCACTCCTGACCCCTGTGGGTTGCGGTGACCAGTGCGCGGTGTGGCGGTACCGGGTGAGCCCCCCCCCCCCCCCCCCCGCGCTCACACTCAGTGGCGTCACACTGATGACCAGTGCTCAAACGCTTCATGTGTAATATAGATTGGAATTCATGTAGTTAAGTAGCCATCGTTTATAACAATTCATGTTAATGTTTTAAGGTATTGACACGATATCTGTACATACTGTTTATATGTACTGTACGTTGGCCTCACTTGTATGTATCGCGGCCTTCATTGTGACGACTGGGGCCTCTGTGTGGAGTCCGTACCCCTGGGCCCTAAGCGGTCAAGAACATTAACCCCTCACGGCGGGGGGGTCCAGTGATTCCTCACGGCCTAGGGTCCAGTGATTCCTCACTGCCTAGGGTCCAGTGATTCCTCACGGCCTATAGAGTCAAGTGATTCCACATGGCCTAGGGCCCAGTGATCGTTCATGGCCTAGGGTCAAGTGATTCTACACGGCCCAGGGTCCAGTGATTCCTCACGGCCTAGGGTCCAGTGATTCCTCACGGCCTAGGGTCAAGTGATCGCCACTATATCACTGATCAGTGCGTGTGACGATCAGGTTGTATTTTCACTACTAAGTGCCACACCGATATGATATTGCCTGCACGGCGTGGAGACTGTCCAGGCCACACTGTACAAAGTGCCTTCCTGTCAGTGCTGGGCCGGGGTGGGGGCGGCTCGCGTCACGTGACCACCCCACCCCAGTCCACGTGATGTTGTCGCCCCGTGCTGTGATCACGTGATCTAATCGCGTTGTGACCACCCAGGTTCCGATGAGGTTCCTGTCGCTGTCTGTCCCCCTGTCGCCCTCTTGTAATTATAATACGTACATATAGCGTTACCATTGGTGGCCGCGTGTATAGCTGGCCTGACGGTGAGACAATCCGATTGGTGAATCAGATTGTTTAGGCTACGTATATGTGACCTTTAATTGTTTCGATGCATCATCACCGGACCTGTTGCCCTGGGCCGGATAATATATCTGTCGTCGCAAGAAATTTTAAGATTGATTTGTCACTTTTTCGAAATATAATAATGCATAAATTCGATTGTTGTGAGCACCGTCGTAGCTATTGTGACTAGAATATTTACATATTCTTATTAAATCGGCCCGTGTTTAAGATATATCATAGTTCGGCACATAATATAATATAATTGTTCGTAACTTATATCTGATATCTGATTGTGGCTTTGATACGTTATATGGTGATGGCGGTATTCTGTCCTGTATATCGTTGTTGGCTCATGGTGGGTGCCATACATTCCGCCTTGAGCTTTCCAAGAGACCCGTGTGTCTGGGGGAGGGGGGGGGCGGCCGCTGAAACACTCACTCAGATGGCTGGTCTGCCATCTGATTGGTGCATAGCCCGCTCGGCATCACACGTGATGTGAGAGGCAATGCTCGGATTGGCTGGTGTGAGAAGCAATGCTCTGATTGGCTGGTGTGAGAGGCAATGCTCTGATTGGCTGGTGTGAGAGGCATTGCTCTGATTGGCTGGTGTGAGAGGCATTGCTCTGATTGGCTGGTATATTAAATTAAATAATACGATGTACATACCTCTTATATTTAACTCTTATATCCACGTAATTGACAATTAACGTGATGGATGTGTACATTATTTGATTCCTGGGAGTTTTATACCTTCGATGGACTTTATTTTTATTACAAGAAGATTATCGTTTACATGTATGGCCGAATAACATACTGACATTAGTAATATGTATTGTGAAGTGAAGTCTTTATGTCTGCACTCTGATCCATTGTCTGTGGTACAGTATGATATTTTACATTTGATCTCCGCTCTCCGGCAGCAATCAGCTAGAAATAATGTTTGACCAATAACAGCCTTCAGTAAGTTGGTATTTTGCCTGATACGCTTCCCTGCAAGTCCCCCTTACCTGGGCGCCAGACTGGCCTGGGACTGCGCGAGATAACTGACTAGGACGGCTCGCAGTGTAACATTGCTTTCTCCCATTCAGAAAACCAATTATAATGCTGGCTTCGGTATAACAATAGTGTAACAATTTGGTATTTAATCTCGTCCATGGCTCACATCTCGGATACATGAGGATATACAACAGTACTATTTGTCTCGTTGGTAAAATACAGTTTGATATCGTTTCTGTTGCACGGGGGGCCGCGAGCCCAGCTTTCTACACATCGCTTTGTCCCACTGGAGATATAGGTGTTACTTTATCATAGGTCTTGACGCAAGGCTGCGATTCCTTTGTGTATCTTGTACAACCAGTGTTTCAAAAACAAATATTCTGCACGGAGTACATTTTTTTGTCGCAAGTTTTGACGAATATTGCGAGGATTCGCTTTGGATTAGATTGGGGGGGGTGGGGGGGGGGGTGGGGGGGGGCATATTAGTTACGATCAGCCAAACTACAGATGTTGAGATTTATTTATGTTGGTCTGTACATGTAAGAAGTGTTTCCCTCTATGATCTGTATAGGACGTCCCCTGTGGTAATATGTTTTATCGCCCGATGTGTGCAATGTTGAAGGCCTGCCAAATCGTTTTCATTTATATTTGAAAGATTGCGGACGTGAAAAGACTGTTTCCCAATAATTAAAGCATCTATCGTGTAATTGTCAACTTGTGAAGCCTGCTATCCGAGATGAAAGGCCCATCAGCTGGTATGGTGTTCCACCGGTCAGTTAGGTCCCCCAGTGTATAATATATTACCATGGCCTCCCTGGTGTAGAGGTTAGCGCACTAGACCGCAGATCAATAGGTCGTGGGCTTGAATCTAGGCTTGGGCACCTATATTTGAGACATGTTTCATCCTTCATCGTCCCGGCAGATTCCTTGGCCCAGTTTACCCCTTGTGTGCACAAAAGTGGCTTAAAATGCTTGTTCAATATATTATTTTGTTATTTTTATACGCTCGAGGCGCCGGCATGTGAGCGGGGTGGCGACAGATTCTAGTGTTCTCGACGGTTATGGTTGTATAGAGGGCAGTAATTGACGTCGGTTGACACCGCGAAATGTGACTAACACCAGCAACTTTCGAATATCACTCGCCATAGTGGTAACGCCTTGCATTGTAACGAGCTTGTCGCGCCAAAAAAATAAGTAAAATCAAAGAAGTCCTATTTTTTTAAGCCCCTCATTTTCTCGTTTTAGTATATGTTGAGTTCATTGAGTTAGATTCATTGTGAAATTGGCCCTGTTGGTAGATAGGTACCCGCATGCCCTGTACATAGTGTTCACAAGTACCAGTACCTTGCTTTGTCTTCACCGCTTGTCCCAAAAAGTTACCCCCCCCCCCTCCTTTAACTGTATATTTCACTGTGGCCAACCTGTAAATGCTGCTAGATGCTAGCTCATTAGATGTATAATGTTATTATTGTGAATGCCGATTTATGCAGCTTTTCATGTACAATTGTTCACAGGAATAAATACCCAACAAATTGGGGAATAAGAAAATAAAGCGGTTTAATACACAGAAAAAACTTGTCTGCCTCATGTGTCGTTAAAACACGTTCTCATGGTGCGTAGGTAACAACGAGAGTCTCTCGCAGTATATGACCCACGTGGCCGGTCAGTCCGAGTCCGACTCCTGGTTGCCATGGTGACGCGCCCTATCGAAGGCGTCCATAGCTTCCAGCGCTCTCTTGCCGTCCGCCTCCATCTCGGCGGTCTCCCGCTCATCGTCACTGTCGAGGGAGGCGTGCGGAGGTCTCGCTGCTCGTCCGGCGATTTTCTCTTTCTGAAAATATAAAATGAAGCGATTCTGTAGAAATTTTTTATTCAATATGATCTAAATCATTCATCCCGTAAGCGCCCAACAGCAGTGGCAAACACTTGTCTCTACCTGTATAACAGCAGTGGCAAACACTGCTGTCTCTACCTGTATAACAGCAGTGGCAAACACTTACGTGGCAAACACTCATGTCTCTACCTGTATAACAGCAGTGGCAAACACTTATGTCTACCTGTATAACAGCAGTGGCAAACATGTGTCTCTACATGTATAACAGCAGTGGCAAACGCGTGTCTACATGTATAACAGCAGTGGCAAACACGTGTCTACATGTATAACAGCAGTGGCAAACACGTGTCTCCACATGTATAACAGCAGTGGCAAACACGTGTCTACATGTATAACAGCAGTGGCAAACACTTATGTCTACCTGTATAACAGCAGTGGCAAACACTTATGTCTCTACCTGTATAACAGCAGTGGCAAACACTTGTCTCCACCTGTATAACAGCAGTGGCAAACACTTGTCTACATGTATAACAGCAGTGGCAAACACGTGTCTACATGTATAACAGCAGTGGCAAACACGTGTCTACATGTATAACAGCAGTGGCAAACACGTGTCTCCACATGTATAACAGCAGTGGCAAACACGTGTCTACATGTATAACAGCAGTGGCAAACACTTATGTCTACCTGTATAACAGCAGTGGCAAACACTTATGTCTCTACCTGTATAACAGTAGTGGCAAACACTTGTGTCTCCACCTGTATAACAGCCGTGGCAACAACACATCGTTATACTACACCTGCAGCTCTACCTGAAAACAGTTTTCAACAGCTATCTGTATAACAGCTGTCAATAACATCTAGTTTCACTTGTATAACAGCTGTCTCAACAACACCCATAGCCCTACCTGTATAACACCCATAGCCCTACCTGTATAACACCCATAGCCCTACCCGTATAACACCCATAGCCCTACCTGTACAACACCCATAGCCCTACCTGTATAACACCCATAGCCCTACCTGTACAACACCCATAGCCCTACCTGTACAACACCCATAGCCCTACCCGTATAACACCCATATCCCTACCTGTACAACACCCATAGCCCTACCTGTACAACACCCATAGCCCTACATGTACAACACCCATAGCCCTACATGTACAACACCCATAGCCCTACCCGTATAACACCCATAACCCTACATGTACAACACCCATAGCCCTACATGTACAACACCCATAGCCCTACCCGTATAACACCCATAGCCCTACCTGTACAACACCCATAGCCCTACCTGTACAACGCCCATAGCCCTACATGTACAACACCCATAGCCCTACCCGTATAACACCCATAACCCTACATGTACAACACCCATAGCCCTACATGTACAACACCCATAGCCCTACCCGTACAACACCCATAGCCCTACCTGTACAACACCCATAGCCCTACCTGTACAACGCCCATAGCCCTACATGTACAACACCCATAGCCCTACATGTACAACACCCATAGCCCTACCCGTATAACACCCATAGCCCTACCTGTACAACACCCATAGCCCTACCTGTACAACACCCATAGCCCTACATGTACAACACCCGTAGCCCTACCTGTACAACACCCATAGCCCTACCTGTATAACACCCATAGCCCTACCTGTACAACACCCATAGCCCTACCTGTACAACACCCATAGCCCTACCTGTACAACACCCATAGCCCTACATGTACAACACCCATAGCCCTACCTGTACAACACCCATAGCCCTACCTGTACAACGCCCATAGCTCTACATGTACAACACCCATAGCCCCACATGTACAACACCCATAGCCCTACCCGTATAACACCCATAGCCCTACATGTACAACACCCATAGCCCTACCTGTACAACACCCATAGCCCTACCTGTATAACACCCATAGCCCTACCTGTACAACACCCATAACCCTACCTGTACAACACCCATAGCCCTACCTGTACAACACCCATAGCCCTACATGTACAACACCCATAGCCCTACCTGTACAACACCCATAGCCCTACCTGTACAACGCCCATAGCCCTACATGTACAACACCCATAGCCCTACATGTACAACACCCATAGCCCTACCCGTATAACACCCATAGCCCTACCTGTACAACACCCATAGCCCTACCTGTACAACACCCATAGCCCTACATGTACAACACCCATAGCCCTACCTGTACAACACCCATAGCCCTACATGTACAACACCCATAGCCCTACCTGTACAACACCCATAGCCCTACCTGTATAACACCCATAGCCCTACCTGTACCATACCCATAGCCCTACCTGTACAACACCCATAGCCCTACATGTACAACACCCATAGCCCTACATGTACAACACCCATAGCCCTACATGTACAACACCCATAGCCCTACCTGTATAACACCCATAGCCCTACCTGTACAACACCCATAGCCCTACCTGTACAACACCCATAGCCCTACCTGTATAACACCCATAGCCCTACCTGTATAACACCCATAGCCCTACATGTACAACACCCATAGCCCTACATGTACAACACCCATAGCCCTACCTGTACAACACCCATAGCCCTACCTGTACAACACCCATAGCCCTACCTGTACAACACCCATAGCCCTACCTGTATAACACCCATAGCCCTACCTGTATAACACCCATAGCCCTACCTGTACAACACCCATAGCCCTACATGTACAACACCCATAGCCCTACCTGTACAACACCCATAGCCCTACCTGTACAACACCCATAGCCCTACCTGTATAACACCCATAGCCCTACCTGTACAACACCCATAGCCCTACCTGTACCATACCCATAGCCCTACATGTACAACACCCATAGCCCTACCCGTATAACACCCATAGCCCTATCTGTATAACACCCATAGCCCTATCTGTATAACACCCATAGCCCTATCTGTATAACACCCATAGCCCTATCTGTATAACACCCATAGCCCTGCCCGTATAACACCCATAGCCCTATCTGTATAACACCCATAGCCCTACATGTATAACACCCATAGCCCTATCTGTATAACACACATAGCCCTACCTGTATAACACCTATAGCCCTACCTGTATAACCCCATAACCCTACATGTATAACACCCATAGCCCTATCTGTATAACACCCATAGCCCTATCTGTATAACACCCATAGCCCTATCTGTATAACACCCATAGCCCTACCCGTATAACACCCATAGCCCTATCCGTATAACACCCATAGCCCTACATGTATAACATCCATAGCCCTATCTGTATAACACCCATAGCCCTACCAGTATAACACCCATAGCCCTACCTGTATAACCCCATAACCCTACCTGTATAACACCCATAGCCCTATCTGTATAACACCCATAGCCCTACCTGTATAACACCCATAGCCCTCCCTGTATAACACCCATAGCCCTATCTGTATAACACCCATAGCCCTATCTGTATAACACCCATAGCCCTATCTGTATAACACCCATAGCCCTACCCGTATAACACCCATAGCCCTATCTGTATAACACCCATAGCCCTACATGTATAACACCCATAGCCCTATCTGTATAACACCCATAGCCCTACCTGTATAACACCCATAGCCCTACCTGTATAACCCCATAACCCTACCTGTATAACACCCATAGCCCTATCTGTATAACACCCATAGCCCTACCTGTATAACACCCATAGCCCTCCCTGTATAACACCCATAGCCCTATCTGTATAACACCCATAGCCCTACCTGTATAACACCCATAGCCCTATCTGCATAACACCCATAGCCCTACCTGTATAACACCCATAGCCCTACCTGTATAACCCCATAACCCTACCTGTATAACACCCATAGCCCTATCTGTATAACACCCATAGCCCTACCTGTATAACACCCATAGCCCTCCCTGTATAACACCCATAGCCCTATCTGTATAACACCCATAGCCCTACCTGTATAACACCCATAGCCCTATCTGTATAACACACATAGCCCTCCCTGTATAACACCCATAGCCCTATCTGTATAACACACATAGCCCTCCCTGTATAACACCATAGCCCTCCCTGTATAACACCCATAGCCCTACCTGTATAACACCATAGCCCTACCTGTACACGCAGCTCTCGGTGTTTATGTAAGAGCGCTCGGTCTTCGTTTCGCTGGTTGCTGTAAGCCATCAGCCTCGTGTGTGTTTCAGCGTCTTGTTGTTCCTGTGCTCGTGTAAACAACGCCCGAAGTGCTGGCGGGGAGGGAGGTCATGCGTAAGGCAAAATGAAAAGTGAATAACGTGAACACAACGATACATCACGACACATAAAACGTGAAGCACCCAAAAGGTAAGCCGTAAAAAGAACGATTAACGAATTGATGTGAAATAAAACGTGTGGAAGGAGAATATCAAAGGATCATATACTCACATTTCAGCGCACCCTCCCCCTCCTGACCTAATGATATGTACCAAAACACAAAAGCCATCATTTACTAAATAGAACAATTTTAAATAATATTTACTAAATTGCGTTCCAGAAGAGCCAAACGTGCAACATTATGTAGTACAGCTCTTTCAGCATCTAACGTCACTTCGTCACTTCTTATGTACACCATATTGTGTTCATAGGTTAAGAGCCATATACCCATGCAGGGTCGCCCCCCCCCCCTCCTCGTCATTTGAAGAAAGACTCTCTGACATGATAGCTGGTCTGGCAATGCATGAGTCTTCGAAATCCTCAAGAGACGTTACATCTGTCTTTGTCTGGCCCAAGTCGCAACCAGCCCAGTGCAGGTTGAGGCCCATCCATCACGGCCCTAGCTGTATGTCCTAGTGGGGATAAACTCCTGATGCGTGATAGCTGACAGGAACATCTTTCCTTGCTGGCCTGCGATTTCCTTGTTAAAGTACTCACCTGCAGATTCTTCTCTTGGTATGTGTGCGCGATTCACAGCTGAAAATATAGAGAACCCATGGTACATGTAGATAAATTATGCAATTATTATAGAAATAGGAAATACAGATGCAGTAAGTCACTGGGGATGCAGTGCCTGCAATGAGCACTAGATAAGGGGCTAAAGAAGGGGCTACATATGCTCAACGCCAGACAACATGACAAGGACAGGAGACAATGTTGGCTATAAAAGTGGCAGCAGAGACATATGACAGGTATGTACTATGATCACCTGTACCAACAATTAAAGTGAATGCAAGGACATATTAGTTGCATGAAATTAATTTTGCTGCCCCACTCCTTTAGGATAATGGTCTGGAATTTAAATATATAGGAATTACAAGTGATCAGGTATGTGTTTTACAGCTCAACCTCTAAACCTTAAGTAGACCCCAACCCCCCCACATACACACACAATTTTTTTTTTATGAAACATGGTGACCTACAATGTAGCCAATATAGAAATAAAGTAATAGAAGATCTAATGAAACAGATTCCTTTATATAGCATGGATACTGACCTTGGCTAGACAGGTCATGGAGAGGGATGCAGAATTTATTCATAGGAGTTTCCGGTTTGTTTTGTTCATGTCAGGGTTGTGGTTTTATTTTTGTCTAGGCTAATGAACTGAAGGATCAGAATTATTGTATCATATTTCCCCATTGTATAATAGCGTAAGAGTTTTAAGCTGGCTGAGATCTGAAGTTGAGGAGTCTTATTTATAGACATTTAGGTATTTATAGTCCCAGTAATATTAGTTCATAGTAACCCAAGTCAGTTTAGAATGAACCAAAAGTTGTCTCCTGGTATGTTTGCATTTGAGGGTTTTAAAAGTACACAACAAGAAGTCAAGATGAAGGATCGATGAAGGTATAGTGGATAGGTATACATTTATCTATCGGTCCTACCCCCAGTATAGAAGGGGTTTGTTACAAATATAAACCAATACTAAATTTGTAGAATAGACTGACAAGTTGTATTGTCATCCTGGAGGCTGACAACACATTAGCAACTTCAATACAACTGTAGTCTAGACTCTAGAGTGGGGTTGGCAGGAAAAAAATCAAGTATTCATCATTCGTTCACATATCACTTGATACCTTATATATCACTTTATCCAGGACTGTCATTTCGGAAGTGGCATTCAGACTTGAAGGGTCATTAGCTGTCACTCAGATATGAAGTGTCACTGTCAATCAATATCCTGTACCATTGTCAGTAGCACTGACAATGAGATAGAATGAGACTGCCACTGACACTGTCACTGACAGATACAGTGTCTTTGGTGCCAGTGGCAGTGCAGACTCTTTGAGAAACTGATAGCCCTGAAGAACCCAGGCCTCTCTACCGCTTGTCAGGGTCCTGAAGTGCAGCCTGCAAATCCTCAGTGATTGGAAACCCCTCCACCTCAATCGGCCTAGTATCAATTTGTGGGTGAATACCACGTCCAATCCTTATTATATTTTGATTGTACACACCTTAAACTATTTATTTATGTACAGTTTATTTCTTTACAGAGCTGCTGATATCCACAATACCTGGCGACATTCCGTATTTCATTCGTAACATTCTCTTAGCCATTTGCAGTACCAAGCCGCAAATTTATCTATTTGTCAACATATAGCGATATAGGGCTGAAGCGGCATATTCCCTGGTTTTACTGGTTTACCTTGTGGAATAATGCTAGGTACTCTCATTCCCAAGACGTGGTTGCACATCTTTACAATAAAAAAATAGGTATCTTCTGGATGTGGAAATCGCGATATGATAAGGATACAAAGATTGAATGAAGCCTTGCATTATACTGTGCAATCTTTGTATCTTCGCTATATCGCGATTTCCACATCCAGAAGACAAGCCGGAAGTCAACAAACGCCGCCTGGCAGCAAGTGCTCACACTAAGTTTGTTTACTTCCGGCGAGCAGCAGAGCATTTAAAACGAAGCGAGAGGTGACAAAAATCGCCGGATTACAAGAAAATACACTACCAACCAAAGAAATGACTGTACGACGAAAGTCATGAAAGCTTCAGCAATCTATTGGAGCAACTTGACGGGTAAGCACTGTATATATATTCTGTTATATACTTCAACGTGAGCCACCGGTCCGCGATTTCTTGTTTTCGGTCGTGTCAGCGGCACGGCTCTCAACCTTGCTCTGTTTACGGGCGAGGTAAGAGAGGCATGTACCAGGGCTACTCAGGACCCTGGCCGAGCATTAGTGGTGTCTGGGTTCTTCAGGGCTAACACTAACACAGTTGGTTGGTTGGTTATTCAGGACACTTAAACCACTTTTGGTCATATCGCGTCAATGGGAGAAGGAAGGGAGAGTGGAGCCATGTCCCTGGGGGTAACCCGCTACTCTTTATGAAGAAAGACATGGGATCTTCATCCTGTGACCACACAGACATGGCCACAACGGGGCTCGAACCACCGATCCACGTGCCGTTAGGCTCTCAGGTGCACAACACAGTCACAGCCTAACAGACTGACAGTTTTTTTAGACGTACGCTGGCCACCCGGTGCTGCTCGTCTTAAGCGCTGTTTGATGTCACTGGAAACCAAGCGCGATTCCATCGGAGGCATAAGTTGTGCTGATTGCCAAAACGTCTTTGCATAAGATTGATCTTCTTCTGAAGAACCGCTGAAAATCATTTTCTGTTCGCTTGTGCCTAAATTTGTCACAGTCGTCGCCATTTTGCCGTTGTTATCAACAAAGTCGACTGCGCATGCTCGTTAACCGTGCCACCTATGACATAAACTAATCAACATGTCCAAGAAATCATGGAAAAAAGCCTCTCTATGATGCCGCAAACACAAGCTAATTACATATTATAGTAACATTATATTCCAACTGACTTTATAATCTGAGCATTGTTATAATAATCAAATTCAGCAATGTTGTAAGCGTCTTTCCATTCATTCACAGAATAGTTTCCGCTGTGAATCTCTACCGGCGAAATGTCAAAACATGTCGGTTGGCTTGTGCATTTTATTGTCAGGCTATTCTCGGACGTGTAAATCGACGGTAATGATATCGGTCTGACAAAAACGGATACAAATTCAGACAGAAGAGCCCTCTAGGTAAGGTACGCTAGGTTATTGCGATATTAGCTGATGGCGTCCATGTTCTCTTGCAGATGGGACAGCATTTTATTAAAAGATCCGCACGGTCACGGAGGGAGGGAGGGGTGGTGAGGGAGAGGGGGGGGGGGTGAGTGGCGCGGGGCGCTCGGCTCACCCAGGCGGGTCCGCCCGGGCAGTGCAAAAGAAGCAAAGTGGCTTCGCAACTGATGCCCTAATTAAATAATAAACGTTTGCTTATTTTAGGCAGGTATTTAATTAAAATTAATTATTACTGGGCTTTGATTTGGTTTTCTCCTTGCCCTTGCCAGAACGGGGCTGGGGGGAGGGGGGTGTAGTGGGGATTCCGCTTGCGGAATTCCCCACTCTGAATCCCGAATCGCCCCAAAATAGGGAGTGTAATATCGAATCTCCAAGATGTGGACTGCTCAGGACGGGGCGCGAAAAAAAACACCCCTTAAAAAGTGCTAAGCTTATTTAAGCTTATCGCGAATGACGGAATGTCGATCACGGACTGCGATAACGGATTGCGGTAAACTGGTAAATAGGGAAGGGTCTCCGTGTTGAGCCAGGAATTGTGTGGATAACGATCCTCAAAAATTGCCAACAGCTAATCGCGAATCTCCAAGAATTCCTGGATGCCAATCGCGGAGATCGGAAACGGTACCCCCCCCCCCCCTTTTCCCCCAACTGCCAGGCGGACCTAGCCCTTCCGTGTCCGGCGGGGACCTAGCCCTCCTGTGTAAGGCCGGGACCTAGCCCTCCCATATCGGGCGGGGACCTAGCCCTCCCGTATCGGGCGGGGACCTAACCCTCCCGTGTCAGGCGGGGACCTAGCCCTCCCATATCGGGCGGGGACCTAGCCCTCCCGTATCGGGCGGGGACCTAACCCTCCCGTGTCAGGCGCGGACCTAGCCCTCCCATATCGGGCGGGGACCTAACCCTCCCGTGTCAGGCGGGGACCTAGCCCTCCCATATCGGGCGGGGACCTAACCCTCCCGTGTCAGGCGGGGACCTAGCCCTCCCATATCGGGCGGGGACCTAACCCTCCCGTGTCAGGCGGGGACCTAGCCCTCCCATATCGGGCGGGGACCTAACCCTCCCGTGTCAGGCGGGGACCTAGCCCTCCCGTGTCAGGCGAGGACCTAGCCCTCCCATATCGGGCGGGGACCTAACCCTCCCGCGTCAGGCGGGGACCTAGCCCTCCTGTGTCAGGCTGGGACCTAACCCTCCCGTGTCAGGCGGGGACCTAACCCTCCCGTGTCAGGCGGGGACCTAGCCCTCCTGTGTTAGGCGGGGACCTAGCCCTCCTGTGTCAGGCTGGGACCTAGCCCTCCTGTGTCAGGCTGGTACCTAGCCATCCCGTATCGGGCGGGGACCTAACACTCGCGTGTCAGGCGGGGACCTAGCCCTCCCGTGTCAGGCGGGGACCTAGCCCTCCCGTGTCAGGCGGGGACCTAACCCTGTGTCAGGCGGGGCCCCCCGCCCCCCTTCCCTTTGGATTTAACAAGAATTTTCCCTCCAGGTGGGGTGTCCGCTCCATGTGTTCCCGTGTTCTCTACACGTGCATGGCCTCTTTGCCCTCGTGAGAGGGGTAGGGTCAACAGGTCAACAGCGTAAAGTTGTTTCGTATTTGACTTGTGTTTGTGTTTTTCCCTTTCGGCGATGGACACGAGTGTGGCAGGGTCGGACAAGAGGCTGGCTGACGACCACCCCGAGACACCCACCCTGAGACCCCCACCCCGAGACCCCTACCCTGAGACCCGCGGAAAAACGGGGGCAGTCCGGGGGGATAGGGGTGGGGAGCGAGGTGGGGGTATTTAGGGCTAGGCATAATGCGGCGGCCAGCGTCTTGAGGGAGGAGAGAGGGTGGGAGGGAACGGCGTACCGTGGGTGGGGCGCCGCTACTGCAGGGGTGGGGTTGGGGTTGGGGGTGCGTTGCCTCTGTAATTCTGTCTGGGTCCACTAGGTCGTCTCGTATCGATTTTCTTTGGCGCTTTGTCAAGATTGTGTGACCGGAGACCGCGCCGGCCCAGACAGACCACCGGTGGGGGGGGGTGGGGCGGCCTCACTGAAGGGGGTGTGTGGGGTGGAAGAGAGGGGGGTGGCAGTAGGATAGGTGGGGATCGGGTGGGGGTGGGGGGGGGGCGAGTCAGGAGGTCTGGTGGTGATGGAGATAACGGACGTCCGGCTATAGTCATGCGTAGGCCATGGGGGAGGATAAGGGTAGCATAGAAGGGGGTGGGGGTGAGCTGAAGGATGGCGTGGAGGAAGACTGGGAGCGGCTGATAGCTGCTGAAGAGGCTGATTCCAAAATGTTGAAGTGTGGTTTACTGGCGTGAAGGGGTCGGGTCCCAACCTGTTGTTCGGCGGCGAACTCATGCGGGGGTGTCGAGCGCCGTGAAAGACGGATGTGGGGGTGGTCAGGAAGCTGTGGGGGTGAGGTGAGATCGGGGGCGAAAGGAACGGGACCGTGAGGCGCATTGGGTAGCGAGGTGATCGGGGCTGGGGAGTGGGAGGGGGAGGGAGAGAGGGATGGGGGATGGAGCGGAGGAGCGGGAGGAAGGCGGTTGGGAGAGGGGGCTGGGGAAAGGGAATGGGGAGAGGCATGGGGTTTGTGGCTTTGGAGAGGGAGGAGTGCGGGTGGTGGAGAGTGATGGGGGCGGGAGAGAGGGATGATGGTTGGGGAGAGGGATAGGGATAGGGGGTGGGGTCCTGGGGGGGGGGGCACTAGTGTAGTGGTGGGGGTGTGCCGCCCAAACCATACAGAACCCAGAACACTTTCGATATCCACTGGAGTATATATGGTTCAGTCTAAGATGAGCACATCGAGAGAAATTGTAGATTTATGCTTCGAGGATTGAGAGAAAAAATGGGTCGTTTGGGCGGCAAATATATATACCTAACTATATGTAGTGCCCCCCCCCCCCTCCCACCCCCCAGCCCCCAGGGATGGGGTCTGGGTCGGTGGAGTGGGACGAGGGCGGGTGTAGGGGGGGGGGGTGGCTGGGGCCTGGGAAGAGGGATGGGGTGAGGGAGAGGGATAGGGGCGGGCTGTTGTGTGTTGACGGCCTGGTAGGGGGTGGCTGTCCGGCGGTGTCACCACGCCACACACACGTATACTCGCATCCCATTGACGTGTCACTAGGTCATGATCCTTTGCCCGTAGGTAGCCTTGGATGGCTTTACACGTCTTGCCTCTCATTGCTCCAGGAAGATGTCTCTGGACCCAGTTGTGTGCGATACGGTGGCCCACCCGTATCCTATGACAGCACAAGAGGCTCAACTCTAATAATTACAACCTAGGTCTTAAATAATTACAACCTAGGTCTTAAATAATTACAACCTAGGTCCTAAATAATTAAAACCTAGGTTTTAATTTTCTACATAGGCTTTAATTAATTACAACCTAGGTTGTAATTATTTAAAACCTAGGTCTTAAATAATTAAAGCCTATGTAAGAGAATTAAAACCTAGGTTGTAATTATTTAAAACCTAGGTTGTAATTATTTAACACCTAGGTTGTAAATAATTACAACCTAGGTTTTAATTCTTACCTAGGCTTTAATTATTTAAGACCTAGGTTTTAAATAATTACAACCTAGGTCTTAAATAATTACAACCTAGGTCTTAAATAATTAAAGCCTAGGTAAGAGAATTACCACCTAGGTCTTAAATAATTAAAGCCTATGTAAGAATTAAAACCTAGGTTGTAATTATTTAAAACCTAGGTCTTAAATAATTAAAGCCTATGTAAGAATTAAAACCTAGGTTTTAATTATTTAAGACCTAGGTTTTAAATAATTAGAACCTAGGTCTTAAATAATTACTACCTAGGTCTTAAATAATTACAACCTAGGTTTTAATTAATTAAAGCCTAGGTAAAAATTACTACCTAGGTTGTAATTAATTAAAGCCTATGTAGAAAATTAAAACCTAGGTTTTAATTATTTAAGACCTAGGTTGTAATTATTTAAGACCTAGGTTGTAATTATTTAAGACCTAGGTTGTAATTATTAGAGTTGAGCCTCTTGTGCTGTCATAGTATCCCTCCATCGCTTGGCATGTGTCTGAGTCATGCCAAGTGTGTGCTTGGATACCCGATTACCACGGGTTTGGTTGGATACCAAATTACCACGTGTTTAATTGGATACCTGGTTACCATGATTTTGATTGGATACCCGGTTACCACGTGTTTGGTTGGATACCGAATTACCACGTGTTTGATTTAAAACCCGATGACCCCGTGTTTGATACTGTCCTTCCCGCTGTGTATATCCGAAGCAGCAGGGCGACACCTTGTTCTGTAAAGTAATACATGTATTTTATAAGATTGTTTCCCGTTTGGCGCTCAGGTCCTCTACAAATCCGGCATGATAAACTGAGCATTTCGGGTGCAGTAAACCGTGAATGTTGTAACATCCGTATGAAATCTCCCTGAGTTGCGGTAGAAGGAATGACAAGAATGAGAACATGGGATCCAGTTTGTTGCCGTGCGTGTACCACACACAGCAGTCTGGTTTGGTGCAGTCCTTGCTGCGGGCGCCTCCAGCCCCACTGCCTCGTAACTCGCCGGTCGAATGGACCATTTCACGGCCCCATAACGCCAGAAAAACTCCTTTAACGGATGCAAATTGCTTCCCACCTCCCATCGTAATAAATCTAATTCATTGACTGGGAAAACTAGCTGTTCCGTCTCGTATTGCAGAACGTGGACGTGGGGCGTCCCTGCCTTGTTGGGCGCCGTGCTATCTACCCGTGGGGTGTTCCTGCCTTGTTGGTCGCCGTGCTATCTACCCGTTGGGTGTCCCTGCCCTGTTGGGCGCCGTGCTATCTACCCGTGGGGTGTCCCTGCCTTGTTGGGCGCCGTGCTATCTACCCGTGGGGTGTCCCTGCCCTGTTGGGCGCCGTGCTATCTACCCGTGGGGTGTCCCTGCCCTGTTGGGCGCCGTGCTATCTACCCGTTGGGTGTCCCTGCCCTGTTGGGCGCCGTGCTATCTACCCGTGGGGTGTCCCTGCCTTGTTGGGCGCCGTGCTATCTACCCGTGGGGTGTCCCTGCCCTGTTGGGCGCCGTGCTATCTACCCGTGGGGCGTCCCTGCCTTGTTGGGCGCCGTGCTATCTACCCGTGGGGTGTCCCTGCCTTGTTGGACGCCGTGCTATCTACCCGTGGGGTGTCCCTGCCCTGTTGGGCGCCGTGCTATCTACCCGTGGGGTGTCCCTGCCTTGTTGGGCGCCGTGCTATCTACCCGTGGTGTGTCCCTGCCTTGTTGGACGCCGTGCTATCTACCCGTGGGGTGTCCCTGCCCTGTTGGGCGCCGTGCTATCTACCCGTGGGGTGTCCCTGCCTTGTTGGGCGCCGTGCTATCTACCCGTGGTGTGTCCCTGCCTTGTTGGACGCCGTGCTATCTACCCGTGGGGTGTCCCTGCCCTGTTGGGCGCCGTGCTATCTACCCGTGGGGTGTCCCTGCCTTGTTGGGCGCCGTGCTATCTACCCGTGGGGTGTCCCTGCCTTGTTGGGCGCCGTGCTATCTACCCGTGGGGTGTCCCTGCCTTGTTGGGCACCGTGCTATCTACCCGTGGGGTGTCCCTGCCTTGTTGGGCGCCGTGCTATCTACCCGTGGGGCGTCCCTGCCCTGTTGGGCGCCGTGCTATCTACCCGTGGGGTGTCCCTGCCTTGTTGGGCGCCGTGCTATCTACCCGTGGGGTGTCCCTGCCCTGTTGGGCGCCGTGCTATCTACCCGTGGGGTGTCCCTGCCTTGTTGGGCGCCGTGCTATCTACCCGTGGGGTGTCCCTGCCTTGTTGGGCGCCGTGCTATCTACCCGTGGGGTGTCCCTGCCTTGTTGGGCGCCATGCTATCTACCCGTGGGGTGTCCCTGCCTTGTTGGGCGCCGTGCTGTCTACCCGTGGGGTGTCCCTGCCTTGTTGGACGCCGTGCTATCTACCCGTGGGGTGTCCCTGCCTTGTTGGGCGCCGTGCTATCTACCCGTGGGGTGTCCCTGCCTTGTTGGGCGCCGTGCTATCTACCCGTAGGGTGTCCCTGCCTTGTTGGGCGCCGTGCTATCTACCCGTGGGGTGTCCCTGCCTTGTTGGGCGCCGTGCTATCTACCCGTGGGGTGTCCCTGCCCTGTTGGGCGCCGTGCTATGTACCCGTGGGGTGTCCCTGCCTTGTTGGGCGCCGTGCTATCTACCCGTGGGGTGTCCCTGCCTTGTTGGGCGCCGTGCTATCTACCCGTGGGGTGTCCCTGCACTATTGGGCACCGTGCTATCTACCCGTGGGGTGTCCGTGCCTTGTTGGGCGCCGTGCTATCTACCCGTGGGGTGTCCCTGCCTTGTTGGGCACCGTGCTATCTACCCGTGGGGCGTCCCTGCCTTGTTGGGCGTCGTGCTATCTACCCGTGGGGTGTCCCTGCCCTGTTGGGCGCCGTGCTATCTACCCGTGGGGCGTCCCTGCCTTGTTGGGCGCCGTGCTATCTACCCGTGGGGTGTCCCTGCCTTGTTGGGCGCCGTGCTATCTACCCGTGGGGTGTCCCTGCCCTGTTGGGCGCCGTGCTATCTACCCGTGGGGCGTCCCTGCCTTGTTGGGCGCCGTGCTATCTACCCGTGGGGTGTCCCTGCCTTGTTGGGCGCCGTGCTATCTACCCGTGGGGTGTCCCTGCCTTGTTGGGCGCCGTGCTATCTACCCGTGGGGTGTCCCTGCCTTGTTGGTCGCCGTGCTATCTACCCGTGGGGTGTCTCTGCCCTGTTGGGCGCCGTGCTATCTACCCGTGGGGTGTCCCTGCCCTGTTGGGCGCCGTGCTATCTACCCGTGGGGTGTCCCTGCCTTGTTGGTCGCCGTGCTATCTACCCGTGGGGTGTCCCTGCCCTGTTGGGCGCCGTGCTATCTACCCGTGGGGTGTCCCTGCCTTGTTGGGCACCGTGCTATCTACCCGTGGGGTGTCCCTGCCTTGTTGGGCGCCGTGCTATCTACCCGTGGGGCATCCCTGCCCTGTTGGGCGCCGTGCTATCTACCCGTGGGGTGTCCCTGCCTTGTTGGGCGCCATGCTATCTACCCGTGGGGTGTCCCTGCCTTGTTGGGCGCCGTGCTGTCTACCCGTGGGGTGTTCCTGCCTTGTTGGACGCCGTGCTATCTACCCGTGGGGTGTCCCTGCCTTGTTGGGCGCCGTGCTATCTACCCGTGGGGTGTCCCTGCCTTGTTGGGCGCCGTGCTATCTACCCGTAGGGTGTCCCTGCCTTGTTGGGCGCCGTGCTATCTACCCGTGGGGTGTCCCTGCCTTGTTGGGCGCCGTGCTATCTACCCGTGGGGCGTCCCTGCCTTGTTGGGCGCCGTGCTGTCTACCCGTGGGGTGTCCCTGCCTTGTTGGACGCCGTGGTATCTACCCGTGGGGTGTCCCTGCCCTGTTGGGCGCCGTGCTATCTACCCGTGGGGTGTCCCTGCCTTGTTGGACGCCGTGCTATCTACCCGTGGGGTGTCCCTGCCTTGTTGGTCGCCGTGCTATCTACCCGTGGGGTGTCCCTGCCTTGTTGGGCGCCGTGCTATCTACCCATGGGGTGTCCCTGCCTTGTTGGGCGCCGTGCTATCTACCCGTGGGGTGTCCCTGCCTTGTTGGGCGCCGTGCTATCTACCCATGGGGTGTCCCTGCCCTGTTGGGCGCCGTGCTATCTACCCGTGGGGTGTCCATGCCCTGTTGGGCGCCGTGCTATGTACCCGTGGGGTGTCCCTGCCTTGTTGGGCGCCGTGCTATCTACCCGTGGGGTGTCCCTGCCTTGTTGGGCGCCGTGCTATCTACCCGTGGGGTGTCCCTGCCTTGTTGGGCGCCGTGCTATCTACCCGTGGGGTGTCCCTGCCCTGTTGGGCGCCGTGCTATCTACCCGTGGGGTGTCCCTGCCCTGTTGGGCGCCGTGCTATGTACCCGTGGGGTGTCCATGCCCTGTTGGGCGCCGTGCTATCTACCCGTGGGGTGTCCCTGCCTTGTTGGGCGCCGTGCTATCTACCCGTGGGGTGTCCCTGCCTTGTTGGGCGCCGTGCTATCTACCCGTGGGGTGTCCCTGCCTTGTTGGGCGCCGTGCTATCTACCCATGGGGTGTCCCTGCCCTGTTGGGCGCCGTGCTATCTACCCGTGGGGTGTCCATGCCCTGTTGGGCGCCGTGCTATGTACCCGTGGGGTGTCCCTGCCTTGTTGGGCGCCGTGCTATCTACCCGTGGGGTGTCCCTGCCTTGTTGGACGCCGTGCTATCTACCCGTGGGGTGTCCCTGCCTTGTTGGTCGCCGTGCTATCTACCCGTGGGGTGTCCCTGCCTTGTTGGGCGCCGTGCTATCTACCCGTGGGGTGTCCCTGCCTTGTTGGGCGCCGTGCTATCTACCCGTGGGGTGTCCCTGCCCTGTTGGGCGCCGTGCTATCTACCCGTGGGGTGTCCCTGCCCTGTTGGGCGCCGTGCTATGTACCCGTGGGGTGTCCCTGCCTTGTTGGGCGCCGTGCTATCTACCCGTGGGGTGTCCCTGCCTTGTTGGGCGCCGTGCTATCTACCCGTGGGGTGTCCCTGCACTGTTGGGCACCGTGCTATCTACCCGTGGGGTGTCCGTGCCTTGTTGGGCGCCGTGCTATCTACCCGTGGGGTGTCCCTGCCTTGTTGGGCACCGTGCTATCTACCCGTGGGGCGTCCCTGCCTTGTTGGGCGTCGTGCTATCTACCCGTGGGGTGTCCCTGCCCTGTTGGGCGCCGTGCTATCTACCCGTGGGGCGTCCCTGCCTTGTTGGGCGCCGTGCTATCTACCCGTGGGGTGTCCCTGCCTTGTTGGGCGCCGTGCTATCTACCCGTGGGGTGTCCCTGCCCTGTTGGGCGCCGTGCTATCTACCCGTGGGGTGTCCCTGCCCTGTTGGGCGCCGTGCTATCTACCCGTGGCGTGTCCCTGCCTTGTTGGGCGCCGTGCTATCTACCCGTGGGGTGTCCCTGCCTTGTTGGGCGCCGTGCTATCTACCCGTGGGGTGTCCCTGCCTTGTTGGTCGCCGTGCTATCTACCCGTGGGGTGTCCCTGCCTTGTTGGGCGCCGTGCTATCTACCCGTGGGGTGTCCCTGCCTTGTTGGGCGCCGTGCTATCTACCTGTGGGGTGTCCCTGCCTTGTTGGGCGCCGTGCTATTTACCCGTGGGGTGTCCCTGCCTTGTTGGGCGCCGTGCTATCTACCCGTGGGGTGTCCCTGCCTTGTTGGTCGCCGTGCTATCTACCCGTGGGGTGTCTCTGCCTTGTTGGGCGCCGTGCTATCTACCCGTGGGGTGTCCCTGCCTTGTTGGGCGCCGTGCTATCTACCCGTGGGGTGTCCCTGCCTTGTTGGGCGCCGTGCTATCTACCCGTGGGGCGTCCCTGCCTTGTTGGGCGCCGTGCTATCTACCCGTGGGGTGTCCCTGCCTTGTTGGGCGCCGTGCTATCTACCCGTGGTGTGTCCCTGCCTTGTTGGGCGCCGTGCTATCTACCCGTGGGGTGTCCCTGCCTTGTTGGGCGCCGTGCTATCTACCCGTGGGGTGTCCCTGCCTTGTTGGGCGCCGTGCTATCTACCCGTGGGGTGTCCCTGGGCGCCGTGCTATCTACCCGTGGGGTGTCCCTGCCTTGTTGGGCGCCGTGCTATCTACCCGTGGGGTGTCCCTGCCTTGTTGGGCGCCGTGCTATCTACCCGTGGGGTGTCCCTGCCTTGTTGGGCGCCGTGCTATCTACCCGTGGGGTGTCCCTGCCTTGTTGGGCGCCGTGCTATCTACCCGTGGGGTGTCCCTGCCTTGTTGGTCGCCGTGCTATCCACCCGTGGGGTGTCCCTGCCTTGTTGGGCGCCGTGCGATCTACCCGTGGGGTGTCCCTGCCTTGTTGGGCGCCGTGCTATCTACCCGTGGGGTGTCCCTGCCTTGTTGGGCGCCGTGCTATCTACCCGTGGTGTGTCCCTGCCTTGTTGGACGCCGTGCTATCTACCCGTGGGGTGTCCCTGCCTTGTTGGGCGCCGTGCTATCTACCCGTGGGGTGTCCCTGCCTTGTTGGGCGCCGTGCTGTCTACCCGTGGGGTGTCCCTGCCTTGTTGGGCGCCGTGCTATCTACCCGTGGGGTGTCCCAGCCTTGTTGGGCGCCGTGCTATCTACCCGTGGTGTGTCCCTGCCTTGTTGGACGCCGTGCTATCTACCCGTGGGGTGTCCCTGCCTTGTTGGGCGCCGTGCTATCTACCCGTGGGGTGTCCCTGCCTTGTTGGGCGCCGTGCTGTCTACCCGTGGGGTGTCTCTGCCTTGTTGGGCGCCGTGCTATCTACCCGTGGGGTGTCCCTGCCTTGTTGGGCACCGTGCTATCTACCCGTGGGGTGTCCCTGCCTTGTTGGGCGCCGTGCTATCTACCCGTGGGGTGTCCCTGCCTTGTTGGGCGCCGTGCTATCTACCCGTGGGGTGTCCCTGCCTTGTTGGGCGCCGTGCTATCTACCCGTGGGGTGTCCCTGCCTTGTTGGGCGCCGTGCTATCTACCCGTGGGGTGTCCCTGCCTTGTTGGGCGCCGTGCTATCTACCTGTGGGGTGTCCCTGCCTTGTTGGGCGCCGTGCTATCTACCCGTGGGATGTCCCTGCCTTGTTGGACGCCGTGCTATCTACCCGTGGGGTGTCCCTGCCTTGTTGGGCGCCGTGCTATCTACCCGTGGGGTGTCCCTGCCCTGTTGGGCGCCGTGCTATCTACCCGTGGGGTGTCCCTGCCTTGTTGGTCGCCGTGCTATCTACCCGTGGGGTGTCTCTGCCTTGTTGGGCGCCGTGCTATCTACCCGTGGGGTGTCCCTGCCTTGTTGGGCGCCGTGCTGTCTACCCGTGGGGTGTCCCTGCCTTGTTGGGCGCCGTGCTATCTACCCGTGGGGTGTCCCTGCCCTGTTGGGCGCCGTGCTATCTACCCGTGGGGTGTCCCTGCCCTGTTGGGCGCCGTGCTATCTACCCGTGGCGTGTCCCTGCCTTGTTGGGCGCCGTGCTATCTACCCGTGGGGTGTCCCTGCCTTGTTGGGCGCCGTGCTATCTACCCGTGGGGTGTCCCTGCCTTGTTGGTCGCCGTGCTATCTACCCGTGGGGTGTCCCTGCCTTGTTGGGCGCCGTGCTATCTACCCGTGGGGTGTCCCTGCCCTGTTGGGCGCCGTGCTATCTACCCGTGGGGTGTCCCTGCCTTGTTGGTCGCCGTGCTATCTACCCGTGGGGCGTCCCTGCCTTGTTGGGCGCCGTGCTATCTACCCGTGGGGTGTCCCTGCCCTGTTGGGCGCCGTGCTATCTACCCGTGGGGTGTCCCTGCCTTGTTGGGCGCCGTGCTATCTACCCGTGGGGTGTCCCTGTCCTGTTGGGCGCCGTGCTATCTACCCGTGGGGTGTCCCTGCCTTGTTGGGCGCCGTGCTATCTACCCGTGGGGCGTCCCTGCCTTGTTGGGCGCCGTGCTATCTACCCGTGGGGTGTCCCTGCCTTGTTGGGCGCCGTGCTATCTACCCGTTGGGTGTCCCTGCCTTGTTGGGCGCCGTGCTATCTACCCGTGGGGTGTCCCTGCCTTGTTGGGCGCCATGCTATCTACCCGTGGGGTGTCCCTGCCTTGTTGGGCGCCGTGCTATCTACCCGTTGGGTGTCCCTGCCTTGTTGGGCGCCGTGCTATCTACCCGTGGGGTGTCCCTGCCCTGTTGGGCGCCGTGCTATCTACCCGTGGGGCGTCCCTGCCTTGTTGGGCGCCGTGCTGTCTACCCGTGGGGTGTCCCTGCCTTGTTGGACGCCGTGCTATCTACCCGTGGGGTGTCCCTGCCCTGTTGGGCGCCGTGCTATCTACCCGTGGGGTGTCCCTGCCTTGTTGGACGCCGTGCTATCTACCCGTGGGGTGTCCCTGCCTTGTTGGTCGCCGTGCTATCTACCCGTGGGGTGTCCCTGCCTTGTTGGTCGCCGTGCTATCTACCCGTGGGGTGTCCCTGCCTTGTTGGGCGCCGTGCTATCTACCCGTGGCGTGTCCCTGCCTTGTTGGGCGCCGTGCTGTCTACCCGTGGGGTGTCCCTGCCTTGTTGGGCGCCGTGCTATCTACCCGTGGGGTGTCCCTGCCTTGTTGGGCGCCGTGCTATCTACCCGTGGGGTGTCCCTGCCTTGTTGGGCGCCGTGCTATCTACCCGTGGGGTGTCCCTGCCTTGTTGGGCGCCGTGCTATCTACCCGTTGGGTGTCCCTGCCCTGTTGGACGCCGTGCTATCTACCCGTGGGGTGTCCCTGCCTTGTTGGTCGCCGTGCTATCTACCCGTGGCGTGTCCCTGCCTTGTTGGACGCCGTGCTATCTACCCGTGGGGTGTCCCTGCCTTGTTGGGCGCCGTGCTATCTACCCGTGGCGTGTCCCTGCCTTGTTGGGCGCCGTGCTGTCTACCCGTGGGGTGTCCCTGCCTTGTTGGGCGCCGTGCTATCTACCCGTGGGGTGTCCCTGCCTTGTTGGGCGCCGTGCTATCTACCCGTGGGGTGTCCCTGCCCTGTTGGGCGCCGTGCTATCTACCCGTGGGGTGTCCCTGCCCTGTTGGGCGCCGTGCTATGTACCCGTGGGGTGTCCCTGCCTTGTTGGGCACCGTGCTATCTACCCGTGGGGTGTCCGTGCCTTGTTGGGCGCCGTGCTATCTACCCGTGGGGTGTCCCTGCCTTGTTGGGCACCGTGCTATCTACCCGTGGGGCGTCCCTGCCTTGTTGGGCGTCGTGCTATCTACCCGTGGGGTGTCCCTGCCCTGTTGGGCGCCGTGCTATCTACCCGTGGGGCGTCCCTGCCTTGTTGGGCGCCGTGCTATCTACCCGTGGGGTGTCCCTGCCTTGTTGGGCGCCGTGCTATCTACCCGTGGGGTGTCCCTGCCCTGTTGGGCGCCGTGCTATCTACCCGTGGGGTGTCCCTGCCTTGTTGTCACATCCTGATTAATGGCGATGAGGCCCCTCACGCTGTGATGTCCAGCCTCTGTGGGGTCCGGCCTCTGTGGGGTCCGGCCTTTGTGGTGGTCTGGCCTCTGTGGGGTCTGGCCTCTGTGGGGCCGGCCTCTGTGGGGTCCGTCCTCTATGGGGTCCGGCCTTTTGTGCGGGTCCGGCCTCTGTGGGGTCTGGCCTCTGTGGGGTCTGGCCTCTGTGGGGTCTGGCCTCTGTGGGGGCCGGCCTCTGTGGGGTCCGTCCTCTATGGGGTCCGGCCTCTGTGGGGTCCGGCCTCTGTGGGGCCGGCCTCTGTGGGGTCTGGCCTCTGTGGGGCCGGCCTCTGTGGGGTCTGGCCTCAGTGGGGTCTGGCCTCTGTGGGGGCCGGCCTCTGTGGGGTCTGGCCTCTGTGAGGTCCGGCCTCTGTGGGGTCCGGCCTCTGTCGGGTCCGGCCTCTGTGGGGTCCGGCCTCTGTGGGGTCCGGCCTCTGTGGGGTCCGGCCTCTGTGGGGACTGGCCTCTGTCGGTTCCGGCCTCTGTGGGGTCCGGACTCTGTGGGGGCCGGACTCTGTGGGGTCCGGCCTCTGTGGGGTCCGGCCTCTGTGGGATCCGGCCTCTGTAAGGTCCGGCCTCTGTGGGGTCCGGCCTCTGTGGGGTCCGGCCTTTGTGGGGTCCGGCCTCTGTGGGGTCTGGCCTCTGTGGGGTCTGGCCTCTGTGGGGTCCGGCCTCTGTGGGGTCTGGCCTCTGTGGGGTCTGGCCTCTGTGGGGTCCGGCCTCTGTGGGGTTTGGCCTCTGTGGGGTCTGACCTCTGTGGGGTCTGGCCTCTGTGGGGTCTGGCCTCTGTGGGGTCTGGCCTCTGTCGGGTCCGGCCTCTGTGGGACCGGCCTCTGTGGGGTCTGGCCTCTGTCGGGTTCGGCCTCTGTGGGGTCTGGCCTCTGTGGGGTCCGGCCTCTGTGGGGTCCGGCCTCTGTGATGTTCAGCCTCTGTGGGGGGTGGCCTCTGCGGGGTCTGGCCTCTGTGGGGTCCGGCCTCCATGTGTGGCTCCTACTTTACGGCCGGTCTCTAACGAGCTGCATCCACTGCCATAGCATGATGGGGGTGACGACACCCTGCCCCGCACGAGCTCCCCCCCCCACCACTCCTCAGTCCTATCCCACCCCCCTGCCCCCCTCCCCCCACACTCCTCAGTCCTCTCCCACCCACCTGCCCCCTCCGCCTACTCCGTTCAGCGACAACAGGGTGTGCCATGGGCTGGTAACCTGGCGATGTGCCATGGGCTTGTACCCTGGCGACGTGCCATGGGCTGGTAACCTGACGATGTGCCATGGACTGGTGCCCTGGCGATGTGCTATAGGCTGGTACCCTGGTAATGTGTCATGGGCTGGTACCCTGGTAATGTGTCATGGGCTGGTGCCCTGGCGATGTGCCATGGGCTGGTACCCCGGCGATGTCCCATGGGCTGGTACCCCGGCCATGTCCCATGGACTGGTACCCCGGCCATGTCCCATGGGCTGGTGCCCGGGCGATTTGCCATGGGCTGGTACCCTGGCGATGTCCCATGGGCTGGTATCCTGGCGATGTCCCATGGGCTGGTGCCCGGGCGATGTGCCATTGGCTGGTACCCTGGCGATGTGCCATGGGCTGGTACCCTGGCGATGTGCCATGGGCTGGTGCCCTGGCGATGTGCCATGGGCTGGTGCCCTGGCGATGTGCCATGGGCTTGTACCCTGGCGATGTGCCATAGGCTGGTGCCCTGGCGATGTGCCATGGGCTGGTGCCCTGGCGATGTGCCATGGGCTTGTACCCTGGCGATGTCCCATAGGCTGGTGCCCTGGCGATGTGCCATTGGCTGGTGCCCTAAAGCACCGTGTGGTGGTGTTAAGTTTTATCCGTGTCACAGTGACAGGCGTATCGACTGCCCCTAGTTAGAGCGCGTGTCGACTGTCCCTAGTTAGAGCGCGTGTCCCCGGCCCCAAGTTAGAGCGCGTGTCTCCGGCCCCAAGTTAGAGCGCGTTTCGACTGCCCCTAATTAGAGCGCGTGTCGACCTTAAGTGCACTCACTGTTTTACAATCCGCGTCCACCCCGGGCCTTTTAATTTCCATGGAAACTAACAGCTGCGGGTTAGGGACAATTGAGGCAGCGTTTTGCCTTAGCGGAGGGTAGTCACTGACCTCCTGAATGCGTGGATACCAAGGCATGCCTTCGCGAAGGTAACGAATTTAATGATGTTCCATGTCGTCACAGAAGCAAGACGCTTTATAAGTATTTTCGTTTCATTTTGGTAAACACAACAGATGGTCATGGTTTACGCCCCCTCCCCCCCCCCCCTCCCGTGGGGTCCACTGCCCCCCGCTTTATATAGGAACAACATTGGCGGCCGTCCATCACGAGCTGGTCACGGCTGGTCCAGTGCTCCGAAAAGCCTTCCAAGGGTGGCATTGCCTATGTACGCACTCCCTCTATACCACCACCCCCTTCTACCCTTTGTGCGCACTCTCCCCACCCCCCTCCTCCACTCTTTGTACGCACTCTCCCTACCCCTTCTTCCACCCCTTGTACGCACTATCCTCACCCCACTCCTCCACCCTTTGTACGCCCCTCCTCACACACACCGTGTCCCCTCCCCCTCCTCACACACACACCGTGTCCCCTCCCCCTGCTCTCACACACACCGTGTTTCCTCCCCCTCCTCACACACACACCGTGTCCCCTCCCCCTGCTCTCACACACACCGTGTCCCCTCCCCCTGCTCTTACACACACCGTGTCCCCTCCCCCTGCTCTCACACACACCGTGTCCCCTCCCCCTCCTCGCACACACACCGTGTCCCCTCCCCCTGCTCTCACACACACCGTGTCCCCTCCCCCTGCTCTCACACGCCGTGTCCCCTCCCCCTGCTCTCACACACACCGTGTCCCCTCCCCCTCCTTACACACACACCGTGTCCCCTCCCCCTGCTCTCACACACACCGTGTCCCCTCCCCCTCCTTACACACACACCGTGTCCCCTCCCCCTCCTCTCACACACACCGTGTCCCCTCCCCCTTCTCTCACACACACCGTGTCCCCTCCCCCTCCTCTCACACACACCCTGTCCCCTCCCCCTGCTCTCACACACCGTGTCCCCTCCCCCTCCTCTCACACACACCGTGTCCCCTCCCCCTTCTACCCTTTGTGCGCACTCTCCCCACCCCCCTCCTCCACTCTTTGTACGCACTCTCCCTACCCCTTCTTCCACCCCTTGTACGCACTATCCTCACCCCACTCCTCCACCCTTTGTACGCCCCTCCTCACACACACCGTGTCCCCTCCCCCTCCTCACACACACACCGTGTCCCCTCCCCCTCCTTACACACACACCGTGTCCCCTCCCCCTGCTCTCACACACACCGTGTCCCCTCCCCCTCCTTACACACACACCGTGTCCCCTCCCCCTGCTCTCACACACACCGTGTCCCCTCCCCCTGCTCTCACACACACCGTGTCCCCTCCCCCTCCTCTCACACACACCGTGTCCCCTCCCCCTTCTCTCACACACACCGTGTCCCCTCCCCCTCCTCTCACACACACCCTGTCCCCTCCCCCTGCTCTCACACACCGTGTCCCCTCCCCCTCCTCTCACACACACCGTGTCCCCTCCCCCTGCTCTCACACACACCGTGTCCCCTCCCCCTCCTCTCACACACACCGTGTCCCCTCCCCCTCCTCTCACACACACCGTGTCCCCTCCCCCTGCTCTCACACACACCGTGTCCCCTCCCCCTCCTCTCACACACACCGTGTCCCCTCCCCCTGGTCTCACACACACCGTGTCCCCTTCCCCTGGTCTCACACACACCGTGTCCCCTCCCCCTCCTCTCACACACACCGTGTCCCCTCCCCCTGGTCTCACACACACCGTGTCCCCTCCCCCTCCTCTCACACACACCGTGTCCTCTCCCCCTTCTCTCACACACACCGTGGCCCCTCCCCCTCCTCTCACACACACCCTGTCCCCTCCCCCTGCTCTCACACACCGTGTCCCCTCCCCCTCCTCTCACACACACCGTGTCCCCTCCCCCTGCTCTCACACACACCGTGTCCCCTCCCCCTCCTCTCACACACACCGTGTCCCCTCCCCCTGGTCTCACACACATCGTGTCCCCTCCCCCTGCTCTCACACACACCGTGTCCCCTCCCCCTCCTCTCACACACACCGTGTCCCCTCCCCCTGGTCTCACACACACCGTGTCCCCTCCCCCTCCTTACACACACACCGTGTCCCCTCCCCCTCCTCTCACACACACCGTGTCCCCTTCCCCTCCTCTCACACACACCGTGTCCCCTCCCCCTCCTCTCACACACACCGTGTCCCCTCCCCCTGGTCTCACACACACCGTGTCCCCTCCCCCTCCTCTCACACACACCGTGTCCCCTCCCCCTGGTCTCACACACACCGTGTCCCCTCCCCCTGCTCTCACACACACCGTGTCCCCTCCCCCTGCTCTCACACACACCGTGTCCCCTCCCCCTGCTCTCACATACACCGTGTCCCCTCCCCCTGCTCTCACACGCCGTGTCCCCTCCCCCTGCTCACACACACCGTGTCCCCTCCCCCTCCTTACACACACACCGTGTCCCCTCCCCCTGCTCTCACACACACCGTGTCCCCTCCCCCTCCTTACACACACACCGGGTCCCCTCCCCCTGCTCTCACACACACCGTGTCCCCTCCCCCTCCTCTCACACACACCGTGTCCCCTCCCCCTCCTCTCACACACACCGTGTCCCCTCCCCCTTCTCTCACACACACCGTGTCCCCTCCCCCATCTCTCACACACACCCTGTCCCCTCCCCCTGCTCTCACACACCGTGTCCCCTCCCCCTCCTCTCACACACACCGTGTCCCCTCCCCCTGCTCTCACACACACCGTGTCCCCTCCCCCTCCTCTCACACACACCGTGTCCCCTCCCCCTCCTCTCACACACACCGTGTCCCCTCCCCCTGCTCTCACACACACCGTGTCCCCTCCCCCTCCTCTCACACACACCGTGTCCCCTCCCCCTGGTCTCACACACACCGTGTCCCCTCCCCCTGGTCTCACACACACCGTGTCCCCTCCCCCTCCTCTCACACACACCGTGTCCCCTCCCCCTTCTCTCACACACACCGTGTCCCCTCCCCCTCCTCTCACACACACCCTGTCCCCTCCCCCTGCTCTCACACACCGTGTCCCCTCCCCCTCCTCTCACACACACCGTGTCCCCTCCCCCTGCTCTCACACACACCGTGTCCCCTCCCCCTCCTCTCACACACACCGTGTCCCCTCCCCCTGGTCTCACACACATCGTGTCCCCTCCCCCTGCTCTCACACACACCATGTCCCCTCCCCCTCCTCTCATACACACCGTGTCCCCTTCCCCTGGTCTCACACACACCGTGTCCCCTCCCCCTCCTTACACACACACCGTGTCCCCTCCCCCTCCTCTCACACACACCGTGTCCCCTTCCCCTCCTCTCACACACACCGTGTCCCCTCCCCCTCCTCTCACACACACCGTGTTCCCTCCCCCTGGTCTCACACACACCGTGTCCCCTCCCCCTCCTTACACACACACCATGTCCCCTCACCCTGCTCTTACACACACCGTGTCCCCTCCCCCTGCTCTCACACACACCGTGTCCCCTCCCCCTGCTCTCACACACACCGTGTCCCCTCCCCCTGCTCTCACACACACCGTGTCCCCTCCCCCTCCTCTCACACACACCGTGTCCCCTCCCCCTCCTCTCACACACACCGTGTCACCTCCCCCTGGTCTCACACACACCGTGTCCCCTCCCCCTCCTTACACACACACCGTGTCCCCTCCCCCTGCTCTCACACACACCGTGTCCCCTCCCCCTGCTCTCACACACCGTGTCCCCTCCCCCTTCTCTCACACACACCGTGTCCCCTCCCCCTTCTCTCACACACACCGTGTCCCCTCCCCCTGCTCACACACACCGTGTCCCCTCCCCCTCCTCTCACACACACCGTGTCCCCTCCCCCTGCTCTCACACACACCGTGTCCGCTCCTCCTGCTCTCACACACACCGTGTCCCCTCCCCGTGCTCTCACACACACCGTGTCCCCTCCCCCTGCTCTTACACACACCGTGTCCCCTCCCCCTGCTCTCACACACACCGTGTCCCCTCCCCCTGCTCTCACACACACCGTGTCCCCTCCCCCTGCTCTCACACACACCGTGTCCCCTCCCCTCCTCTCACACACACCGTGTCCCCTCCCCCTCCTCTCACACACACCGTGTCCCCTCCCCCTCCTCTCACACACACCGTGTCCCCTCCCCCTCCTCTCATATACACCGTGTCACTCCCCCTGCTGTCATATACAACGTGTCCCATCCCAAAGGGTTTCCCTGCGCGGTACATCCCCCACCCATCAGCCTCTTTGCCCCCACCCCCTCTTCGCCTACCTCCTTCTTCGCCTTCGCATTCTCCATCGTGACAGGAATCACCTCCCATCAGAACTGTTCTCCCATCTGTGAAACGTCTGGACTTGCCTCCGCCTTGCATCAGCCACGCGCACGCGTCAGTCACGCCGACCCTCTCTGTACGCTGCCTCTACTCCGCCGGCCCACCCTCCCTCCCCTCCCCTCCCCTCCGCCCCCTTTCCTCGCCCCTCCCCTCTGCCCCCCACCCCACTCCCCCCCTCTCCTCTCCTCTTCCCCTCCCCTCCCCTAGCCCCCACCCCGCCCCCCAAGCGACTCTCCCTGTTCCCTAGAGCGTGGCAAGGTATTTGTAGGACCTACAGGTGACGGAACAAATATCACCAAATATTACAAAAACCGAGGCAGTGATCGGGGGGGTGGGGGTGGCGCCTGGGTGTGGGGAAGGGGGTGGGGGTGTGGGCCGCCTGTTATGGGATGCTGAGTCACCGCGCGTCTCTGCGCGTGTGTCGGACGCTGGATTGGGGAGGGGGAGGGAGCTGGGTGGGGCTGTGAGGGTGACAGATAATACCGGGGGCCTTGTTCCCAGCACGTGCCGTCTTCCTTCCCTGCCGTCGCGGGGCGCCACCGGTTCTGCCTTCTGGCGTCTCAGCAGTGACCGGACACCTGATCAAGATGCCCCCGCCCCCTACCTCCTCCCTCATTATCTCCTCCTCCCCCTCCTCTGTTCTCACAACCCTCTTCCCAGGGAGCCACCCGCGATGGCTCGATGGAAATCTCCCCCCGCCCCTCCCCTCCCCCCTCCCACACCCCGGCGATCTCCCCGCTTCCGCGACCTTCCGGGCGCGCGCGTTGCTATGGTGGGTGTCGGGGGGAGGGAGGGGGGGGTGGTGATCTCCATCGAGCCATCGCGGGTGGTGCACTGGGGAGAGGGGTGTGCGGGGGGAGGGCGGGGAAGGGCAATATGGTAATGATACGCCACAAGCAGGAATTGGAGGGCACACGTGGGGATGGGATCAGGGTCATCTTAGAGTGGGGACGGGGTGGTAAAGGGAAGGGGTTAGAGATCAGGTTCTGGGCTGTTGTGTGGGGTCTCTCTCCTGGGTGTCTGGTGGGGTCTTTCCTGGGTGTTAGGTAGGGTCTCCTGGGTGTTGGGTGGGGTCTTCTGTATGCTGGGCGGGGTCTCTCCTGGCTGTTTGGTGGGGTCTCTCTCCTGGGTGTTGTGTGGGGTCTCCTGGGTGTTGGGTAGGGTCTCTCTCCTGGGTGTTGGGTGGGGTCTCCTGGGTGTTGGGTGGGGTCTCTCCTGGGTGTTGGGTGGGGTCTCCTGGGTGTTGGGTAGGTCTCTCTCCTGGGTGTTAAGTGGGGTCTCTGCCCTGGGTGTTGGGTGGGGTCTCTCTCCTGGGCGTTGGGTGGGGTCTCTCTCCTGGGTGTTGGGTGGGGACTCTCCTGGGTGTTGGGTGGGGTCTCTCTCCTGGGTGTTGGGTGGGGTCTCTCTTCTGGGTGTTGGGTAGGGTCTCTCTCCTGGGTGTTGGGTGGGGACTCTCCTGGGTGTTGGGTGGGGTCTCTCCTGGGTGTTGGGTGGGGTCTCCTGGGTGTTGGGTAGGTCTCTCTCCTGGGTGTTAAGTGGGGTCTCTGCCCTGGGTGTTGGGTGGGGTCTCTCTCCTGGGCGTTGGGTGGGGTCTCTCTCCTGGGTGTTGGGTGGGGACTCTCCTGGGTGTTGGGTGGGGTCTCTCTCCTGGGTGTTGGGTGGGGTCTCTCTTCTGGGTGTTGGGTAGGGTCTCTCTCCTGGGTGTTGGGTGGGGACTCTCCTGGGTGTTGGGTGGGGTCTCTCTCCTGGGTGTTGGGTGGGGACTCTCCTGGGTGTTGGGTGGGGTCTCTCTCCTGGGTGTTGGGTGGGGTCTCTCTCCTGGGTGTTGGGTAGGGTCTCTCTCCTGGGTGTTGGGTGGGGTCTCTCTCCTGGGTGTTGGGTGGGGTCTCCTGGGTGTTGGGTAGGGTCTCTCTCCTGGGTGTTGGGTAGGGTCTCTCTCCTGGGTGTTGAGTGGGGTCTCCTGGGTGTAGGGTGGGGTCTCTCTCCTGGGTGTTGGTGGGGTCTCTGCCCTGGGCGTTGGTTGGGGCATCCGTGTGATGTCGCCCCTCTGTGACACTCTCCGAGTGGTGGCGCTGCGCCTTGACGAGAACAAGGCCCCCGTGATGAACCCCCTCCAGCGCCATGTGGCAGCCCCTCTTGGGCCCGTCGTGTTGCTCTGCCTGAGAGTTGGTTGCGGTTTGATCTGAAGAGCCCTCGCCTTCCGCTTCCCGGGGCGGCCCGACCCCTCCTCGCTGGCGCCTCGTGATGAATGCCGCGTTATGAGGTGGTCTAGTGACGGCGGGGCTGCCCCGATCCGTGGGGCTGGGATGGGCGGCCTGAGGGCCTCATCCACACTCCTCACCGCAGTTTATCTCCTGGAGGATGCCACAAATTCAGCTGACAACAAGCCGCGACATTACGAGAGCTCCAGGGTCTCTGCCGGGGAGACCAAACCGGCCACCGCGGATGAGTCTGTTCAGCGTTTGTCTTGCCAATCCCCGCGCGATGCGCTGTCTGCCATTGTATAACAAGGACTGTCTGTGGCCCACTCAGACCCTTTAGACCATGCCACGACCACAGCTCTACGCGGTACAACCGCACTCCTGCTTATGTTATGCTATTCCCGCACTGTATCACTGTCTATACACAGTGTATGACTGCTACTTCACAATGCGACTGCCACTTGGTTGTGCCTCCCATAGCTTTTATTTTTACTCAATTTGCTTCCCGGTATTTGTGTTATTACATTATTTATTACACAGTGTTTTTACTGGCTCTTTGTTTTTCCTCCCGGTATTTCTGCCCCCGTCAGTGGTGCGGTCCCGGACAAGTCACCCCCACGCCCCCATAGTAACCCCCTCTTGCCGTCCTCCCCGGACCCGTCACAGAGTCGACGGAGCAAGGAGTAATTTGCGGCATCTGCGTTTTTTTTCTACGTCCATCTCCAACATTTATTAACCTTATTTATTTAGTGCATTTAAAGCGCTTGGCTAACAGAATCCCTGTAGGCGTGGCGGGGTGGGGCGCTGCTCTGCTGTGTGACGTCACGCCTCCCTCCCCATCCGGGCGGTAACAGGGGGTTACAACACCACTGAGATGGACAGATAGACCGGTCAGCGCGTTGTCCTGAGGCTGTAGGTGTCATCACTCCAGCCCTGTAACGGCAGGACTCAGGCCGGCAGTGTGTCCGGGAAGACCAGCCTGTACTAGCCGGGGATATAACGCCGAGCGCAGTGGCGCCAGGCATTAACGGGTTAACCGTATCGATTGAAGCGGCCCGTCGCTCGCGCCGCCGCCGGCCGGGGTGACTCATCCCGCCGCTATGCGCGTCCCAAACCATATTCACCTGCGCTCAGACTCATCACAGACACTTTTTATTGCCCCTGATTGCACGGGAATACTTTGATCGGCGCACCTGTCCGCCCTGTGATTGGGAGTCAAACCCCTGAAGGAGAGAGACGCTGGCGATGTGATATAGCGCCCTCTACTTCCGGACCCGAAGGATATGACGCATGCGCAGTTAAGCAAGAGTTGTTGGTAAGATGCGGGTGAGTGATAATGAGCGTGACAAGACTTGTTTACAGTATTTCATGTAACATGACTGTAATGTTTACAGTATGTTATATTAAATGACTGTGATGGTTACAGTATGTCATGCAACGTGACTAAAGTTTACAGTATGGCATGTAACATGACTGTAATGTTTGCAGTATTTCATGTGACGTGACTAAAGTTTACAGTATGGCATGTAACATGACTGTAATGTTTGCAGTATTTCACGTGACGTGACTAAAGTTTACAGTATGGCATGTAACATGACTGTAATGTTTGCAGTATTTCATGTGACGTGACTAAAGTTTACAGTATGGCATGTAACATGACGGTAATGTTTGCAGTATTTCATGTGACGTGACTAAAGTTTACAGTATGGCATGTAACATGACTGTAATGTTTGCAGTATTTCACGTGACGTGACTAAAGTTTACAGTATGGCATGTAACATGACTGTAATGTTTGCAGTATTTCATGTGACGTGACTAAAGTTTACAGTATGGCATGTAACATGACTGTAATGTTTGCAATATTTCATGTGACGTGACTAATGTTTACAGTATGTTACCAGAGCGATATGAGCAATGTAGTCAGTAGCTTTGTTGGAAACAGTCTTGTGACTATGTCGCATCAAAGGCTGTATATAACCTTGGTGGAAACAGACTTGTGTGCTAGTCGCATCAAAGGCTGTATGTAACCTTGGTGGAAACAGACTTGTGACTATGTCGCATCAAAGGCTGTATATAACCTTGGTGTAAACAGACTTGTGTGCTAGTCGCATCAAAGACTGTATGTAACCTTGGTGGAAACAGACTTGTGTGCTAGTCGCATCAAAGGCTGCATGTAACCTTGGTGGAAACAGACTTGTGACTATGTCGCATCAAAGGCTGTATATAACCTTGGTGGAAACAGGCTTGTGTGCTAGTCGCATCAAAGGCTGTATGTAACCTTGGTGGAAACAGACTTGTGACTATGTCGCATCAAAGGCTGTATATAACCTTGGTGTAAACAGACTTGTGTGCTAGTCGCATCAAAGGCTGTATGTAACCTTGGTGGAAACAGACTTGTGACTATGTCGCATCAAAGGCTGTATATAACCTTGGTGGAAACAGGCTTGTGTGCTAGTCGCATCAAAGGCTGTATATAACCTTGGTGTAAACAGACTTGTGTGCTAGTCGCATCAAAGGCTGTATATAACCTTGGTGTAAACAGACTTGTGTGCTAGTCGCATCAAAGGCTGTATGTAACCTTGGTGGAAACAGACTTGTGTCTGTCACATCAAAGGCTGTATGTAACCTTGGTGGAAACAGACTTGTGACTATGTCGCATCAAAGGCTGTATATAACCTTGGTGTAAACAGACTTGTGTGCTAGTCGCATCAAAGGCTGTATGTAACCTTGGTGGAAACAGACTTGTGACTATGTCGCATCAAAGGCTGTATATAACCTTGGTGGAAACAGGCTTGTGTGCTAGTCGCATCAAAGGCTGTATATAACCTTGGTGTAAACAGACTTGTGTGCTAGTCGCATCAAAGGCTGTATATAACCTTGGTGTAAACAGACTTGTGTGCTAGTCGCATCAAAGGCTGTATGTAACCTTGGTAGAAACAGGTTTGTGTCCTTGTCGCATCAAAGGCTGTATGTAACCTTGGTGGAAACAGACTTGTGTCTGTCGCATCAAAGGTTGTATGTAACCTTGGTGGAAACAGACTTGTGTCTGTCGCATCAAAGGTTGTATGTAACCTTGGTGGAAACAGACTTGTGTCTGTCACATCAAAGGTTGTATGTAACCTTGGTGGAAACAGACTTGTGTCTGTCGCATCAAAGGTTGTATGTAACCTTGGTGGAAACAGACTTGTGTCTGTCGCATCAAAGGTTGTATGTAACCTTGGTGGAAACAGACTTGTGTCTGTCACATCAAAGGTTGTATGTAACCTTGGTGGAAACAGACTTGTGTCTGTCGCATCAAAGGTTGTATGTAACCTTGGTGGAAACAGACTTGTGTCTGTCACATCAAAGGTTGTATGTAACCTTGGTGGAAACAGACTTGTGTCTGTCACATCAAAGGTTGTATGTAACCTTGGTGGAAACAGACTTGTGTCTGTCACATCAAAGGTTGTATGTAACCTTGGTGAAAACAGACTTGTGTCTGTCACATCAAAGGTTGTATGTAACCTTGGTGGAAACAGACTTGTGTCTGTCACATCAAAGGTTGTATGTAACCTTGGTGGAAACAGACTTGTGTCTGTCACATCAAAGGTTGTATGTAACCTTGGTGGAAACAGACTTGTGTCTGTCACATCAAAGGTTGTATGTAACCTTGGTGAAAACAGACTTGTGTCTGTCACATCAAAGGTTGTATGTAACCTTGGTGGAAACAGACTTGTGTCTGTCGCATCAAAGTGTGTGTGTGTGTCACCCGCGGCACGGTCACGGTGACCCAACAGCGGGGAGCCCGGGAGGCTCGGTGCTGGAGGCCCAGGGTGGGAGGTCCAGGGCGGGAGGCCCAGAGCGGGAGGCCCGAGGGAGAGGCCCAGAGCGGGAGGCCCAGGGCGGGAGGCCCAGGGCGGGAGGCCCAGGGCGGGAGGAACAAGAGCGGGAGGCCCAGGGCGGGAGGCCCAGGGCGGGAGGCCCGAGGGAGAGGCCCAGGGCGGGAGGCCCAGGGCGGGAGGCCCAGAGCGGGAGGCCCAGGGCGGGAGGCCCAGGGCGGGAGGCCCAGGGCGGGAGGCCCAGGGCGGGAGGCCCAGGGCGGGAGGCCCATGGCGGGAGGCCCATGGCGGGAGGCCTAGGGCGGGAGGCCCAGGGCTGGAGGGGGGAGGCCCGAGCGGGAGGCCCAGGGCGGGAGGCCCAGGGCGGGAGGCCCATGGCGGGAGGCCCAGGGCGGGAGGCCTAGGGCGGGAGGCCCAGGGCTGGAGGGGGGAGGCCCGAGGGGGAGGCCCAGGGCGGGAGGCCCAGGGCGGGAGGCCCAGGGCGGGAGGCCCAGGGCGGGAGGCCCAGGACGGGAGGCCCAGGGCGGGAGACCCATGGCGGGAGGCCCAGAGGGGGAGGCCCAGGGCGGGAGGCCCATGGCGGGAGGCCCATGGCGGGAGGCCCAGGGCGGGAGGCCCAGGGCGGGAGGCCCAGGGCGGGAGGCCCAGGGCTGGAGGGGGGGAGGCCCGAGGGGGAGGCCCAGGGCGGGAATCCCAGGGAGGGAGGCCCAGGGCGGGATGTCACTCCCCGTCTGTCGAGTGCAGGTCTCATCATTACTAGGCAAACAATGTATTCTACTATCTAAGTACATGGATATATATGGACAGCTCAGAACACAAGCGCCCCCTAGCGCTCGGTGCCTCGGGACAGGCCTTGTGTGGACAAACATATCGACTCTGTCTTGTGGCCAATAACTTACACGATTGAATGACTCATATTTCCCTTTGTTTACTAACCATGTATGCAGGTATTTTTTGCGACAAAGTCCAGGTACAGTCCAATGAGTTTCTATTCAATGACGTAAATGAAGCGTTATGGCCGTGGAATATCATCGTCTGCCGAGGCTAGTCACGTGTCCCATGACGTGACGTCACGGGTCTGCTATGTCGGGAGAGGGATGCCGGAGTGGTTGAATAGTTGACGTGTATATCGGCATAACTCTGTGGAGAGGAGGGTCCCGGGCTTGTACCCCCCCCCCCCCCGGCACGACCCTCTGTGAGTGCCTCCCCCCCCCCTTATACCCACCGTCTGACCATGGCAACGTGTGTGTCTGGACTGAGCCCGGCTGCCAGAGAGCCCCCAATAGGACAAAACTGGGGGAGATATTGGTGGTCGGTGATACATCATAGCTGTGGGGGGTGGGGGGCACTACGCGGGAGCCAAGGCACCCCTCTAGGTCACAGGGGGTGTCTACACCAAGGCACGGCACCCTTCTAGGTCATAGGGATGTCCACACCAAGGCATGGCACCCTTCTAGGTCATAGGATGTGTCCACACCAAGGCACGCACCCTTCTAGGTCATAGGGGGTGTTCACACCAAGGCACGCACCCTTCTAGGTCATAGGGGGTGTCCACACCGAGGCACGGCACCCTTCTAGGTCACATAGGGTGTCCACACCAAGGCAAGGCACCCTTCTAGGTCATAGGAGGTGTCTACACCAAGGCACCCTTCTAGATCATAGGGGGTGTCCACACCAAGGCATGGCACTCTTCTAGGTCATAGGGGTGTCTACACCAAGGCACCCTTCTATGTCATAGGGGGTGTCTACACCAAGGCACGGCACTATTCTAGGTCATAGGGGGTGTCTACACTAAGGCACCTGTCTAGGTTCTAGGGGGTGTCCACACCAAGCCACGGCACCCTTCTAGGCCAAAGGGGGTGTCTACACCAAGGCATGGCACCCTTCTAGGTCATAGTGGGTGTCTACACCAAGGCACGGCACCCTCCTAGGTCACAGGGGGTGTCTACACCAAGGCACGGCACTCTTCTAGGTCATAGGGGGTGTCTACACTAAGGCACCTGTCTAGATTCTAGGGGGTGTCCACACCAAGCCACGGCACCCTTCTAGGCCATAGGGGGTGTCTACACCAAGGCATGGCACCCTTCTAGGTCATAGGGGGTGTCTACACCAAGGCACGGCACTCTTCTAGGTCATAGGGGGTGTCTACACTAAGGCACCTGTCTAGGTTCTAGGGGGTGTCCACACCAAGCCACGGCACCCTTCTAGGCCATAGGGGGTGTCTACACCAAGGCACGGCACCCTTCTAGGTCATAGGGGGTGTCTACACCAAGGCACGGCACCCTTCTAGGTCACAAGGGGTGTCTACACCAAGGCACGGCACTCTTCTAGGTCATAGGGGGTGTCTACACCAAGTCACGGCACCCTTCTAGGCCATAGGGGGTGTCTACACCAAGGCATGGCACCCTTCTAGGTCATAGGGGGTGTCTACACCAAGGCACGGCACCCCTCTAGGCCATAGGGGGTGTCTACACCAAGGCACGGCACCCTTCTAGGTCATAGGGGGTGTCTACACCAAGGCACCTGTCTAGGTCCTAGGGGGTATCTACACGGTAGCCACGGCCCCCTTCTAGGTGCCAGATGGCGTCTGCACCAGCCACCTTTGATGTCACTGGGTGGCTATGTTCTTTCTTCTGTATCACATGTTGGAAGGGCCTCTGTGTCATTTTGTGGGATCGCAGGGTCGGGGGTTTTGTCCTGGCGGTTGACCACACTCTGTAAGCCTCAAATGGATATTTCCTATATGACAATTTTACTGATATCGTCGATTGCGTATGCTGACATCATTGTGCACCAAATAGTCCAAACGTGCTGACGTCACCCACATGGTCACGTGAGCTATGTTTACGCGTTTCGTATGTCTGTTATACTAGCACTTAAGTCCGCTGGGCTATGTGGAGCCACACTACCCAGCGCTGGGCGATAATACAAGTATCGTTGCCACGTGGCGCGCATAAAATATGATTTAGTCGGGCAATGGACGTTATTGGCCTGGGCGGACGGGGCACTGGCGGGACCAATCGCTGGGAGTCCGGAAGACGGAATATATAATTCTGCTTGGGGACGGCTTTATGATGGGTTGTGGCCATTATCACAGGTTTAGGGCCGTCACTATAGGAACCTGCCGTGGTGTGGCATTGTGGAGCTCTGTCGCCGCGGCCGTTCTAGAACACCCCCTCCGCACATCCTCCTTCCACTGTCTGCATGTGATGGGGACCCTCTCGGCTCAGCCCTACGGAAGCTTCCTGGGGACACAGGTACACAACTTTTTAACAAGGCGTTCTTTATGTGTGTTTTTTAAGTCTTCCCCATTATCTAGAGTGATCGACTTAATATCACGGGGGCCCCAATTATTATCTGGAGGACCCTACTTATTGTCTAGGGAACTCATTATCTAGGGTGACCGAGTTAATATCTAAGGGAATTGGCATATTATGTAAAGTCCTTTTTAATATCTAGGGCGCCCCACTTATTATCCAGGGGGTCCTTCTTATTATATAGGTGGCTCTACTTATAGTCTAGCGGACTCTACTTATTATCCAGGGGGTCCTTCTTATTATATAGGTGGCTCTACTTATAGTCTAGCGGACTCTACTTATTATCTAGGGGGACAGAGTTATTATCTAGGGCGCCCTACTTATCATCTAAGGGGACCGACTTAATATCTTGGGGGACCGACTTAATATCTTGGGGGACCGACTTAATATCTAGGGGACCCTACTTATTATCTAGGGGACCCTACTTATTATCTACGGGGCCCTATTAATGCGGTTTTCACCTCCGAACAATACTAATTTAGTTTTAGCCGTGGAGACTAAAAAAACACATTTTCTTGAATAGGTTTATACTTATGACCGCAGGAAGCTTCCGTACGGCTTGATGTCTAAAGTTCATTCATCGCCACCACGTGACCGTTTGAAGGAAGAGTAAGAGCTCGGGCCGCCTTGATGCGCACTGAAATCTGAGTAATATCCAAGTGGCTTCATGGGGTGGAGCCGGGGGGGGGGGGGGGTGGCGACTAGAGGCACGTCCGCTCTTGTGACAACGATGTCCACCACTGTGACATTACGTCACATAACTTCAGCCCTGTGACGTCACGTCACATGACCCCGGCACAGAGCTCCACCTCTGACTTCACGGCGCATTACTCAACCTCTGTGACGTCACGGCGCATAACTCCACCACTGTGACGTCACGTCACATAGCCTCGGTACAGAGATTTGTGACGTAACGGGCAATGTCATCTGATGACTCTCGGCGTGTTACGTGTTAACTGCGACCAGATCACGTGCTGTGACTGGTGCCCCCTTGTGACAGCCCCAATAGCAATGTGAAGGTCATTCCAGCTTCGAGGTTTCCATGTAAAACACTTAATGATGCCATGACAGTAAACATGACGTTGCGACCTTCCTCCATTGAATCGTCCTCTGACAGTGTGTGGGAGGTAACAGACTGGAATAATCAACGTGGAAACCCCCCATCAAGGAAATTAGGCCGGTAAAGTCACTGTGAATGGCCTTAAGCGACGTGTGTCCGATGTGTTGGGTCACACTGTGTCTGACTGGTCACTGAGCCGCATTGGTCTATACGCAATGCCTGGGTGGGGGGGGGGGGGGGGCAGGGGGGTTCGTCGCCAGACTAAAGGAGATTCCTGGTGTATGTGGACAACCATTGGTGATTAACCCACTTTTTATCGCCCACCTCAAAGGGTCACGGGGGCGGAGTCTGACCTTGAGCCTGGCATAAAGGGCGCTCTGTGACTCACGCGGCTTTATGCCCCGTGCCGTAACGGTGGACTTTACGGCCGCCACGCGCATGGGACGGGGCAGGCGGGGCGTCGGAGGGAGGAGTGGCAGGTAGGGGTGGGGGTGGGGCAGGGAAACGGGGCCGGGAGTCAGAGGGCCTCGGGGTCAGGGCCAGATGGGCAGCTTGGCCGCCGGGTGGGAGGCGGCATCAAAGAATGAGGGAGCAGGAACAGAGGAGCTGCCCGGGTGGGAGGGGGGCGGGTCAGGGAGGGAAGGGATGTCGGCAATCAGCACCTCATTGGCAGGGTGGTCAGTGGACGGCAGAATTGTCCTTTGATATTTCCCGGTATTGATGCTAGATCCCTGGTCACCGTACTGCGGTAAGAGCGCCACGTAGCGGTCGGAACAGGAACATGGGACCCGTGATACGCTGTGCTGTGCTGGAAGTCACGATGGCAGCAAGTTTACACGTAAAGAACGGGCTGAAGTCTCGCGAGAGTTGTACTCTTGGATTCCCGCGCGGATGATATGGATCGTTGTCTTCTTATGTTGACTAAGTTTAATCGATTGGAATTTGTAATCAATTGCTTGTTTCTGAAAACCCGATGGTGACTACAATACAATGTGGCGGACGGGTGGGTTATTGCCACTGTGACGTACATTCCGTGATGTTCATTGTAGCTCTTGTGTTTCTTTCAGAGTCCCTGCCAAGCGGTGCCATCTTAGTGAGAACCAGACGTGAACACCCACGGTCAGCCAGCCAGAGAGAGACCCCGCCGGCCAGAAACCTAGACCCGGAGACAGAGACCCGGAGAGAGAGACCCAGAGAAAGCCAGAGACCCGGAGAGAGAGACCCAGAGAAAGCCAGAGACCCAGAGCCGCAGACCAGAGAGCAGGACCACCTGACAATGGACGCGACTCGCCGTCACCATGGCGACGACGTCTGTGGCGAGCGCGGCGCCCTCTAGCGAGCGCCTATCGGTGGATTAATCTGACTGTGGCGAGGAGCTGGTGGCGTGGGGCTGAGCCTGCGCCAGGGGGTTGCGACAGAGCGAGGGAACATTGTCTTTTACGTCTTCCCGCCCTACCCCCCCTCCCCCCCTCCCACCCGCCCACACACTCGGTGCCTGTAGGCTTTGGGGGCTCATATTTCGCGGAAAGTTTTGCCGGAGCCCGGATGTGAGACAAGTGGCGCCCCCCGGTAGCCCCTGTCGCGTGCTGTTGTCGCCGCTTCCAGTGAACAAGTCGTTACAGAGGCTGCTGTAGGCCGTGGGCCGGGCGGGAGGGGGCAGGCCACGTGTTGGGTATGAGCCCCCCCCCCCCCCCTAGCGACAGAGTGTGGCGACCGAGGACGGACAGGCACGGACGGGCCTCGGTCTGTTGGTTCTCATACATCGCAAGCTCATGAACAGTCGTGGAAATAATCAAACTGACTGAGGTCTCCTCACTGGGACTGGATTGGATTGGGGCCTTCGCCTATCGCACAGATCTGATGCCCGCAGAATCAGTTGCTGACGTAGCTTTTCGGGGCCGATCACGTGACCTGGCTGCACACAGAGGGCGCTGCGGACCATGTGCAATGCTGAGCAGGGTTCCCATGGCGACACGTGTCCGCACGGGGACGACCTGGAGGGGTGCGCGCAGCAGCCTCCCGCCCGCGTGGGGGGTGCCGACTCGCCAGGGGGCGCTTCGGACGCCGAGGTCAGCGTCTCCGCCCCTGTGACGATGAACGTGGGTGGAAGTGGGGACGGGGACGCGGTCCAGCCCCCGCTGACACCGCCAGCGACTGGTACGCTCGCTGGAAGTCTAGCCGTCGCCATGGTAAATAGCGTATCTCCCAGCTCGGCGTGTCCGTCCCGTGATGTGAGGGAGGGGTGCGCCGACCCTGGGGTCACGCCGGAGGGGCGGCGTCCACATACCCCAGCCTCCATCTCTGTCACGAACCCAAGGGCAGACCCCTCATCCTGCTGTAGTAACCATGGCAACGGGTCACCGACGCCGCGTGAAAGGGAGTCGGTAGTGAGCTCAGGAAGTGACGTCTCGTCGTCTTATCGTCTGTCCGTGATAGCGCGCGAGAATTGGACCTGGCCGGTGGAGGGGTGCGCGCCCAGGGTGGGAGCGCCACTGTCGCCCGAAAGAGGCGACCCTATGTTGGACCCCTTCCGACCCCCACTCCCAGGGGCTTCCACACCGAACATCAGCTGCCATAGTGACCATGCAGACTCACCGGGGGCCGCCTTTCAATCGCCAAGGGCAACCTGTCAATCACGTGCGGCCGCCTGTCAAGCACCTGGGACCATCTGTCAATTAACTGGGACCACACGTCAATCATCTGATGCCACGTGTCAATCAGCTAGAACCGCCTGTCAATCACCTGATGCCAACTGTCAATCAACTAGGACCACCTGTCAATCATCTGACGCCACCTGTCAATCATATGACGCCACCTGTCAATCATCTGACGCCACCTGTCCCTCATCTGACGCCACCTGTCAATCACCTGACGCCACCTGTCTGTCCGCTGGCGTGACTGAGAGTGAGGTCACCTTGACAGGTTCCAACCAGCTCCAAAGTCCCACTGGTGGTGACAACGACAGTGAAGTCACATTGACAGGTTCCAATCGGCTCCAAGGTCACACTGGTCGTGAGCCTGAAATTCGGGTCACCCTGGCAGATTCTGACTGTTCATGTTCATCCTCTGCCCCGAGGGAAAACGAGGCTGTGAGAGCGGTGATCATCGACGGAATACTTATGGACAGTGACAATCAGTGTCTCAGTGACAATGAGTGTCGCAGTGACAATCAGTGTCTCAGTGACAATCAGTGTCTCAGTGACAATGAGTGTCGCAGTGACAATGAGTATCGCAGTGACAATGAGTATCGCAGTGACAATGAGTGTCTCAGTGACAATGAGTGTCGCAGTGACAATGAGTGTCGCAGTGACAATGAGTGTCTCAGTGACAATGAGTGTCGCAGTGACAATGAGTGTCGCAGTGACAATGAGTGTCTCAGTGACAATGAGTGTCTCAGTAATTATTGCGATGTCCGGCAAACTCCTCGTGCGAATGATATACCCGGACTCTCGTGGTGTGTGACCTTGAATATGTCCGTAGCTGTGCGCCAGACTTTTCATTCACCTGACGTTGAAGCAGTCCTGGATTCCAATAACCTTCCAGCCCTGGTCTCAGACAGCCATGGTGTATCCAGAGACTGTATAAAGGACTCAGACAACCATGGTGTATCCAGAGACTGTATAAAGGACTCAGACAGCCATGGTGTATCTAGAGACTGTATAGAGGACTCAGACAGCCATTGTGTATCCAGAGACTGTATAGAGGACTCAGACAGCCATTGTGTATCCAGAGACTGTATAGAGGACTCAGACAGCCATGGTGTATCCAGAGACTGTATAGAGGACTCAGACAGCCATGGTGTATCCAGATACTGTATAGAGGACTCAGACAGCCATGGTGTATCCAGAGACTGTATAGAGGACTCAGACAGCCATGGTGTATCCAGAGACTGTATAGAGGACTCAGACAGCCATGGTGTATCCAGAGACTGTGTAGAGGACTCAGACAGCCATGGTGTATCCAGAGACTGTATAGAGGACTCAGACAGCTATGGTGTATCCAGAGACTGTGTAGAGGACTCAGACAGCCATGATGTATCCAGATACTGTATAGATGACTCAGACAACCATGGTGTATCCAGATACTGTATAGATGACGCAGACAGCCATGATGTATCCAGAGACTCTATAAAGGACTCAGACAGCCATGGTGTACCCAGAGACTGTATAAAGGACTCAGACAGCCATGATGTATCCAGAGACTGTGTAGATGATTCAGACAGCCATGGTGTATCCAGAGACTGTATAGAGGACTCAGACAGCCATGATGTATCCAGAGACTGTGTAGATGATTCAGACAGCCATGGTGTATCCAGAGACTGTATAGAGGACTCAGACAGCCATGGTGTATCCAGAGACTGTGTAGATGATTCAGACAGCCATGATGTATCCAGAGACTGTATAGAGGACTCAGACAGCCATGGTGTATCCAGAGACTGTATAGAGGACTCAGACAGCCATGGTGTATCCAGAGACTGTATAGAGGACTCAGACAGCCATGGTGTATCCAGAGACTGTGTAGATGATTCAGACAGCCATGATGTATCCAGAGACTGTATAGAGGACTCAGACAGCCATGGTGTATCCAGAGACTGTATAGAAGACTCAGACAGCCATGGTGTATCCAGAGACTGTATAGAGGACTCAGACAGCCATGGTGTATCCAGAGACTGTATAGATGACTCAGACAGCCATGGTGTATCCAGAGACTGTATAGAGGACTCAGACAGCCATGGTGTATCCAGAGACTGTATAGATGACTCAGACAGCCATGGTGTATCCAGAGACTGTGTAGAGGACTCAGACAGCCATGGTGTATCCAGAGACTGTATAGATGACTCAGACAGCCATGGTCTATCCAGAGACTGTATTGAGGACTCAGACAGCCATGGTGTATCCAGAGACTGTATAGAGGACTCAGACAGCCATGGTGTATCCAGAGACTGTATAGAGAACTCAGACAGCCATGGTGTATCCAGAGACTGTATAGATGACTCAGACAGCGACATGGCAGAGAACATCCGGTCCGCTAGTCACGTCATCAGCTTTACAACGCGTGACCAAACAGCGCAGAGGAACGGCAAGAACGAGATTGCGCGCGAGACTTGTGTCTGTGAATGTCACGTGGCCAGTGTGATTCCCCTAGCGGTGGAGACTGACAACCGACCCCTCCCAGCGACCTGTAACTGCCGCTACCACCATGGACACAACCAAGGTCATTCTACAGACAGAGGTCAAAGCAAAGTTCAAGGTGAACGCGGTGACAAACAGCTACGAACCAGAAGAGAAGACGTGGTGTTGATGCACCCATTGGACGCGGAGGAATACACGAGAGAAAAGCGTGCGTAACTTGTCTCAAATGTCAACTGGAAGAATTGTTTTAGATGTAAACTGAAAGAATCGTTTTAGATGTCAGCTGGAAGAATGTGTCTTCGATGTAAACCGGAGGACTTGTTTTAGATGTAAGCTGGAAGATTATGTCTCAGATGTAAACTGGAGGAATTGTTTTAGATGTCAACGGGAGGATTTGTGTTAGATGTAAACTGGAGGAATTTGTGTTAGATGTAAACTGGAGGAATTTGTGTTAGATGTAAACTGGAGGAATTTGTGTTAGATGTAAACTGCATGAATTATGTCTACTGCCGGATTCATTACATTATGTACCCAGGGATGTTTATTAGTGTAACATTAAGTAACACTGTAATGCACCCATTAATTGTAACTAAACCGATTTATATGTTCAACATGATCATTTTAAGGCGTTTGGTCCCAAACATATTCGGTTTCTATGAAGATTCTGTTGTACATAAAAGTACGCAACATTTATATGTCTCCTTATCCAGGCAGCTAACCGAGCAAATATGTTAATTTCCAGTCCTGCAGCGAACCCTGGATGATCTCGTCGTGTTGCGGGAGCAGTTTGAAAAGCAGATCCAAGGTGAGAAGACCAGGAGCGTGATCACGTCATTCTTACACTCCCAGAGCGTGACCACGTCATTCTTACACCCACATAGCGTGGTCACGTCATTCTTACACCCACATAGCGTGATCACGTCATTCTTACACTCACAGAGCGTGGCCGCGTCATTCTTACAATCCCAGAGCGTGACCACGTCATTCTTACACCCACATAGCGTGGCCACGTCATTCTTACACTCACAGAACGTGACCACGTCATTCTTACACCCACATAGCGTGGCCGCGTCATTCTTACACCCATATAGCGTGATCACGTCATTCTTACACTCCCAGAGCGTGACCACGTCATTCTTACACCCACATAGCGTGGTCACGTCATTCTTACACCCACATAGCGTGATCACGTCATTCTTACACTCACAGAGCGTGGCTGCGTCATTCTTACAATCCCAGAGCGTGACCACGTCATTCTTACAACCACATAGCGTGGCCACGTCATTCTTACACCCATATAGCGTGATCACGTCATTCTTACACTCACAGAGCGTGGCCGCGTCATTGTTATACTCCCAGAGCGTGACCACGTCATTCTTACACCCACATAGCGTGACCACGTCATTCTTACACCCATATAGCGTGGCCGCGTCATTCTTACACTCACAGAGCGTGATCACGTCATTCTTACACCCGTATAGCGTGATCACGTCATTCTTACACTCCCAGAGCGTGACCACGTCATTCTTACACCCACATAGCGTGGCCACGTCATTCTTACATTCCTATAGCGTGGCCACGTCATTCTTACACCCGTATTGTGTGGCCACGTCATTCTTACACTCACACAGCGTGGTCACGTCATTCTTACACGCCTATGGCGTGGACACGTCATTCTTGCACTCCTATAGTGTTGCCACGTCATTCTTGCACTTCTATAGCGTGGCCACGTCATTCTTGCACTCTTATAGCGTGGTCATGTCACTCTTACACTTACAGAGCGTGGCCCCGTCACTCTTACACTTACAGAGCGTGGCCCCGTCACTCTTACACTTACAGAGCGTGGCCCCGTCACTCTCACACTTACAGAGCGTGGCCACGTCACTCTTACACTTACATAGCGTGGCCACGTCACTCTTACACTTACAGAGCGTGGCCCCGTCACTCTTACACTTACAGAGCGTGGCCCCGTCACTCTTACACTTACATAGCGTGGCCACGTCACTCTTACACTTACAGAGCGTGGCCCCGTCACTCTTACACTTACATAGCGTGGCCACGTCACTCTTACACTTACAGAGCGTGGCCACGTCACTCTTACACTTACATAGCGTGGCCACGTCACTCTTACACTTACAGAGCGTGGCCCCGTCACTCTTACACTTACAGAGCGTGGCCCCGTCACTCTTACACTTACATAGCGTGGCCCCGTCACTCTTACACTTACATAGCGTGGCCACGTCACTCTTACACTTACAGAGCGTGGCCCCGTCACTCTTACACTTACAGAGCGTGGCCCCGTCACTCTTACACTTACAGAGCGTGGCCCCGTCACTCTTACACTTACATAGCGTGGCCACGTCACTCTTACACTTACATAGCGTGGCCACGTCACTCTTACACTTACAGAGCGTGGCCACGTCACTCTTACACTTACATAGCGTGGCCACGTCACTCTTACACTTACAGAGCGTGGCCCCGTCACTCTTACACTTACAGAGCGTGGCCCCGTCACTCTTACACTTACAGAGCGTGGCCCCGTCACTCTTACACTTACAGAGCGTGGCCCCGTCACTCTTACACTTACAGAGCGTGGCCACGTCACTCTTACACTTACAGAGCGTGGCCACGTCATTCTCACACGTAGATGCCACGGCACTGCACGCATGCCCCTATTCATTGGTACGGTTCATGTCATACATGGATACGGCCAGTTATAGAGACGGAATTAATCTTATTAGCAATCTATACCCGCGGATTAACAGGTCCTGGTGTCATGCTGCTGAGCTGTGGGTACTATGTACTGCTCGGTCGGATGTAAAGTTATGTTGAATAAAGTAGTTGCTAACTCTATAGGTATGTAATTAAATACGTCACACTGGGGTGCAACCCGGGCCGGACCACCTAATCGGGTGGACGTTTCATCCATTCACCCTTCATCGTCCCGGCAGGCTCCGTGTTCCAGCGGACCTCCTGTATGCACACAAGCGGCCTTAAGGTCGGGAGTGGGGTCAAACATATTCCGTCGACAGAATTTTTTTTCTTTTTTCTCAAATAAAGAATCGTGTATGGATTCACGTGAAAATGTAATCAAAAATATAAGTCACTTTACCAAAAACCAGATTCTGGCCATTTTTGTCAAATTGGCATAACATACCAAAATAAAAAATATGCTATAAAATAGGCCCGAAATGCATAATTATCACAATTTTGCCTTTCGGCGCCCATGTGCAAGTACTAAATATTTTGTGTATTTGTTTGAAATACATCACATACATGCAAATTGGGTGGAGGAACTATTATTTGATGTGACATAAATTGATAGTGGTTGCCATTTGAACCTTAAAATAAAAACCAAAAAATTTACTTTAGTTCTAAAAAATTCCGCCAGGCGCCACCCGCTCTCGACCTTAATCACCAATTCCTTTCTTTCTTTGCCTTCAGTGTTCTCGGGCGAGCTGGTCGGACTCCTTCAGGATCGGCATGAGCTCACCGAGCAGGTCGAGATGCGCCGGATCGGGGTGGAGCAGCTGGTTCAGATCCAGATGACCTCTGGAGGTGTCCAGATGAAGGTCCGACCTTAAGCCAGCGAGATTCAGGTTATCATGGAGCGGCCCCTTCAGATCCAGATGACTGCTGGAGGTGTCCAGATGGTGGTCCGACTTTGAGCCAGCGAGCTTCAGGATTATTGTGGAGCGGCCCCTTCAGATCCAAGTGACCGCTGGAGATGTCCAGATGGAGGTCCGACCTTTAGCCAGCGAGGTTTAGGATTGGCGTGGAGCAGCTGGTTCAGATCCAGATGCCCGCTGGAGGTGTCCAGATGGAACTTTTAAGGGACTTACTTCATATATATATATGTTCATATACCCTCACAATGATGGCTCACGTGACGCAAAAATGGCAGTCCATTAGTTGTGCTTAACACAGGAACTTTGTGTACACCTGAAAGGTTTGTCCTTTAACCCAAGGTGTTCGGTTGGTTGTGTTTGGATGACTGAGGCAGCATGTGACGTCCACCTCCCTAACAGGGTTATTTGTATCGGCTGTGAGAGCCTTGTGCAGTCACTGACCACGTCAACCAATCAGCGTGTTTGTTTTTTTACTCAGGATTTTTGGCTGTGGGTAATGTTGGTTTATCTCCGTCTTTCAAGGCATAATTTGCTGTTTATTCCATTCGCTCTGTTTCTGTGCTCTTTGCATTTTATTTTTATACGGACACTATTGTGTTCCACGGCGTTGCCATGGTTTTTGTAGCCTTCATTGTTTCTTGTTTGTACAACTGTAGTTTATGTGTCAAGCAGCGAGAAGGCTGGGTGTACAACTACCCATCCCACCCCGCCATACACCATTGCATCCAGCACGCGACATCGTTTCCTTAGGCTAGGTTGTCACGCCGTGACACGGTCGGTAGCGCGATCGGTCTCGTCCATTGTCCGGTTGGGCTAGCCCAGCGATCGGTGGGGGTTCAAGCCCCCCCTGTACACATCGTCTATATATTTGTGGGTAAATTGTCTGGTATGTCAAATCGTGGGGGTCAATTAATCCATGGCTACAGGTCTCACCTCACCTCTGTCAAACATGTTTAACCTGCCATCTGTGTAACATGTCTAACCTGGCCTCTGTCTATCGTGTCTAACCTGACCTCTGCTATCTTGTCTAACCTGACCTCTGTCTATCATGTTTAACCTGACCTCTGTCTATCATGTCTAACCTGATCTCTGTCTATCTTGTCTAGCCTGACCTCTAGCTATCATGTCTCACCTGGCCTCTGTCTTACATGTTTAATCTGACCTCTTTCTAACATGTCTAACCTGACCTCTGTCTATCTTGTCTAGCCTGACCTCCGTCTATCATGTCTAACCTGGCCTTTGTCCTACATGTCTAATGTGACCTATATATCTTGTCTAACCTGACCTCTGTCTAGCAAATCTAACCTGGCTTCTGTCTAACATGTCTAACCTGACCCTGGTCTATCATGACCTCTGTCTAACATGACCTCTGTCTATCATGTCTAACCTGGCCTCTGTCTAACATGTCTAACCTGACCTCTGTCTAGCATGTCTAACCTGACCTCTGTGTATCATGACCTCTGTCCAACATGACATCTGTCTAGCATGTCTAACCTGACCTCTGTCTATCATGACCTCTGTCTATCATGTCTAGCCTGACCTCTGTCTAACATGACCTCTGTCTAGCATTATCTAACCTGACCTCTGTCTAGCATGTCTAACCTGACCTCTGTCTATCATGACCTCTGTCTAACATGACCTCTGTCTATCATGTCTAACCTAAGCTTTGTTTAACATATCTAGTCTCCCATTGTCGCGGCTGCTTGGGGCGCCCCCCAGACGCCACTTCGGTGTATACCTTCGTCAGCCCGATGGCGGAGACAAGAGATCATATGTCAGCGCTGAATATATGTGTATGTCAAAATAAAATCAACAACAGTTGTTCATCAGAGGATTTGTGTTAAATGTGTAATAGTTGGCGATCTTACTTACACACAACAAACCGCCCAGTGGTTCTGTCGCTAACTCGGACCGCCCAGTGGTTCTGTCGTTAACTCGGACCGCCCAGTGGTTCTGTCGGTAACTCGGACCGCCCAGTGGTTCTGTCGTTAACTCGGACCGCCCAGTGGTTCTGTCGCTAACTCGGACCGCCCAGTGGCTCTGTCGCTAACTCGGACCGCCCAGTGGTTCTGTCGTTAACTCGGACCGCCCAGTGGTTCTGTCGCTAACTCGGACCGCCCAGTGGCTCTGTCGCTAACTCGGACCGCCCAGTGGTTCTGTCGTTAACTCGGACCGCCCAGTGGTTCTGTCGCTAACTCGGACCGCCCAGTGGCTCTGTCGCTAACTCGGACCGCCCAGTGGTTCTGTCGTTAACTCGGACCGCCCAGTGGTTCTGTCGCTAACTTGGACCGCCCAGTGGTTCTGTCGTTAACTCGGACCGCCCAGTGGTTCTGTCGTTAACTCGGACCGCCCAGTGGTTCTGTCGCTAACTCGGACCGCCCAGTGGTTCTGTCGTTAACTCAGACCGCCCAGTGATTCTGTCGTTAACTCGGACCGCCCAGTGGTTCTGTCGCTAACTCGGACCGCCCAGTGGTTCTGTCGCTAACTCGGCCCTGACGCATTTACAAAGTAACACAAAAGAACCGTAACTCTATGTAGGGCCTAATTATCAGTTTATTCCTTGGCGTGCATAACGACTTGTATAATCAATATCAAAAGCCTTCTAATAAACAAACCGAAGAAGCTAATAGTATATATAGCGCTGTCATCTGCAATGTTCCGTAAATACATGCAGATGTTCCAATTGCATGGCACACTTACAATGCTCCGCATATACATACGACCAAACTTCAAGATCTGTAGCAACATATTCACGCACGTCACATGTCATATCAGCAGGTAACAGGTCATATCATCAGGTCACAGGCCACATCATCAGGTCACAGGCCACATCATCAGGTCACAGGCCACATCATCAGGTCACAGGCCGCATCATCAGGTCACAGGCCGCATCATCAGGTCACAGGCACAAGTCTACAGCGTCCTGACAGCAAACACATGGCACAAGCCTCCAGGCACCACAGACCACAACGAACAGTGAGTGATTGAGAGATTCAATCGAACTGGCGGCGGGACGGGTTTCCCCGACGGTGGGTGTCTACGAGCGCCCCCTGGTGGTATACAGGACAATATGGCACAAACTAAAGTTTATTTCGTACTATAGACTGGCTTCCAGCCAATGTACATAAACACAAACACAGTCATGACTATATACATGCGATATGAAAAGTAAATGTGGAAATCCTTAGTAACCTTACGTTTTCTTTTGGAGAGCCAAGCTTACAAATTTGCATAAATAAATAAATCAGTACTTTCTCGTTGATTGTGAACATCAGCGCTTCACACGTATGCCTTGTTTGGTGTCATGGTAACGTTAGTTCTTTATGTAAATTTCACAGAGGTCGTCATACAATGCGCACTTTAGTAAAACGTGAGCTTGTGACTTGACTTCATCCACCTCGACGCGCTGACAATGGATGCATAGCTATTCTTGGAAAGGTACATTTAAATGTCGACCTTTTTCGATCATCAAATTAGGATTCGCGCATTCGGACTTGGCTTTACACGCTACGCAAACGTTTAAATCGTGTTAGTGTATAACGTAGCGCTCTGGGTTTATAATAGTTTTATAGTGGCAATATCCAGGTGCCAGCTATGTACTGTCACACATATTGGTGTACCAATTCTCGGTGAGAATATCCCTGGCTCGAAGGGAAACCTCTCGCAAGAAACAAACTGGGTTCCCAACATCCTGTGTGATCCACACATAACCGAAACCATGTCCGAATAACCAGATCTTCACATGCGGCGCCCACTTTTTTTGTGGTTCTCCCAACATCGTCATTTTGATATAACATGTTGTATCCAGCTTTGCCCAGGCTGTTATTCACCATTGCTAGCAAGTTAGCCCAGTATTTAATGTCTAGTTTCTCACAGTGATTGGATGTAATTGGACGTCTACCTGATTCCCACTGGACCGCTTTGTTCGGCGGTTACGCTGGGAATGAACCGTGTATTGATACTAGGACCCCAGAGACACCTGTGCGATCGCAGTCCACTCCACCAAGGGTTTCTACCGCCATAACAGGTCCGGCCTCTCATCAGGGTTAACGCTGGAAAGATATCATTACGTCACGATATGTCGTCCATCACCAACAGACTGACACACTCAATGTCAATGTAAGCCACCTCACGTTACATCACCACCAGACTGACACACTCAATGTCAATGTAAGGCACCTCACGTCACATCACCACCAGACTGACACACTCAATGTCAATGTAAGGCACCTCACGTTACATCACCACCAGACTGACACACTCAATGTCAATTGCTTGTTGGAGGATTCAATCTGATTCACAATGCGGGATGTCGCGCCATTCTCTCCTCAACCAGGGGGCGCTGCATGTCTTAAGTAGGTGGACATCGTTACATGCACCAAGCCGGCGGTCCTGGGGTTTATTCCCATGATCAACATTCACACAAATTACACTCAAAATGTTATATTCCAAGGCCGGACGGGTTCCGTCGCACGTGTCCGCGCGTGTCTCACTACTATGTTACACAATACTCTAGTATTTCTGGCCCTAGGCTCGAATGGACGCCGAAAGACTACACCCAGATTCGATCCGGCGATATTTACCTCCAGGGCGAACACAGTCCTCCCGAGGACATGGCTCCACTCTCCCTTCCTTCTCCCATTGACGCGACAGGACCAAAAGTGGTTAAAGCGTCCTGAATATAAAACTAATATACTGGGCCGAGATATCACAATTGCTGCGGAATGGAAATTCATTCCATTTGTTAAGGTTCAAGTGACAGTCACTTCCTTAAACAATACCATTATAATTGAAATATTCAACATCCCAGGCTGGGACCGGGGGCCTCAGTGACCCCACTGGTCAGGCTGGTACCGGGACCCTCAACAGTCCTCTTGGATTAAACATCGATGGTTTCATGTATTTTTTCTATTTTTTTTCTGATGTCTGGTTCTCTTCTGAGAAGTTCTTGCTGGAAGCAACAAACTATCCAGTTACATAAAGCACAAGATATAAAGAAGATCCAACACATGAAACTATAAGAGTAATGGGCTGCAATTATAAGACTAATACGCTGAAATTATAAGACAAATGCGCCGAAATTATAAGACAAATGCGCTGAAATTATAATACTAATGGGGTGAAATTAAACCAAACTGTGAGATGCCGAATGCTTAATGTTACCCTCATCGCATTCAGTCTACGGGAGCCTCCCTAGCCCCAAAGAAAGCTAACCAGCTGGCATGATAGGGGGGCAGGGGCACAGTCTGTCGTATATAGGGTCACAGTCAGTGGTATACAACGGGAAGGGACACAGTCTGTGGTATACAAGGGGAAGGGACACAGTGTGTGGTATACAAGGGGAAGGGACACAGTCTGTGGTATACAAGGGGAAGGGACACAGTCTGTGGTATACAAGGGGAAGGGACACAGTCTGTGGTATACAAGGGGAAGGGACACAGTCTGTGGTATACAAGGGGAAGGGACACAGTGTGTGGTATACAAGGGGAAGGGACACAGTCTGTGGTATACAAGGGGAAGGGACACAGTCTGTGGTATACAAGGGGAAGGGACACAGTGTGTGGTATACAAGGGGAAGGGACACAGTCTGTGGTATACAAAGGGAAGGGACACAGTCTGTGGTATACAAGGGGAAGGGACACAGTGTGTGGTAAACAAGGGGAAGGGACACAGTGTGTGGTATACAAGGGGAAGGGACACAGTCTGTGGTATACAAGGAGAAGGGACACAGTGTGTGGTATACAAGGGGAAGGGACACAGTCTGTGGTATACAAGGGGAAGGGACACAGTGTGTGGTATACAAGGGGAAGGGACACAGTGTGTGGTATACAAGGGGAAGGAACACAGTCTGTGGTATACAAGGGGAAGGGACACAGTCTGTGGTATACAAGGGGAAGGGACACAGTCTGTGGTATACAAGAGGAAGGGACGCAGTCTGTGGTATACAAGGGGAAGGGACACAGTCTGCGGTATACAAAGGGAAGAGACACAATCAGTGGTATACAAGGGGAATGGACACAGTCTGTGGTATACAAGGGGAAGGGACACAGTCTGTGGTATACAAGGGGAAGGGACACAATCAGTGGTATACAAGGGGAAGGGACACAGTTAGTGGTATACAAGGGAAAGGGACACAGTCTGTGGCATACAAGGGGAAGGGACACAGTCTGTGGTATACAAGGGGAAGGGACACAGTCTGTGGTATACAAGGGGAAGGGACACAGTCAGTGGTATACAAGGGGAAGGGACACAGTCTGTGGTATACAAGGGGAAGGGACACAGTCTGTGGTATACAAGGGGAAGGGACACAGTCTGTGGTATACAAGGGGAAGGGACACAATCAGTGGTATACAAGGGGAAGGGACACAGTCTGTGGTATACAAGGGGAAGGGACACAGTGTGTGGTATACAAGGGGAAGGGACACAGTCTGTGGTATACAAGGGGAAGGGACACAGTGTGTGGTATACAAGGGGAAGGGACACAGTGTGTGGTATACAAGGGGAAGGGACACAGTCTGTGGTATACAAGAGGAAGGGACACAGTGTGTGGTATACAAGGGGAAGGGACACAGTGTGTGGTATACAAGGGGAAGGGACACAGTCTGTGGTATACAAGGGGAAGGGACACAGTGTGTGGTGTACAAGGGGAAGGGACACAGTCTGTGGTATACAAGGGGAAGGGACACAGTCAGTGGTATACAAGGGGAAGGAACAAAATCAGTGGCATACAAGGGGAAGGGACACAATCTGTGGTATACAAGGGGAAGGGACAGAGTCTGTGGTATACAAGGGGAAGGGACACAGTCTGTGGCATACAAGGGGAAGGGACACAGTCAGTGGTATACAAAGGGAAGGGACACAGTATGTGGTATACAAGGGGAAGGGACACAGTCTGTGGTATACAAGGGGAAGGGACACAGTCTGTGGTGTACAAGGGGAAGGGACACAGTCTGTGGTATACAAGGGGAAGGGACACAGTCAGTGGTATACAAGGGGAAGGGACACAATCAGTGGTATACAAGGGGAAGGGACACAATCTGTGGTATACAAGAGAAAGGGACACAGTCAGTGGTATACAAGGGGAAGGAACACGGTCTGTGGTATACAAGGGGAAGGGACACAGTCTGTGGTATACAAGGGGAAGGGACAGAGTATGTGGTATACAAGGGGAAGGGACACAGTCTGTGGTATACAAGGGGAAGGGACACAGTCTGTGGTATACAAGGGGAAGGGACACAGTCTGTGGTATACAAGGGGAAGGGACACAGTCTGTGGTGTATAAGGGGAAGGGACACAGTCTGTGGTATACAAGGGGAAGGGACACAATCAGTGGTATACAAGGGGAAGGGACACAATCTGTGGTATACAAGGGGAAGGGACAGAGTATGTGGTATACAAGGGGAAGGGACACAGTCTGTGGCATACAAGGGGAAGGGACACAGTCAGTGGTATATAAAGGGAAGGGACAAAGTATGTGGTATACAAGGGGAAGGGACACAGTCTGTGGTATACAAGGGGAAGGGACACAGTATGTGGTGTACAAGGGGAAGGGACACAGTCTGTGGTATACAAGGGGAAGGGACACAGCCAGTGGTATACAAGGGGAAGGGACACAATCAGTGGTATACAAGGGGAAGGGACACAATCGGTGGTATACAAAGGGAAGGGACAGAGTATGTGGTATACAAGGGGAAGGGACACAGTCTGTGGTATACAAGGGGAAGGGACATAGTCTGCGGTTGACAAGGGGAAGGGACACAGTCTGTGGTATACAAGGGGAAGGGACACAGTCTGTGGTATACAAGGGGAAGGGACACAGTCAGTGGTATACAAGGGGAAGGGACACAGTCTGTGGTATACAAGGGGAAGGGACACAATCTGTGGTATACAAGGGGAAGGGACACAGTCTGTGGTATACAAAGGGAAGGGACTCAGTCTGTGGTATACAAAGGGAAGAGACACAGTCTGTGGTATACAAGGAGAAGGGACACAGTCTGTGGTATACAAGGGAAAGGGACACAGTCTGTGGTATACAAGGGGAAGGGACACAGTCTGTGGTATACAAGGGGAAGGGACACAGTCTGCGGTTGACAAGGGGAAGAGACACAGTCTGTGGTATACAAGGGGAAGGGACACAGTCTGTGGTATACAAGGGGAAGGGACACAGTAGGTGGTATACAAGGGGAAGGGACACAGTATGTGGTATACAAGGGGAAGGGACACAGTCTGTGGTATACAAGGGGAAGGGACACAGTCTGTGGTAAACAAGGGGAAGAGACACAGTCTGTGGTATACAAGGGGAAGGGACACAGTCTGTGGTATACAAGGGGAAGGGACACAGTCTGTGGTGTACAAGGGGAAGGGACACAGTCTGTGGTATACAAGGGGAAGGGACACAGTCTGTGGTATACAAGGGGAAGGGACACGGTATGTGGTATACAAGGGAAAGGGACACAGTCTGCAGTATACAAGGGGAAGGGACACAGTCTGTGGTATACAAGGGAAAGGGACAGAGTATGTTGTATAGAAGGGGAAGGGACACAGTCTGTGGTATACAAGGGGAAGGGACACAGTCTGTGGTATACAAGGGGAAGGGACACAGTCTGTGGTGTACAAGGGGAAGGGACACAGTCTGTGGTATACAAGGGGAAGGGACACAGTCAGTAGTATACAAGGGGAAGGGACACAATCAGTGGTATACAAGGGGAAGGGACACAATCTGTGGTATACAAGGGGAAGGGACAGAGTATGTGGTATACAAGGGGAAGGGACACAGTCTGTGGCATACAAGGGGAAGGGACACAGTCAGTGGTATACAAAGGGAAGGGACACAGTATGTGGTATACAAGGGGAAGGGACACAGTCTGTGGTATACAAGGGGAAGGGACACAGTCTGTGGTATACAAGGGGAAGGGACACAGTCTGTGGTATACAAGGGGAAAGGACACAGTCTGCGGTTGACAAGGGGAAGAGACACAGTCTGTGGTATACAAGGGGAAGGGACACAGTCTGTGGTATACAAGGGGAAGGGACACAGTATGTGGTATACAAGGGGAAGGGACACAGTATGTGGTATACAAGGGGAAGGGACACAGTCTGTGGTATACAAGGGGAAGGGACACAGTCTGTGGTAAACAAGGGGAAGAGACACAGTCTGTGGCATACAAGGGGAAGGAACACAGTCTGTGGTATACAAGGGGAAGGGACACAGTCTGTGGTGTACAAGGGGAAGGGACACAGTCTGTGGTATACAAGGGGAAGGGACACAGTCTGTGGTATACAAGGGGAAGGGACACAGTATGTGGTATACAAGGGAAAGGGACACAGTCTGTGGTATACAAGGGGAAGGGACACAGTCTGTGGTATACAAAGGAAAGGGACAGAGTATGTTGTATAGAAGGGGAAGGGACACAGTCTGTGGTATACAAGGGGAAGGGACACAGTCTGTGGTATACAAGGGGAAGGGACACAGTCTGTGGTGTACAAGGGGAAGGGACACAGTCTGTGGTATACAAGGGGAAGGGACACAGTCAGTAGTATACAAGGGGAAGGGACACAATCAGTGGTATACAAGGGGAAGGGACACAATCTGTGGTATACAAGGGGAAGGGACAGAGTATGTGGTATACAAGGGGAAGGGACACAGTCTGTGGCATACAAGGGGAAGGGACACAGTCAGTGGTATACAAAGGGAAGGGACACAGTATGTGGTATACAAGGGGAAGGGACACAGTCTGTGGTATACAAGGGGAAGGGACTCAGTCTGTGGTATACAAGGGGAAGGGACAAAGTCTGTGGTATACAAGGGGAAGGGACAGAGTCTGTGGTATACAAGGGGAAGGGACACAGTCTGTGCCATACAAGGGGAAGGGACACAGTCAGTGGTATACAAGGGGAAGGGACACAGTCTGTGGTATACAAGGGGAAGGGACACAGTCTGTGGTGTACAAGGGGAAGGGACACAGTCTGTGGTATACAAGGGGAAGGGACACAGTCTGTGGTATACAAGGGGAAGGGACACAGTATGTGGTATACAAGGGAAAGGGACACATTCAGTGGTATACAAGGGGAAGGGACACAATCAGTGGTATACAAGGGGAAGGGACACAGTATGTGGTATACAAGGGGCAGGGACACAATCTGTGGTATACAAGGGGAAGGGACAGTCTGTGGTATACAAGGGGAAGGGACTCAGTCTGTGGTATACAAGGGGAAGGGACAAAGTCTGTGGTATACAAGGGGAAGGGACAGAGTCTGTGGTATACAAGGGGAAGGGACACAGTCTGTGGCATACAAGGGGAAGGGACACAGTCAGTGGTATACAAAAGGAAGGGACACAGTATGTGGTATACAAGGGGAAGGGACACAGTCTGTGGTATACAAGGGGAAGGGACACAGTCTGTGGTATACAAGGGGAAGGGACACAGTCTGTGGTATACAAGGGGAAAGGACACAGTCTGCGGTTGACAAGGGGAAGAGACACAGTCTGTGGTATACAAGGGGAAGGGACACAGTATGTGGTATACAAGGGGAAGGGACACAGTATGTGGTATACAAGGGGAAGGGACACAGTCTGTGGTATACAAGGGGAAGGGACACAGTCTGTGGTAAACAAGGGGAAGAGACACAGTCTGTGGCATACAAGGGGAAGGGACACAGTCTGTGGTATACAAGGGGAAGGGACACAGTCTGTGGTGTACAAGGGGAAGGGACACAGTCTGTGGTATACAAGGGGAAGGGACACAGTCTGTGGTATACAAGGGGAAGGGACACAGTATGTGGTATACAAGGGAAAGGGACACAGTCTGTGGTATACAAGGGGAAGGGACACAGTCTGTGGTATACAAAGGAAAGGGACAGAGTATGTTGTATAGAAGGGGAAGGGACACAGTCTGTGGTATACAAGGGGAAGGGACACAGTCTGTGGTATACAAGGGGAAGGGACACAGTCTGTGGTGTACAAGGGGAAGGGACACAGTCTGTGGTATACAAGGGGAAGGGACACAGTCAGTAGTATACAAGGGGAAGGGACACAATCAGTGGTATACAAGGGGAAGGGACACAATCTGTGGTATACAAGGGGAAGGGACAGAGTATGTGGTATACAAGGGGAAGGGACACAGTCTGTGGCATACAAGGGGAAGGGACACAGTCAGTGGTATACAAAGGGAAGGGACACAGTATGTGGTATACAAGGGGAAGGGACACAGTCTGTGGTATACAAGGGGAAGGGACTCAGTCTGTGGTATACAAGGGGAAGGGACAAAGTCTGTGGTATACAAGGGGAAGGGACAGAGTCTGTGGTATACAAGGGGAAGGGACACAGTCTGTGCCATACAAGGGGAAGGGACACAGTCAGTGGTATACAAGGGGAAGGGACACAGTCTGTGGTATACAAGGGGAAGGGACACAGTCTGTGGTGTACAAGGGGAAGGGACACAGTCTGTGGTATACAAGGGGAAGGGACACAGTCTGTGGTATACAAGGGGAAGGGACACAGTATGTGGTATACAAGGGAAAGGGACACATTCAGTGGTATACAAGGGGCAGGGACACAATCAGTGGTATACAAGGGGAAGGGACACAGTATGTGGTATACAAGGGGCAGGGACACAATCTGTGGTATACAAGGGGAAGGGACAGTCTGTGGTATACAAGGGGAAGGGACTCAGTCTGTGGTATACAAGGGGAAGGGACAAAGTCTGTGGTATACAAGGGGAAGGGACAGAGTCTGTGGTATACAAGGGGAAGGGACACAGTCTGTGGCATACAAGGGGAAGGGACACAGTCAGTGGTATACAAAAGGAAGGGACACAGTATGTGGTATACAAGGGGAAGGGACACACTATGTGGTATACAAGGGGAAGGGACACACTATGTGGTATACAAGGGGAAGGGACACAGTCAGTGGTATACAAGGGGAAGGGACACAGTATGTGGTATACAAGGGGAAGGGACACAGTCAGTGGTATACAAGGGGAAGGGACACAGTATGTGGTATACAAGCGGAAGGGACACAGTCAGTGGTATACAAAGGGAAGGGACACAGTATGTGGTATACAAGGGGAAGGGACACAGTCTGTGGTATACAAGGGGAAGGGACACAGTATGTGGTATACAAGGGGAAGGGACACAGTCTGTGGTGTACAAGGGGAAGGGACACAATCTGTTGAATACAAGGGGAAGGGACACAGTATGTGGTATACAAGGGGAAGGGACACAGTCTGTGGTGTACAAGGGGAAGGGACACAGTCTGTGGTATACAAGGGGAAGGGACACAATCAGTGGTATACAAGGGGAAGGGACACAATCTGTGGTATACAAGGGGAAGGGACAGAGTATGTGGTATACAAGGGGAAGGGACACAGTCTGTGGCATACAAGGGGAAGGGACACAGTCAGTGGTATACAAAGGGAAGGGACAAAGTATGTGGTATACAAGGGGAAGGGACACAGTCTGTGGTATACAAGGGGAAGGGACACAGTATGTGGTGTACAAGGGGAAGGGACACAGTCTGTGGTATACAAGGGGAAGGGACACAGCCAGTGGTATACAAGGGGAAGGGACACAATCAGTGGTATACAAGGGGAAGGGACACAATCGGTGGTATACAAGGGGAAGGGACAGAGTATGTGGTATACAAGGGGAAGGGACACAGTCTGTGGTATACAAGGGGAAGGGACATAGTCTGCGGTTGACAAGGGGAAGGGACACAGTCTGTGGTATACAAGGGGAAGGGACACAGTCTGTGGTATACAAGGGGAAGGGACACAGTCAGTGGTATACAAGGGGAAGGGACACAGTCTGTGGTATACAAGGGGAAGGGACACAATCTGTGGTATACAAGGGGAAGGGACACAGTCTGTGGTATACAAAGGGAAGGGACTCAGTCTGTGGTATACAAGGGGAAGAGACACAGTCTGTGGTATACAAGGGGAAGGGACACAGTCTGTGGTATACAAGGGAAAGGGACACAGTCTGTGGTATACAAGGGGAAGGGACACAGTCTGTGGTATACAAGGGGAAGGGACACAGTCTGCGGTTGACAAGGGGAAGAGACACAGTCTGTGGTATGCAAGGGGAGGGGACACAGTCTGTGGTATACAAGGGGAAGGGACACAGTATGTGGTATACAAGGGGAAGGGACACAGTATGTGGTATACAAGGGGAAGGGACACAGTCTGTGGTATACAAGGGGAAGGGACACAGTCTGTGGTAAACAAGGGGAAGAGACACAGTCTGTGGTATACAAGGGGAAGGGACACAGTCTGTGGTATACAAGGGGAAGGGACACAGTCTGTGGTGTACAAGGGGAAGGGACACAGTCTGTGGTATACATAGGGAAGGGACACAGTCTGTGGTATACAAGGGGAAGGGACACAGTATGTGGTATACAAGGGAAAGGGACACAGTATGTGGTATACAAGGGGAAGGGACACAGTCTGTGGTATACAAGGGAAAGGGACAGAGTATGTTGTATAGAAGGGGAAGGGACACAGTCTGTGGTATACAAGAGGAAGGGACACAGTCTGTGGTATACAAGGGGAAGGGACACAGTCTGTGGTGTACAAGGGGAAGGGACACAGTCTGTGGTATACAAGGGGAAGGGACACAGTCAGTAGTATACAAGGGGAAGGGACACAATCAGTGGTATACAAGGGGAAGGGACACAATCTGTGGTATACAAGGGGAAGGGACAGAGTATGTGGTATACAAGGGGAAGGGACACAGTCTGTGGCATACAAGGGGAAGGGACACAGTATGCGGTATACAAGGGGAAGGGACACAGTCCGTGGTATACAAGGGGAAGGGACACAGTATGTGGTGTACAAGGGGAAGGGACACAGTCTGTGGTATACAAGGAAAAGGGACACAGCCAGAGTGGTATACAAGGGGAAGGGACACAATCAGTGGTATACAAGGGGAAGGGACACAATCTGTGGTATACAAGGGGAAGGGACACAGTATGTGGTATACAAGGGGAAGGGACACAGTCTGTGGTATACAAGGGGAAGGGACACAGTATGTGGTATACAAGGGGAAGGGACACAGTCAGTGGTATACAAGGGGAAGGGACACAGTATGTGGTATACAAGGGGAAGGGACACAATCTGTGGTATACAAGGGGAAGGGACACAGTCTGTGGTATACAAGGGGAAGGGACTCAGTCTGTGGTATACAAGGGGAAGAGAGACAGTCTGTGGTATACAAGGGGAAGGGACACAGTCTGTGGTATACAAGGGGAAGGGACAGAGTCTGTGGTATACAAGGGAAAGGGACACAGTCTGCGGTTGACAAGGGGAAGAGACACAGTCTGTGGTATACAAGGGGAAGGGACACAGTCTGTGGTATACAAGGGGAAGGGACACAGTCAGTGGTATACAAGGGGAAGGGACACAGTATGTGGTATACAAGGGGAAGGGACACAGTCTGTGGTATACAAAGGGGAGGGACACAGTCTGTGGTATACAAGGGGAAGAGACACAGTCTGTGGTATACAAGGGGAAGGGACACAGTCTGTGGTATACAAGGGGAAGGGACACAGTCTGTGGTGTACAAGGGGAAGGGACACAGTCTGTGGTATACAAGGGAAAGAGACACAGCCAGAGTGGTATACAAGGGGAAGGGACACAATCAGTGGTATACAAGGGGAAGGGACACAATCTGTGGTATACAAGGGGAAGGGACAGAGTATGTGGTATACAAGGGGAAGGGACACAGTCTGTAGTATACACGGGGAAGGGACACAGTCTGTGGTATACAAGGGGAAGGGACACAGTCTGTGGTATACAAGGGGAAGGGACACAGTCTGTGGTGTACAAGGGGAAGGGACACAGTCTGTTGTATACAAGGGGAAGGGACACAATCAGTGGTATACAAGGGGAAGGGACACAATCTGTGGTATACAAGGGGAAGGGACAGAGTATGTGGTATACAAGGGGAAGGGACACAGTCTGTGGCATACAAGGGGAAGGGACACAGTCAGTGGTATACAAAGGGAAGGGACAAAGTATGTGGTATACAAGGGGAAGGGACACAGTCTGTGGTATACAATGGGAAGGGACACAGTATGTGGTGTACAAGGGGAAGGGACACAGTCTGTGGTATACAAGGGGAAGGGACACAGCCAGTGGTATACAAGGGGAAGGGACACAATCAGTGGTATACAAGGGGAAGGGACACAATCGGTGGTATACAAGGGGAAGGGACAGAGTATGTGGTATACAAGGGGAAGGGACACAGTCTGTGGTATACAAGGGGAAGGGACATAGTCTGCGGTTGACAAGGGGAAGAGACACAGTCTGTGGTATACAAGGGGAAGGGACACAGTCTGTGGTATACAAGGGGAAGGGACACAGTCAGTGGTATACAAGGGGAAGGGACACAGTCTGTGGTATACAAAGGGAAGGGACTCAGTCTGTGGTATACAAGGGGAAGAGACACAGTCTGTGGTATACAAGGGGAAGGGACACAGTCTGGGGTATACAAGGGGAAGAGACACAGTCTGTGGTATACAAGGGGAAGGGACACAGTCTGTGGTATACAAGGGGAAGGGACACAGTCTGTGGTGTACAAGGGGAAGGGACACAGTCTATGGTATACAAGGGGAAGGGACACAGTATGTGGTATACAAGGGAAAGGGACACAGTCTGTGGTATACAAGGGGAAGGGACACAGTCTGTGGGATACAAGGGAAAGGGACAGAGTATGTTGTATACAAGGGGAAGGGACACAGTCTGTGGTATACAAGGGGAAGGGACACAGTCTGTGGTATACAAGGGGAAGGGACACAGTCTGTGGTGTACAAGGGGAAGGGACACAGTCTGTGGTGTACAAGGGGAAGGGACACAGTCTGTGGTATACAAGGGGAAGGGACACAGTATGTGGTATACAAGGGAAAGGGACACAGTCTGTGGTATACAAGGGGAAGGGACACAGTCTGTGGGATACAAGGGAAAGGGACAGAGTATGTTGTATACAAGGGGAAGGGACACAGTCTGTGGTATACAAGGGGAAGGGACACAGTCTGTGGTATACAAGGGGAAGGGACACAGTCTGTGGTGTACAAGGGGAAGGGACACAGTCTGTGGTATACAAGGGGAAGGGACACATTCAGTGGTATACAAGGGGAAGGGACACAATCAGTGGTATACAAGGGGAAGGGACACAGTATGTGGTATACAAGGGGCAGGGACACAATCTGTGGTATACAAGGGGAAGGGACAGTCTGTGGTATACAAGGGGAAGGGACTCAGTCTGTGGTATACAAGGGGAAGGGACAAAGTCTGTGGTATACAAGGGGAAGGGACAGAGTCTGTGGTATACAAGGGGAAGGGACGCAGTCTGTGGCATACAAGGGGAAGGGACACAGTCAGTGGTATACAAAAGGAAGGGACACAGTATGTGGTATACAAGGGGAAGGGACACAGTCTGTGGTATACAAGGGAAAGGGAAACACTATGTGGTATACAAGGGGAAGGGACACAGTCAGTGGTATACAAGGGGAAGGGACACAGTATGTGGTATACAAGGGGAAGGGACACAGTCAGTGGTATACAAGGGGAAGGGACACAGTATGTGGTATACAAGGGGAAGGGACACAGTCAGTGGTATACAAAGGGAAGGGACACAGTATGTGGTATACAAGGGGAAGGGACACAGTCTGTGGTATACAAGGGGAAGGGACACAGTATGTGGTATACAAGGGGAAGGGACACAGTCTGTGGTGTACAAGGGGAAGGGACACAATCTGTGGTATACAAGGGGAAGGGACACAGTATGTGGTATACAAGGGGAAGGGACACAGTCTGTGGTATACAAGGGGAAGGGACACAGTCAGTGGTATACAAGGGGAAGGGACACAGTCAGTGGTATACAAGGGGAAGGGACACAGTATGTGGTATACAAGGGGAAGGGACACAATCTGTGGTATACAAGGGGAAGGGACACAGTCTGTGGTATACAAGGGGAAGGGACTCAGTCTGTGGTATACAAGGGGAAGAGAGACAGTCTGTGGTATACAAGGGGAAGGGACACAGTCTGTGGTATACAAGGGGAAGGGACACAGTCTGTGGTATACAAGGGGAAGGGACACAGTCTGCGGTTTACAAGGGGAAGAGACACAGTCTGTGGTATACAAGGGGAAGAGACACAGTCTGTGGTATACAAGGGGAAGGGACACAGTCAGTGGTATACAAGGGTAAGGGACACAGTATGTGGTATACAAGGGGAAGGGACACAGTCTGTGGTATACAAAGGGGAGGGACACAGTCTGTGGTATACAAGGGGAAGAGACACAGTCTGTGGTATACAAGGGGAAGGGACACAGTCTGTGGTATACAAGGGGAAGGGACACAGTCTGTGGTGTACAAGGGGAAGGGACACAGTCTGTGGTATACAAGGGGAAGGGACACAGTCTGTGGTATACAAGGCGAAGGGACACAGTTTGTGGTATACAAGGCGAAGGGACACAGTCTGTGGTATACAATGAGAAGGGACACAGTCTGTGGTATACAAGGGGAAGGGACACAGTATGTGGTGTACAAGGGGAAGGGACACAGTCTGTGGTATACAAGGGGAAGGGACACAGCCAGTGGTATACAAGGGGAAGGGACACACTCACTGGTATACAAGGGGAAGGGACACAATCTGTGGTATACAAGGGGAAGGCACAGAGTATGTGGTATACAAGGGGAAGGGACACAGTCTGTGGTATACAAGGGGAAGGGACACAGTCTGTGGTATACAAGGGGAAGGGACTCAGTCTGTGGTATACAAGGGGAAGAGACACAGTCTGTGGTATACAAGGGGAAGGGACACAGTCTGTGGTATACAAGGGGAAGGGACACACTCTGTGGTATACAAGGGGAAGGGACACAGTCTGTGGTATACAAGGGGAAGGGACTCAGTCTGTGGTATACAAGGGGAAGAGACACAGTCTGTGGTATACAAGGGGAAGGGACACAGTCTGTGGTATACAAGGGGAAGGGACACAGTCTGTGGTATACAAGGGGAAGGGACACAGTCTGCGGTTGACAAGGGGAAGAGAAACAGTCTGTGGTATACAAGGGGAAGGGACACAGTCTGTGGTATACAAGGGGAAGGGACACAGTCAGTGGTATACAAGGGGAAGGGACACAGTATGTGGTATACAAGGGGAAGGGACACAGTCTGTGGTATACAAGGGGAAGAGACACAGTCTGTGGTATACAAGGGGAAGGGACACAGTCTGTGGTATACAAGGGGAAGGGACACAGTCTGTGGTGTACAAGGGGAAGGGACACAGTCTGTGGTATACAAGGGGAAGGGACACAGTATGTGGTATACAAGGGAAAGGGACACAGTCTGTGGTATACAAGGGGAAGGGACACAGTCTGTGGGATACAAGGGAAAGGGACAGAGTATGTTGTATACAAGGGGAAGGGACACAGTCTGTGGCATACAAGGGGAAGGGACACAGTCTGTGGTATACAAGGGGAAGGGACACAGTCTGTGGTGTACAAGGGGAAGGGACACAGTCTGTGGTGTACAAGGGAAAGGGACACAGTCTGTGGTATACAAGGGGAAGGGACACAGTATGTGGTATACAAGGGAAAGGGACACAGTCTGTGGTATACAAGGGGAAGGGACACAGTCTGTGGGATACAAGGGAAAGGGACAGAGTATGTTGTATACAAGGGGAAGGGACACAGTCTGTGGTATACAAGGGGAAGGGACACAGTCTGTGGTATACAAGGGGAAGGGACACAGTCTGTGGTGTACAAGGGGAAGGGACACAGTCTGTGGTATACAAGGGGAAGGGACACATTCAGTGGTATACAAGGGGAAGGGACACAATCAGTGGTATACAAGGGGAAGGGACACAGTATGTGGTATACAAGGGGCAGGGACACAATCTGTGGTATAGAAGGGGAAGGGACAGTCTGTGGTATACAAGGGGAAGGGACTCAGTCTGTGGTATACAAGGGGAAGGGAAAAAGTCTGTGGTATACAAGGGGAAGGGACAGAGTCTGTGGTATACAAGGGGAAGGGACACAGTCTGTGGCATACAAGGGGAAGGGACACAGTCAGTGGTATACAAAAGGAAGGGACACAGTATGTGGTATACAAGGGGAAGGGACACAGTCTGTGGTATACAAGGGAAAGGGACACACTATGTGGTATACAAGGGGAAGGGACACAGTCAGTGGTATACAAGGGGAAGGGACACAGTATGTGGTATACAAGGGGAAGGGACACAGTCAGTGGTTTACAAGGGGAAGGGACACAGTCTGTGGTATACAAGGGGAAGGGACACAGTCAGTGGTATACAAGGGGAAGGGACACAGTATGTGGTATACAAGGGGAAGGGACACAGTCTGTGGTATACAAGGGGAAGGGACACAGTATGTGGTATACAAGGGGAAGGGACACAGTCTGTGGTGTACAAGGGGAAGGGACACAATCTGTGGTATACAAGGGGAAGGGACACAGTATGTGGTATACAAGGGGAAGGGACACAGTCTGTGGTATACAAGGGGAAGGGACACAGTATGTGGTATACAAGGGGAAGGGACACAGTCAGTGGTATACAAGGGGAAGGGACACAGTATGTGGTATACAAGGGGAAGGGACACAATCTGTGGTATACAAGGGGAAGGGACACAGTCTGTGGTATACAAGGGGAAGGGACTCAGTCTGTGGTATACAAGGGGAAGAGAGACAGTCTGTGGTATACAAGGGGAAGGGACACAGTCTGTGGTATACAAGGGGAAGGGACACAGTCTGTGGTATACAAGGGGAAGGGACACAGTCTGCGGTTGACAGGGGGAAGAGACACAGTCTGTGGTATACAAGGGGAAGGGACACAGTCTGTGGTATACAAGGGGAAGGGACACAGTCAGTGGTATACAAGGGGAAGGGACACAGTATGTGGTATACAAGGGGAAGGGACACAGTCTGTGGTATACAAAGGGGAGGGACACAGTCTGTGGTATACAAGGGGAAGGGACACAGTCTGTGGTATACAAGGGGAAGGGACACAGTCTGTGGTATACAAGGGGAAGGGACACAGTCTGTGGTGTACAAGGGGAAGGGACACAGTCTGTGGTATACAAGGGGAAGGGACTCAGTCTGTGGTATACAAGGCGAAGTGACACAGTCTGTGGTATACAAGGCGAAGGGACACAGTCTGTGGTATACAAGGAGAAGGGACACAGTCTGTGGTATACAAGGGGAAGGGACACAGTCTGTGGTATACAAGGGGAAGGGACACAGTATGTGGTATACAAGGGGAAGGGACACAGTCTGTGGTATACAAGGGGAAGAGACACAGTCTGTGGTATACAAGGGGAAGGGACACAGTCTGTGGTATACAAGGGGAAGGGACACAGTCTGTGGTATACAAGGGAAAGGGACAGAGTATGTTGTATACAAGGGGAAGGGACACAGTCTGTGGTATACAAGGGGAAAGGACACAGTCTGTGGTGTACAAGGGGAAGGGACACAGTCTGTGGTGTACAAGGGGAAGGGACACAGTCTGTGGTATACAAGGGGAAGGGACACAGTCAGTGGTATACAAGGGGAAGGGACACAATCAGTGGTATACAAGGGGAAGGGACACAATCTGTGGTATACAAGGGGAAGGGACAGAGTATGTGGCATACAAGGGGAAGGGACACAGTCTGTGGCATACAAGGGGAAGGGACACAGTCAGTGGTATACAAAGGGAAGGGACACAGTATGTGGTATACAAGGGGAAGGGACACAGTCTGTGGTATACAAGGGGAAGGGACAGAGACTGTGGTATACAAGGGGAAGGGACAAAGTCTGTGGTATACAAGGGAAAGGGACACAGTCTGTGGTATACAAGGGGAAGGGACACAGTATGTGGTGTACAAGGGGAAGGGACACAGTCTGTGGTAAACAAGGGGAAGGGACACAGCCAGTGGTATACAAGGGGAAGGGACACAATCAGTGGTATACAAGGGGAAGGGACACAATCTGTGGTATACAAGGGGAAGGGACATAGTATGTGGTATACAAAGGGAAGGGACACAGTCTGTGGCATACAAGGGGAAGGGACACAGTCAGTGGTATACAAGGGGAAGGGACACAATCTGTGGTATACAAGGGAAAGGGACACAGTCTGTGGTATACAAGGGGAAGGGACTCAGTCTGTGGTATACAAGGGGAAGAGAGACAGTCTGTGGTATACAAGGGGAAGGGACACAGTCTGTGGTATACAAGGGGAAGGGACACAGTCTGTGGTATACAAGGGGAAGGGACACAGTCTGCGGTTGACAAGGGGAAGAGACACAGTCTGTGGTATACAAGGGGAAGGGACACAGTCTGTGGTATACAAGGGGAAGGGACACAGTCAGTGGTATACAAGGGGAAGGGACACAGTATGTGGTATACAAGGGGAAGGGACACAGTCTGTGGTATACAAAGGGGAGGGACACAGTCTGTGGTATACAAGGGGAAGGGACACAGTCTGTGGTATACAAGGGGAAGGGACACAGTCTGTGGTATACAAGGGGAAGGGACACAGTCTGTGGTGTACAAGGGGAAGGGACACAGTCTGTGGTATACAAGGGGAAGGGACACAGTCTGTGGTATACAAGGCGAAGGGACACAGTCTGTGGTATACAAGGCGAAGGGACACAGTCTGTGGTATACAAGGCGAAGGGACACAGTCTGTGGTATACAAGGAGAAGGGACACAGTCTGTGGTATACAAGGCGAAGGGACACAGTCTGTGGTATACAAGGCGAAGGGACACAGTCTGTGGTATACAATGAGAAGGGACACAGTCTGTGGTATACAAGGGGAAGGGACACAGTATGTGGTGTACAAGGGGAAGGGACACAGTCTGTGGTATACAAGGGGAAGGGACACAGCCAGTGGTATACAAGGGGAAGGGACACACTCACTGGTATACAAGGGGAAGGGACACAATCTGTGGTATACAAGGGGAAGGCACAGAGTATGTGGTATACAAGGGGAAGGGACACAGTCTGTGGTATACAAGGGGAAGGGACACAGTCTGTGGTATACAAGGGGAAGGGACTCAGTCTGTGGTATACAAGGGGAAGAGACACAGTCTGTGGTATACAAGGGGAAGGGACACAGTCTGTGGTATACAAGGGGAAGGGACACACTCTGTGGTATACAAGGGGAAGGGACACAGTCTGTGGTATACAAGGGGAAGGGACTCAGTCTGTGGTATACAAGGGGAAGAGACACAGTCTGTGGTATACAAGGGGAAGGGACACAGTCTGTGGTATACAAGGGGAAGGGACACAGTCTGTGGTATACAAGGGGAAGGGACACAGTCTGCGGTTGACAAGGGGAAGAGAAACAGTCTGTGGTATACAAGGGGAAGGGACACAGTCTGTGGTATACAAGGGGAAGGGACACAGTCAGTGGTATACAAGGGGAAGGGACACAGTATGTGGTATACAAGGGGAAGGGACACAGTCTGTGGTATACAAGGGGAAGAGACACAGTCTGTGGTATACAAGGGGAAGGGACACAGTCTGTGGTATACAAGGGGAAGGGACACAGTCTGTGGTGTACAAGGGGAAGGGACACAGTCTGTGGTATACAAGGGGAAGGGACACAGTATGTGGTATACAAGGGAAAGGGACACAGTCTGTGGTATACAAGGGGAAGGGACACAGTCTGTGGGATACAAGGGAAAGGGACAGAGTATGTTGTATACAAGGGGAAGGGACACAGTCTGTGGTATACAAGGGGAAGGGACACAGTCTGTGGTATACAAGGGGAAGGGACACAGTCTGTGGTGTACAAGGGGAAGGGACACAGTCTGTGGTGTACAAGGGAAAGGGACACAGTCTGTGGTATACAAGGGGAAGGGACACAGTATGTGGTATACAAGGGAAAGGGACACAGTCTGTGGTATACAAGGGGAAGGGACACAGTCTGTGGGATACAAGGGAAAGGGACAGAGTATGTTGTATACAAGGGGAAGGGACACAGTCTGTGGTATACAAGGGGAAGGGACACAGTCTGTGGTATACAAGGGGAAGGGACACAGTCTGTGGTGTACAAGGGGAAGGGACACAGTCTGTGGTATACAAGGGGAAGGGACACATTCAGTGGTATACAAGGGGAAGGGACACAATCAGTGGTATACAAGGGGAAGGGACACAGTATGTGGTATACAAGGGGCAGGGACACAATCTGTGGTATAGAAGGGGAAGGGACAGTCTGTGGTATACAAGGGGAAGGGACTCAGTCTGTGGTATACAAGGGGAAGGGAAAAAGTCTGTGGTATACAAGGGGAAGGGACAGAGTCTGTGGTATACAAGGGGAAGGGACACAGTCTGTGGCATACAAGGGGAAGGGACACAGTCAGTGGTATACAAAAGGAAGGGACACAGTATGTGGTATACAAGGGGAAGGGACACAGTCTGTGGTATACAACGGAAAGGGACACACTATGTGGTATACAAGGGGAAGGGACACAGTCAGTGGTATACAAGGGGAAGGGACACAGTATGTGGTATACAAGGGGAAGGGACACAGTCAGTGGTATACAAGGGGAAGGGACACAGTCTGTGGTATACAAGGGGAAGGGACACAGTCAGTGGTATACAAGGGGAAGGGACACAGTATGTGGTATACAAGGGGAAGGGACACAGTCTGTGGTATACAAGGGGAAGGGACACAGTATGTGGTATACAAGGGGAAGGGACACAGTCTGTGGTGTACAAGGGGAAGGGACACAATCTGTGGTATACAAGGGGAAGGGACACAGTATGTGGTATACAAGGGGAAGGGACACAGTCTGTGGTATACAAGGGGAAGGGACACAGTATGTGGTATACAAGGGGAAGGGACACAGTCAGTGGTATACAAGGGGAAGGGACACAGTATGTGGTATACAAGGGGAAGGGACACAATCTGTGGTATACAAGGGGAAGGGACACAGTCTGTGGTATACAAGGGGAAGGGACTCAGTCTGTGGTATACAAGGGGAAGAGAGACAGTCTGTGGTATACAAGGGGAAGGGACACAGTCTGTGGTATACAAGGGGAAGGGACACAGTCTGTGGTATACAAGGGGAAGGGACACAGTCTGCGGTTGACAGGGGGAAGAGACACAGTCTGTGGTATACAAGGGGAAGGGACACAGTCTGTGGTATACAAGGGGAAGGGACACAGTCAGTGGTATACAAGGGGAAGGGACACAGTATGTGGTATACAAGGGGAAGGGACACAGTCTGTGGTATACAAAGGGGAGGGACACAGTCTGTGGTATACAAGGGGAAGGGACACAGTCTGTGGTATACAAGGGGAAGGGACACAGTCTGTGGTATACAAGGGGAAGGGACACAGTCTGTGGTGTACAAGGGGAAGGGACACAGTCTGTGGTATACAAGGGGAAGGGACACAGTCTGTGGTATACAAGGCGAAGTGACACAGTCTGTGGTATACAAGGCGAAGGGACACAGTCTGTGGTATACAAGGAGAAGGGACACAGTCTGTGGTATACAAGGGGAAGGGACACAGTATGTGGTGTACAAGGGAAAGGGACACAGTCTGTGGTATGCAAGGGGAAGGGACACAGCCAGTGGTATACAAGGGGAAGGGACACAATCAGTGGTATACAAGGGGAAGGGACACAATCTGTGGTATACAAGGGGAAGGCACAGAGTATGTGGTATACAAGGGGAAGGGACACAGTCTGTGGTATACAAGGGGAAGGGACACAGTCTGTGGTATACAAGGGGAAGGGACTCAGTCTGTGGTATACAAGGGGAAGAGACACAGTCTGTGGTATACAAGGGGAAGGGACACAGTCTGTGGTATACAAGGGGAAGGGACACAATCTGTGGTATACAAGGGGAAGGGACACAGTCTGTGGTATACAAGGGGAAGGGACTCAGTCTGTGGTATACAAGGGGAAGAGACACAGTCTGTGGTATACAAGGGGAAGGGACACAGTCTGTGGTATACAAGGGGAAGGGACACAGTCTGTGGTATACAAGGGGAAGGGACACAGTCTGCGGTTGACAAGGGGAAGAGAAACAGTCTGTGGTATACAAGGGGAAGGGACACAGTCTGTGGTATACAAGGGGAAGGGACACAGTCAGTGGTATACAAGGGGAAGGGACACAGTATGTGGTATACAAGGGGAAGGGACACAGTCTGTGGTATACAAGGGGAAGGCACACAGTCTGTGGTATACAAGGGGAAGAGACACAGTCTGTGGTATACAAGGGGAAGGGACACAGTCTGTGGTATACAAGGGGAAGGGACACAGTCTGTGGTGTACAAGGGGAAGGGACACAGTCTGTGGTATACAAGGGGAAGGGACACAATCTGTGGTATACAAGGGGAAGGGACACAGTATGTGGTATACAAGGGGAAGGGACACAGTCTGTGGTATACAAGGGGAAGAGACACAGTCTGTGGTATACAAGGGGAAGGGACACAGTCTGTGGTATACAAGGGGAAGGGACACAGTCTGTGGTATACAAGGGAAAGGGACAGAGTATGTTGTATACAAGGGGAAGGGACACAGTCTGTGGTATACAAGGGGAAAGGACACAGTCTGTGGTGTACAAGGGGAAGGGACACAGTCTGTGGTGTACAAGGGGAAGGGACACAGTCTGTGGTATACAAGGGGAAGGGACACAGTCAGTGGTATACAAGGGGAAGGGACACAATCAGTGGTATACAAGGGGAAGGGACACAATCTGTGGTATACAAGGGGAAGGGACAGAGTATGTGGCATACAAGGGGAAGGGACACAGTCTGTGGCATACAAGGGAAAGGGACACAGTCAGTGGTATACAAAGGGAAGGGACACAGTATGTGGTATACAAGGGGAAGGGACACAGTCTGTGGTATACAAGGGGAAGGGACAGAGACTGTGGTATACAAGGGGAAGGGACAAAGTCTGTGGTATACAAGGGAAAGGGACACAGTCTGTGGTATACAAGGGGAAGGGACACAGTATGTGGTGTACAAGGGGAAGGGACACAGTCTGTGGTAAACAAGGGGAAGGGACACAGCCAGTGGTATACAAGGGGAAGGGACACAATCAGTGGTATACAAGGGGAAGGGACACAATCTGTGGTATACAAGGGGAAGGGACATAGTATGTGGTATACAAAGGGAAGGGACACAGTCTGTGGCATACAAGGGGAAGGGACACAGTCAGTGGTATACAAGGGGAAGGGACACAATCTGTGGTATACAAGGGAAAGGGACACAGTCTGTGGTATACAAGGGGAAGGGACTCAGTCTGTGGTATACAAGGGGAAGAGAGACAGTCTGTGGTATACAAGGGGAAGGGACACAGTCTGTGGTATACAAGGGGAAGGGACACAGTCTGTGGTATACAAGGGGAAGGGACACAGTCTGCGGTTGACAAGGGGAAGAGACACAGTCTGTGGTATACAAGGGGAAGGGACACAGTCTGTGGTATACAAGGGGAAGGGACACAGTCAGTGGTATACAAGGGGAAGGGACACAGTATGTGGTATACAAGGGGAAGGGACACAGTCTGTGGTATACAAAGGGGAGGGACACAGTCTGTGGTATACAAGGGGAAGGGACACAGTCTGTGGTATACAAGGGGAAGGGACACAGTCTGTGGTATACAAGGGGAAGGGACACAGTCTGTGGTGTACAAGGGGAAGGGACACAGTCTGTGGTATACAAGGGGAAGGGACACAGTCTGTGGTATACAAGGCGAAGGGACACAGTCTGTGGTATACAAGGCGAAGGGACACAGTCTGTGGTATACAAGGAGAAGGGACACAGTCTGTGGTATACAAGGGGAAGGGACACAGTATGTGGTGTACAAGGGGAAGGGACACAGTCTGTGGTATACAAGGGGAAGGGACACAGCCAGTGGTATACAAGGGGAAGGGACACAATCAGTGGTATACAAGGGGAAGGGACACAATCTGTGGTATACAAGGGGAAGGCACAGAGTATGTGGTATACAAGGGGAAGGGACACAGTCTGTGGTATACAAGGGGAAGGGACACAGTCTGTGGTATACAAGGGGAAGAGACACAGTCTGTGGTATACAAGGGGAAGGGACACAGTCTGTGGTATACAAGGGGAAGGGACACAATCTGTGGTATACAAGGGGAAGGGACACAGTCTGTGGTATACAAGGGGAAGGGACTCAGTCTGTGGTATACAAGGGGAAGAGACACAGTCTGCGGTATACAAGGGGAAGGGACACAGTCTTTGGTATACAAGGGGAAGGGACACAGTCTGTGGTATACAAGGGGAAGGGACACAGTCTGCGGTTGACAAGGGGAAGAGAAACAGTCTGTGGTATACAAGGGGAAGGGACACAGTCTGTGGTATACAAGGGGAAGGGACACAGTCAGTGGTATACAAGGGGAAGGGACACAGTATGTGGTATACAAGGGGAAGGGACACAGTCTGTGGTATACAAGGGGAAGGCACACAGTCTGTGGTATACAAGGGGAAGAGACACAGTCTGTGGTATACAAGGGGAAGGGACACAGTCTGTGGCATACAAGGGGAAGGGACACAGTCTGTGGTGTACAAGGGGAAGGGACACAGTCTGTGGTATACAAGGGGAAGGGACACAGTCTGTGGTATACAAGGGGAAGGGACACAGTATGTGGTATACAAGGGGAAGGGACACAGTCTGTGGTATACAAGGGGAAGAGACACAGTCTGTGGTATACAAGGGGAAGGGACACAGCCTGTGGTATACAAGGGGAAGGGACACAGTCTGTGGTATACAAGGGAAAGGGACAGAGTATGTTGTATAGAAGGGGAAGGGACACAGTCTGTGGTATACAAGGGGAAAGGACACAGTCTGTGGTATACAAGGGGAAGGGACACAGTCTGTGGTGTACAAGGGGAAGGGACACAGTCTGTGGTATACAAGGGGAAGGGACACAGTCAGTGGTATACAAGGGGAAGGGACACAATCAGTGGTATACAAGGGGAAGGGACACAATCTGTGGTATACAAGGGGAAGGGACAGAGTATGTGGCATACAAGGGGAAGGGACACAGTCTGTGGCATACAAGGGGAAGGGACACAGTCAGTGGTATACAAAGGGAAGGGACACAGTATGTGGTATACAAGGGGAAGGGACACAGTCTGTGGTATACAAGGGGAAGGGACACAATCAGTGGTATACAAGGGGAAGGGACACAATCTGTGGTATACAAGGGGAAGGGACACAGTCTGTGGCATACAAGGGGAAGGGACACAGTCAGTGGTATACAAAGGGAAGTGACACAGTATGTGGTATACAAGGGGAAGGGACACAGTCTGTGGTATACAAGGGGAAGAGAGACAGTCTGTGGTACACAAGGGGAAGGGACACAGTCTGTGGTATACAAGGGGAAGGGACACAGTCTGTGGTATACAAGGGGAAGGGACACAGTCTGCTGTTGACAAGGGGAAGAGACACAGTCTGTGGTATACAAGGGGAAGGGACACAGTCTGTGGTATACAAGGGGAAGGGACACAGTCAGTGGTATACAAGGGGAAGGGACACAGTATGTGGTATACAAGGGGAAGGGACACAGTCTGTGGTATACAAAGGGGAGGGACACAGTCTGTGGTATACAAGGGGAAGAGACACAGTCTGTGGTATACAAGGGGAAGGGACACAGTCTGTGGTATACAAGGGGAAGGGACACAGTCTGTGGTGTACAAGGGGAAGGGACACAGTCTGTGGTATACAAGGGGAAGGGACACAGTCTGTGGTATACAAGGCGAAGGGACACAGTCTGTGGTATACAAGGCGAAGGGACACACTCTGTGGTATACAATGAGAAGGGACACAGTCTGTGGTATACAAGGGGAAGGGACACAGTATGTGGTGTACAAGGGGAAGGGACACAGTCTGTGGTATACAAGGGGAAGGGACACAGCCAGTGGTATACAAGGGGAAGGGACACAATCAGTGGTATACAAGGGGAAGGGACACAATCTGTGGTATACAAGGGGAAGGGACACAATCAGTGGTATACAAGGGGAAGGGACACAATCTGTGGTATACAAGGGGAAGGGACACAGTCTGTGGCATACAAGGGGAAGGGACACAGTCAGTGGTATACAAAGGGAAGGGACACAGTATGTGGTATACAAGGGGAAGGGACACAATCTGTGGTATACAAGGGGAAGGGACATAGTATGTGGTATACAAGGGGAAGGGACACAGTCTGTGGTATACAAGGGGAAGGGACACAATTTGTGGTATACAAGGGGAAGGGACACAGCCAGTGGTATACAAAAGGAAGGGACACAATCAGTGGTATACAAGGGGAAGGGACACAATCTGTGGTATACAAGGGGAAGGGACACAGTCTGTGGCATACAAGGGGAAGGGACACAGTCAGTGGTATACAAAGGGAAGGGACACAGTATGTGGTATACAAGGGGAAGGGACACAGTCTGTGGTATACAAGGGGAAGAGAGACAGTCTGTGGTACACAAGGGGAAGGGACACAGTCTGTGGTATACAAGGGGAAGGGACACAGTCTGTGGTATACAAGGGGAAGGGACACAGTCTGCGGTTGACAAGGGGAAGAGACACAGTCTGTGGTATACAAGGGGAAGGGACACAGTCTGTGGTATACAAGGGGAAGGGACACAGTCAGTGGTATACAAGGGGAAGGGACACAGTATGTGGTATACAAGGGGAAGGGACACAGTCTGTGGTATACAAAGGGGAGGGACACAGTCTGTGGTATACAAGGGGAAGAGACACAGTCTGTGGTATACAAGGGGAAGGGACACAGTCTGTGGTATACAAGGGGAAGGGACACAGTCTGTGGTGTACAAGGGGAAGGGACACAGTCTGTGGTATACAAGGGGAAGGGACACAGTCTGTGGTATACAAGGCGAAGGGACACAGTCTGTGGTATACAAGGCGAAGGGACACAGTCTGTGGTATACAATGAGAAGGGACACAGTCTGTGGTATACAAGGGGAAGGGACACAGTATGTGGTGTACAAGGGGAAGGGACACAGTCTGTGGTATACAAGGGGAAGGGACACAGCCAGTGGTATACAAGGGGAAGGGACACAATCAGTGGTATACAAGGGGAAGGGACACAATCTGTGGTATACAAGGGGAAGGCACAGAGTATGTGGTATACAAGGGGAAGGGACACAGTCTGTGGTATACAAGGGGAAGGGACACAGTCTGTGGTATACAAGGGGAAGGGACTCAGTCTGTGGTATACAAGGGGAAGAGACACAGTCTGTGGTATACAAGGGGAAGGGACACAGTCTGTGGTATACAAGGGGAAGGGACACAATCTGTGGTATACAAGGGGAAGGGACACAGTCTGTGGTATACAAGGGGAAGGGACTCAGTCTGTGGTATACAAGGGGAAGAGACACAGTCTGTGGTATACAAGGGGAAGGGACACAGTCTGTGGTATACAAGGGGAAGGGACACAGTCTGTGGTATACAAGGGGAAGGGACACAGTCTGCGGTTGACAAGGGGAAGAGAAACAGTCTGTGGTATACAAGGGGAAGGGACACAGTCTGTGGTATACAAGGGGAAGGGACACAGTCAGTGGTATACAAGGGGAAGGGACACAGTATGTGGTATACAAGGGGAAGGGACACAGTCTGTGGTATACAAGGGGAAGGCACACAGTCTGTGGTATACAAGGGGAAGAGACACAGTCTGTGGTATACAAGGGGAAGGGACACAGTCTGTGGTATACAAGGGGAAGGGACACAGTCTGTGGTGTACAAGGGGAAGGGACACAGTCTGTGGTATACAAGGGGAAGGGACACAGTCTGTGGTATACAAGGGGAAGGGACACAGTATGTGGTATACAAGGGGAAGGGACACAGTCTGTGGTATACAAGGGGAAGAGACACAGTCTGTGGTATACAAGGGGAAGGGACACAGTCTGTGGTATACAAGGGGAAGGGACACAGTCTGTGGTATACAAGGGAAAGGGACAGAGTATGTTGTATACAAGGGGAAGGGACACAGTCTGTGGTATACAAGGGGAAAGGACACAGTCTGTGGTGTACAAGGGGAAGGGACACAGTCTGTGGTGTACAAGGGGAAGGGACACAGTCTGTGGTATACAAGGGGAAGGGACACAGTCAGTGGTATACAAGGGGAAGGGACACAATCAGTGGTATACAAGGGGAAGGGACACAATCTGTGGTATACAAGGGGAAGGGACAGAGTATGTGGCATACAAGGGGAAGGGACACAGTCTGTGGCATACAAGGGGAAGGGACACAGTCAGTGGTATACAAAGGGAAGGGACACAGTATGTGGTATACAAGGGGAAGGGACACAGTCTGTGGTATACAAGGGGAAGGGACAGAGACTGTGGTATACAAGGGGAAGGGACAAAGTCTGTGGTATACAAGGGAAAGGGACACAGTCTGTGGTATACAAGGGGAAGGGACACAGTATGTGGTGTACAAGGGGAAGGGACACAGTCTGTGGTAAACAAGGGGAAGGGACACAGCCAGTGGTATACAAGGGGAAGGGACACAATCAGTGGTATACAAGGGGAAGGGACACAATCTGTGGTATACAAGGGGAAGGGACATAGTATGTGGTATACAAAGGGAAGGGACACAGTCTGTGGCATACAAGGGGAAGGGACACAGTCAGTGGTATACAAGGGGAAGGGACACAATCTGTGGTATACAAGGGAAAGGGACACAGTCTGTGGTATACAAGGGGAAGGGACTCAGTCTGTGGTATACAAGGGGAAGAGAGACAGTCTGTGGTATACAAGGGGAAGGGACACAGTCTGTGGTATACAAGGGGAAGGGACACAGTCTGTGGTATACAAGGGGAAGGGACACAGTCTGCGGTTGACAAGGGGAAGAGACACAGTCTGTGGTATACAAGGGGAAGGGACACAGTCTGTGGTATACAAGGGGAAGGGACACAGTCAGTGGTATACAAGGGGAAGGGACACAGTATGTGGTATACAAGGGGAAGGGACACAGTCTGTGGTATACAAAGGGGAGGGACACAGTCTGTGGTATACAAGGGGAAGGGACACAGTCTGTGGTATACAAGGGGAAGGGACACAGTCTGTGGTATACAAGGGGAAGGGACACAGTCTGTGGTGTACAAGGGGAAGGGACACAGTCTGTGGTATACAAGGGGAAGGGACACAGTCTGTGGTATACAAGGCGAAGGGACACAGTGTGTGGTATACAAGGGGAAGGGACACAGTATGTGGTGTACAAGGGGAAGGGACACAGTCTGTGGTATACAAGGGGAAGGGACACAGCCAGTGGTATACAAGGGGAAGGGACACAATCAGTGGTATACAAGGGGAAGGGACACAATCTGTGGTATACAAGGGGAAGGCACAGAGTATGTGGTATACAAGGGGAAGGGACACAGTCTGTGGTATACAAGGGGAAGGGACACAGTCTGTGGTATACAAGGGGAAGAGACACAGTCTGTGGTATACAAGGGGAAGGGACACAGTCTGTGGTATACAAGGGGAAGGGACACAATCTGTGGTATACAAGGGGAAGGGACACAGTCTGTGGTATACAAGGGGAAGGGACTCAGTCTGTGGTATACAAGGGGAAGAGACACAGTCTGCGGTATACAAGGGGAAGGGTCACAGTCTGTGGTATACAAGGGGAAGGGACACAGTCTGTGGTATACAAGGGGAAGGGACACAGTCTGCGGTTGACAAGGGGAAGAGAAACAGTCTGTGGTATACAAGGGGAAGGGACACAGTCTGTGGTATACAAGGGGAAGGGACACAGTCAGTGGTATACAAGGGGAAGGGACACAGTATGTGGTATACAAGGGGAAGGGACACAGTCTGTGGTATACAAGGGGAAGGCACACAGTCTGTGGTATACAAGGGGAAGAGACACAGTCTGTGGTATACAAGGGGAAGGGACACAGTCTGTGGCATACAAGGGGAAGGGACACAGTCTGTGGTGTACAAGGGGAAGGGACACAGTCTGTGGTATACAAGGGGAAGGGACACAGTCTGTGGTATACAAGGGGAAGGGACACAGTATGTGGTATACAAGGGGAAGGGACACAGTCTGTGGTATACAAGGGGAAGAGACACAGTCTGTGGTATACAAGGGGAAGGGACACAGTCTGTGGTATACAAGGGGAAGGGACACAGTCTGTGGTATACAAGGGAAAGGGACAGAGTATGTTGTATAGAAGGGGAAGGGACACAGTCTGTGGTATACAAGGGGAAAGGACACAGTCTGTGGTATACAAGGGGAAGGGACACAGTCTGTGGTGTACAAGGGGAAGGGACACAGTCTGTGGTATACAAGGGGAAGGGACACAGTCAGTGGTATACAAGGGGAAGGGACACAATCAGTGGTATACAAGGGGAAGGGACACAATCTGTGGTATACAAGGGGAAGGGACAGAGTATGTGGCATACAAGGGGAAGGGACACAGTCTGTGGCATACAAGGGGAAGGGACACAGTCAGTGGTATACAAAGGGAAGGGACACAGTATGTGGTATACAAGGGGAAGGGACACAGTCTGTGGTATACAAGGGGAAGGGACACAATCAGTGGTATACAAGGGGAAGGGACACAATCTGTGGTATACAAGGGGAAGGGACACAGTCTGTGGCATACAAGGGGACGGGACACAGTCAGTGGTATACAAAGGGAAGTGACACAGTATGTGGTATACAAGGGGAAGGGACACAGTCTGTGGTATACAAGGGGAAGAGAGACAGTCTGTGGTACACAAGGGGAAGGGACACAGTCTGTGGTATACAAGGGGAAGGGACACAGTCTGTGGTATACAAGGGGAAGGGACACAGTCTGCGGTTGACAAGGGGAAGAGACACAGTCTGTGGTATACAAGGGGAAGGGACACAGTCTGTGGTATACAAGGGGAAGGGACACAGTCAGTGGTATACAAGGGGAAGGGACACAGTATGTGGTATACAAGGGGAAGGGACACAGTCTGTGGTATACAAAGGGGAGGGACACAGTCTGTGGTATACAAGGGGAAGAGACACAGTCTGTGGTATACAAGGGGAAGGGACACAGTCTGTGGTATACAAGGGGAAGGGACACAGTCTGTGGTGTACAAGGGGAAGGGACACAGTCTGTGGTATACAAGGGGAAGGGACACAGTCTGTGGTATACAAGGCGAAGGGACACAGTCTGTGGTATACAAGGCGAAGGGACACACTCTGTGGTATACAATGAGAAGGGACACAGTCTGTCGTATACAAGGGGAAGGGACACAGTATGTGGTGTACAAGGGGAAGGGACACAGTCTGTGGTATACAAGGGGAAGGGACACAGCCAGTGGTATACAAGGGGAAGGGACACAATCAGTGGTATACAAGGGGAAGGGACACAATCTGTGGTATACAAGGGGAAGGGACACAATCAGTGGTATACAAGGGGAAGGGACACAATCTGTGGTATACAAGGGGAAGGGACACAGTCTGTGGCATACAAGGGGAAGGGACACAGTCAGTGGTATACAAAGGGAAGGGACACAGTATGTGGTATACAAGGGGAAGGGACACAATCTGTGGTATACAAGGGGAAGGGACATAGTATGTGGTATACAAGGGGAAGGGACACAGTCTGTGGTATACAAGGGGAAGGGACACAATCTGTGGTATACAAGGGGAAGGGACACAGCCAGTGGTATACAAGGGGAAGGGACACAATCAGTGGTATACAAGGGGAAGGGACACAATCTGTGGTATACAAGGGGAAGGCACAGAGTATGTGGTATACAAGGGGAAGGGACACAGTCTGTGGTATACAAGGGGAAGAGACACAGTCTGTGGTATACAAGGGGAAGGGACACAGTCTGTGGTATACAAGGGGAAGGGACACAGTCTGTGGTATACAAGGGAAAGGGACAGAGTATGTTGTATAGAAGGGGAAGGGACACAGTCTGTGGTATACAAGGGGAAAGGACACAGTCTGTGGTATACAAGGGGAAGGGACACAGTCTGTGGTGTACAAGGGGAAGGGACACAGTCTGTGGTATACAAGGGGAAGGGACACAGTCAGTGGTATACAAGGGGAAGGGACACAATCAGTGGTATACAAGGGGAAGGGACACAATCTGTGGTATACAAGGGGAAGGGACAGAGTATGTGGCATACAAGGGGAAGGGACACAGTCTGTGGCATACAAGGGGAAGGGACACAGTCAGTGGTATACAAAGGGAAGGGACACAGTATGTGGTATACAAGGGGAAGGGACACAGTCTGTGGTATACAAGGGGAAGGGACACAATCAGTGGTATACAAGGGGAAGGGACACAATCTGTGGTATACAAGGGGAAGGGACACAGTCTGTGGCATACAAGGGGAAGGGACACAGTCAGTGGTATACAAAGGGAAGGGACACAGTATGTGGTATACAAGGGGAAGGGACACAGTCTGTGGTATACAAGGGGAAGAGAGACAGTCTGTGGTACACAAGGGGAAGGGACACAGTCTGTGGTATACAAGGGGAAGGGACACAGTCTGTGGTATACAAGGGGAAGGGACACAGTCTGCGGTTGACAAGGGGAAGAGACACAGTCTGTGGTATACAAGGGGAAGGGACACAGTCTGTGGTATACAAGGGGAAGGGACACAGTCAGTGGTATACAAGGGGAAGGGACACAGTATGTGGTATACAAGGGGAAGGGACACAGTCTGTGGTATACAAAGGGGAGGGACACAGTCTGTGGTATACAAGGGGAAGAGACACAGTCTGTGGTATACAAGGGGAAGGGACACAGTCTGTGGTATACAAGGGGAAGGGACACAGTCTGTGGTGTACAAGGGGAAGGGACACAGTCTGTGGTATACAAGGGGAAGGGACACAGTCTGTGGTATACAAGGCGAAGGGACACAGTCTGTGGTATACAAGGCGAAGGGACACAGTCTGTGGTATACAATGAGAAGGGACACAGTCTGTGGTATACAAGGGGAAGGGACACAGTATGTGGTGTACAAGGGGAAGGGACACAGTCTGTGGTATACAAGGGGAAGGGACACAGCCAGTGGTATACAAGGGGAAGGGACACAATCAGTGGTATACAAGGGGAAGGGACACAATCTGTGGTATACAAGGGGAAGGCACAGAGTATGTGGTATACAAGGGGAAGGGACACAGTCTGTGGTATACAAGGGGAAGGGACACAGTCTGTGGTATACAAGGGGAAGGGACTCAGTCTGTGGTATACAAGGGGAAGAGACACAGTCTGTGGTATACAAGGGGAAGGGACACAGTCTGTGGTATACAAGGGGAAGGGACACAATCTGTGGTATACAAGGGGAAGGGACACAGTCTGTGGTATACAAGGGGAAGGGACTCAGTCTGTGGTATACAAGGGGAAGAGACACAGTCTGTGGTATACAAGGGGAAGGGACACAGTCTGTGGTATACAAGGGGAAGGGACACAGTCTGTGGTATACAAGGGGAAGGGACACAGTCTGCGGTTGACAAGGGGAAGAGAAACAGTCTGTGGTATACAAGGGGAAGGGACACAGTCTGTGGTATACAAGGGGAAGGGACACAGTCAGTGGTATACAAGGGGAAGGGACACAGTATGTGGTATACAAGGGGAAGGGACACAGTCTGTGGTATACAAGGGGAAGAGACACAGTCTGTGGTATACAAGGGGAAGGGACACAGTCTGTGGTATACAAGGGGAAGGGACACAGTCTGTGGTGTACAAGGGGAAGGGACACAGTCTGTGGTATACAAGGGGAAGGGACACAGTATGTGGTATACAAGGGAAAGGGACACAGTCTGTGGTATACAAGGGGAAGGGACACAGTCTGTGGGATACAAGGGAAAGGGACAGAGTATGTTGTATACAAGGGGAAGGGACACAGTCTGTGGTATACAAGGGGAAGGGACACAGTCTGTGGTATACAAGGGGAAGGGACACAGTCTGTGGTGTACAAGGGGAAGGGACACAGTCTGTGGTGTACAAGGGGAAGGGACACAGTCTGTGGTATACAAGGGGAAGGGACACAGTATGTGGTATACAAGGGAAAGGGACACAGTCTGTGGTATACAAGGGGAAGGGACACAGTCTGTGGGATACAAGGGAAAGGGACAGAGTATGTTGTATACAAGGGGAAGGGACACAGTCTGTGGTATACAAGGGGAAGGGACACAGTCTGTGGTATACAAGGGGAAGGGACACAGTCTGTGGTGTACAAGGGGAAGGGACACAGTCTGTGGTATACAAGGGGAAGGGACACATTCAGTGGTATACAAGGGGAAGGGACACAATCAGTGGTATACAAGGGGAAGGGACACAGTATGTGGTATACAAGGGGCAGGAACACAATCTGTGGTATACAAGGGGAAGGGACAGTCTGTGGTATACAAGGGGAAGGGACTCAGCCTGTGGTATACAAGGGGAAGGGAAAAAGTCTGTGGTATACAAGGGGAAGGGACAGAGTCTGTGGTATACAAGGGGAAGGGACACAGTCTGTGGCATACAAGGGGAAGGGACACAGTCAGTGGTATACAAAAGGAAGGGACACAGTATGTGGTATACAAGGGGAAGGGACACAGTCTGTGGTATACAAGGGAAAGGGACACACTATGTGGTATACAAGGGGAAGGGACACAGTCAGTGGTATACAAGGGGAAGGGACACAGTATGTGGTATACAAGGGGAAGGGACACAGTCAGTGGTATACAAGGGGAAGGGACACAGTATGTGGTATACAAGGGGAAGGGACACAGTCAGTGGTATACAAAGGGAAGGGACACAGTATGTGGTATACAAGGGGAAGGGACACAGTCTGTGGTATACAAGGGGAAGGGACACAGTATGTGGTATACAAGGGGAAGGGACACAGTCTGTGGTGTACAAGGGGAAGGGACACAATCTGTGGTATACAAGGGGAAGGGACACAGTATGTGGTATACAAGGGGAAGGGACACAGTCTGTGGTATTCAAGGGGAAGGGACACAGTATGTGGCATACAAGGGGAAGGGACACAGTCAGTGGTATACAAGGGGAAGGGACACAGTATGTGGTATACAAGGGGAAGGGACACAATCTGTGGTATACAAGGGGAAGGGACACAGTCTGTGGTATACAAGGGGAAGGGACTCAGTCTGTGGTATACAAGGGGAAGAGAGACAGTCTGTGGTATACAAGGGGAAGGGACACAGTATGTGGTATACAAGGGGAAGGGACACAGTCTGTGGTATACAAGGGGAAGGGACACAGTCTGCGGTTGACAAGAAGAAGAGACACAGTCTGTGGTATACAAGGGGAAGGGACACAGTCTGTGGTATACAAGGGGAAGGGACACAGTCTGTGGTATACAAGGGGAAGGGACACAGTCTGTGGTATACAAGGGGAAGGGACTCAGTCTGTGGTATACAAGGGGAAGAGACACAGTCTGTGGTATACAAGGGGAAGGGACACAGTCTGTGGTATACAAGGGGAAGGGACACAATCTGTGGTATACAAGGGGAAGGGACACAGTCTGTGGTATACAAGGGGAAGGGACTCAGTCTGTGGTATACAAGGGGAAGAGACACAGTCTGTGGTATACAAGGGGAAGGGACGCAGTCTGTGGTATACAAGGGGAAGGGACACAGTCTGTGGTATACAAGGGGAAGGGACACAGTCTGCGGTTGACAAGGGGAAGAGAAACAGTCTGTGGTATACAAGGGGAAGGGACACAGTCTGTGGTATACAAGGGGAAGGGACACAGTCAGTGGTATACAAGGGGAAGGGACACAGTCAGTGGTATACAAGGGGAAGGGACACAGTATGTGGTATACAAGGGGAAGGGACACAGTCTGTGGTATACAAGGGGAAGAGACACAGTCTGTGGTATACAAGGGGAAGGGACACAGTCTGTGGTATACAAGGGGAAGGGACACAGTCTGTGGTGTACAAGGGGAAGGGACACAGTCTGTGGTATACAAGGGGAAGGGACACAGTATGTGGTATACAAGGGAAAGGGACACAGTCTGTGGTATACAAGGGGAAGGGACACAGTCTGTGGGATACAAGGGAAAGGGACAGAGTATGTTGTATACAAGGGGAAGGGACACAGTCTGTGGTATACAAGGGGAAGGGACACAGTCTGTGGTATACAAGGGGAAGGGACACAGTCTGTGGTGTACAAGGGGAAGGGACACAGTCTGTGGTGTACAAGGGGAAGGGACACAGTCTGTGGTATACAAGGGGAAGGGACACAGTATGTGGTATACAAGGGAAAGGGACACAGTCTGTGGTATACAAGGGGAAGGGACACAGTCTGTGGGATACAAGGGAAAGGGACAGAGTATGTTGTATACAAGGGGCAGGGACACAGTCTGTGGTATACAAGGGGAAGGGACACAGTCTGTGGTATACAAGGGTAAGGGACACAGTCTGTGGTGTACAAGGGGAAGGGACACAGTCTGTGGTATACAAGGGGAAGGGACACATTCAGTGGTATACAAGGGGAAGGGACACAATCAGTGGTATACAAGGGGAAGGGACACAGTATGTGGTATACAAGGGGCAGGGACACAATCTGTGGTATACAAGGGGAAGGGACAGTCTGTGGTATACAATGGGGAAGGGACTCAGTCTGTGGTATACAAGGGGAAGGGAAAAAGTCTGTGGTATACAAGGGGAAGGGATAGAGTCTGTGGTATACAAGGGGAAGGGACACAGTCTGTGGCATACAAGGGGAAGGGACACAGTCAGTGGTATACAAAAGGAAGGGACACAGTATGTGGTGTACAAGGGGAAGGGACACAATCTGTGGTATACAAGGGGAAGGGACACAGTATGTGGTATACAAGGGGAAGGGACACAGTCTGTGGTATACAAGGGGAAGGGACACAGTATGTGGTATACAAGGGGAAGGGACACAGTCAGTGGTATACAAGGGGAAGGGACACAGTATGTGGTATACAAGGGGAAGGGACACAATCTGTGGTATACAAGGGGAAGGGACACAGTCTGTGGTATACAAGGGGAAGGGACTCAGTCTGTGGTATACAAGGGGAAGAGAGACAGTCTGTGGTATACAAGGGGAAGGGACACAGTCTGTGGTATACAAGGGGAAGGGACACAGTCTGTGGTATACAAGGGGAAGGGACACAGTCTGCGGTTGACAAGGGGAAGAGACACAGTCTGTGGTATACAAGGGGAAGGGACACAGTCTGTGGTATACAAGGGGAAGGGACACAGTATGTGGTATACAAGGGGAAGGGACACAGTATGTGGTATACAAGGGGAAGGGACACAGTCTGTGGTATACAAAGGGGAGGGACACAGTCTGTGGTATACAAGGGGAAGAGACACAGTCTGTGGTATACAAGGGGAAGGGACACAGTCTGTGGTATACAAGGGGAAGGGACACAGTCTGTGGTGTACAAGGGGAAGGGACACAGTCTGTGGTATACAAGGGGAAGGGACACAGTCTGTGGTATACAAGGCGAAGGGACACAGTCAGTGGTATACAAGGGGAAGGGACACAGTATGTGGTATACAAGGGAAAGGGACACAGTCTGTGGTATACAAGGGGAAGGGACACAGTCTGTGGGATACAAGGGAAAGGGACAGAGTATGTTGTATACAAGGGGCAGGGACACAGTCTGTGGTATACAAGGGGAAGGGACACAGTCTGTGGTATACAAGGGGAAGGGACACAGTCTGTGGTGTACAAGGGGAAGGGACACAGTCTGTGGTATACAAGGGGAAGGGACTCAGTCTGTGGTATACAAGGGGAAGGGAAAAAGTCTGTGGTATACAAGGGGAAGGGATAGAGTCTGTGGTATACAAGGGGAAGGGACACAGTCTGTGGCATACAAGGGGAAGGGACACAGTCAGTGGTATACAAAAGGAAGGGACACAGTATGTGGTGTACAAGGGGAAGGGACACAATCTGTGGTATACAAGGGGAAGGGACACAGTATGTGGTATACAAGGGGAAGGGACACAGTCTGTGGTATACAAGGGGAAGGGACACAGTATGTGGTATACAAGGGGAAGGGACACAGTCAGTGGTATACAAGGGGAAGGGACACAGTATGTGGTATACAAGGGGAAGGGACACAATCTGTGGTATACAAGGGGAAGGGACACAGTCTGTGGTATACAAGGGGAAGGGACTCAGTCTGTGGTATACAAGGGGAAGAGAGACAGTCTGTGGTATACAAGGGGAAGGGACACAGTCTGTGGTATACAAGGGGAAGGGACACAGTCTGTGGTATACAAGGGGAAGGGACACAGTCTGCGGTTGACAAGGGGAAGAGACACAGTCTGTGGTATACAAGGGGAAGGGACACAGTCTGTGGTATACAAGGGGAAGGGACACAGTCAGTGGTATACAAGGGGAAGGGACACAGTATGTGGTATACAAGGGGAAGGGACACAGTCTGTGGTATACAAAGGGGAGGGACACAGTCTGTGGTATACAAGGGGAAGAGACACAGTCTGTGGTATACAAGGGGAAGGGACACAGTCTGTGGTATACAAGGGGAAGGGACACAGTCTGTGGTGTACAAGGGGAAGGGACACAGTCTGTGGTATACAAGGGGAAGGGACACAGTCTGTGGTATACAAGGCGAAGGGACACAGTCAGTGGTATACAAGGGGAAGAGACCGTCTGTGGTATACAAGGGGAAGGGACACAGTCTGTGGTATACAAGGGGAAGGGACACAGTCTGTGGTATACAAGGGGAAGGGACACAGTCTGTGGTATACAAGGGGAAGGGACACAGTGTGTGGTATACAAGGGGAAGGGACACAGTCTGTGGTATACAAGGGGAAGGGACACAGTCTGTGGTATACAAGGGGAAGGGACACAGTGTGTGGTATACAAGGGGAAGGGACACAGTCTGTGGTATACAAGGCGAAGGGACACAGTCTGTGGTATACAAGGAGAAGGGACACAGTCTGGGGTATACAAGGGGAAGGGACACAGTATGTGGTGTACAAGGGGAAGGGACACAGTCTGTGGTGTACAAGGGGAAGGGACACAGCCAGTGGTATACAAGGGGAAGGGACACAATCAGTGGTATACAAGGGGAAGGGACACAATCTGTGGTATACAAGGGGAAGGCACAGAGTATGTGGTATACAAGGGGAAGGGACACAGTCTGTGGTATACAAGGGGAAGGGACAGTCTGTGGTATACAAGGGGAAGGGACACAGTCTGTGATATACAAGGGGAAGGGACACAGTCTGTGGTGTACAAGGGGAAGAGACAGTCTGTGGTATACAAGGAGAAGGGACACAGTCTGTGATATACAAGGGGAAGGGACACAGTCTGTGGTATACAAGGGGAAGGGACACAGTCTGTGGTATACAAGGGGAAGGGACACAGTCTGTGGTATACAAGGGGAAGGGACACAGTCTGTGGTATACAAGGGGAAGGGACACAGTCTGTGGTATACAAGGGGAAGGGACACAGTCAGTGGTATACAAGGGGAAGGGACACAGTATGTGGTATACAAGGGGAAGGGACACAGTCTGTGGTATACAAAGGGGAGGGACACAGTCTGTGGTATACAAGGGGAAGAGACACAGTCTGTGGTATACAAGGGGAAGGGACACAGTCTGTGGTATACAAGGGGAAGGGACACAGTCTGTGGTGTACAAGGGGAAGGGACACAGTCTGTGGTATACAAGGGGAAGGGACACAGTCTGTGGTATACAAGGCGAAGGGACACAGTCAGTGGTATACAAGGGGAAGAGACCGTCTGTGGTATACAAGGGGAAGGGACACAGTCTGTGGTATACAAGGGGAAGGGACACAGTCTGTGGTATACAAGGGGAAGGGACACAGTCTGTGGTATACAAGGGGAAGGGACACAGTGTGTGGTATACAAGGGGAAGGGACACAGTCTGTGGTATACAAGGGGAAGGGACACAGTCTGTGGTATACAAGGGGAAGGGACACAGTGTGTGGTATACAAGGGGAAGGGACACAGTCTGTGGTATACAAGGCGAAGGGACACAGTCTGTGGTATACAAGGAGAAGGGACACAGTCTGGGGTATACAAGGGGAAGGGACACAGTATGTGGTGTACAAGGGGAAGGGACACAGTCTGTGGTGTACAAGGGGAAGGGACACAGCCAGTGGTATACAAGGGGAAGGGACACAATCAGTGGTATACAAGGGGAAGGGACACAATCTGTGGTATACAAGGGGAAGGCACAGAGTATGTGGTATACAAGGGGAAGGGACACAGTCTGTGGTATACAAGGGGAAGGGACAGTCTGTGGTATACAAGGGGAAGGGACACAGTCTGTGATATACAAGGGGAAGGGACACAGTCTGTGGTGTACAAGGGGAAGAGACAGTCTGTGGTATACAAGGAGAAGGGACACAGTCTGTGATATACAAGGGGAAGGGACACAGTCTGTGGTATACAAGGGGAAGGGACACAGTCTGTGGTATACAAGGGGAAGGGACACAGTCTGTGGTATACAAGGGGAAGGGACACAGTCTGTGGTATACAAGGGGAAGGGACACAGTGTGTGGTATACAAGGGGAAGGGACACAGTCTGTGGTATACAAGGCGAAGGGACACAATCTGTGGTATACAAGGAGAAGGGACACAGTCTGTGGTATACAAGGGGAATGGACACAGTATGTGGTGTACAAGGAGAAGGGACACAATCTGTGGTATACAAGGGGAAGGGACACAGCCAGTGGTATACAAGGGGAAGGGACACAATCAGTGGTATACAAGGGGAAGGGACACAATCTGTGGTATACAAGGGGAAGGCACAGAGTATGTGGTATACAAGGGGAAGGGACACAGTCTGTGGTATACAAGGGGAAGGGACACAGTCTGTGGTATACAAGGGGAAGGGACTCAGTCTGTGGTATACAAGGGGAAGAGACACAGTCTGTGGTATACAAGGGGAAGGGACACAGTCTGTGGTATACAAGGGGAAGGGACACAATCTGTGGTATACAAACGGAAGGGACACAGTCTGTGGTATACAAGGGGAAGGGACTCAGTCTGTGGTATACAAGGGGAAGAGACACAGTCTGTGGTATACAAGGGGAAGGGACACAGTCTGTGGTAGACAAGGGGAAGGGACACAGTCTGTGGTATACAAGGGGAAGGGACACAGTCTGCGGTTGACAAGGGGAAGAGAAACAGTCTGTGGTATACAAGGGGAAGGGACACAGTCTGTGGTATACAAGGGGAAGGGACACAGTCAGTGGTATACAAGGGGAAGGGACACAGTATGTGGTATACAAGGGGAAGGGACACAGTCTGTGGTATACAAGGGGAAGGCACACAGTCTGTGGTATACAATGGGAAGAGACACAGTCTGTGGTATACAAGGGGAAGGGACACAGTCTGTGGTATACAAGGGGAAGGGACACAGTCTGTGGTGTACAAGGGGAAGGGACACAGTCTGTGGTATACAAGGGGAAGGGACACAGTCTGTGGTATACAAGGGGAAGGGACACAGTATGTGGTATACAAGGGGAAGGGACACAGTCTGTGGTATACAAGGGGAAGAGACACAGTCTGTGGTATACAAGGGGAAGGGACACAGTCTGTGGTATACAAGGGGAAGGGACACAGTCTGTGGTATACAAGGGAAAGGGACAGAGTATGTTGTATACAAGGGGAAGGGACACAGTCTGTGGTATACAAGGGGAAAGGACACAGTCTGTGGTAAACAAGGGGAAGGGACACAGCCAGTGGTATACAAGGGGAAGGGACACAATCAGTGGTATACAAGGGGAAGGGACACAATCTGTGGTATACAAGGGGAAGGGACATAGTATGTGGTATACAAGGGGAAGGGACACAGTCTGTGGCATACAAGGGGAAGGGACACAGTCAGTGGTATACAAAGGGAAGGGACACAGTATGTGGTATACAAGGGGAAGGGACACAGTCTGTGGTATACAAGGGGAGGGGACACAGTATGTGGTATACAAGGGGAAGGGACACAGTCAGTGGTATACAAGGGGAAGGGACACAGTATGTGGTATACAAGGGGAAGGGACACAATCTGTGGTATACAAGGGGAAGGGACACAGTCTGTGTTATGCAAGGGGAAGGGACTCAGTCTGTGGTATACAATGGGAAGAGACACAGTCTGTGGTATACAAGGGGAAGGGACACAGTCTGTGGTATACAAGGGGAAGGAACACAGTCTGTGGTATACAAGGGGAAGGGACACAGTCTGCGGTTGACAAGGGGAAGAGACACAGTCTGTGGTATACAAGGGGAAGGGACACAGTCTGTGGTATACAAGGGGAAGGGACACAGTATGTGGTATACAAGGGGAAAGGACACAGTATGTGGTATACAAGGGAAAGGGACACAGTCTGTGGTATACAAGGGGAAGGGACACAGTCTGTGGTAAACAAGGGGAAGAGACACAGTCTGTGGTATACAAGGGGAATGGACACAGTCTGTGGTATACAAGGGGAAGGGACACAGTCAGTGGTGTACAAGGGGAAGGGACACAGTCTGTGGTATATAAGGGGAAGGGACACAGTCTGTGGTATACAAGGGGAAGGGACACAGTATGTGGTATACAAGGGAAAGGGACACAGTCTGTGGTATACAAGGGGAAGGGACACAGTCTGTGGTATACAAGGGAAAGGGACAGAGTATGTTGTATAGAAGGGGAAGGGACACAGTCTGTGGTATACAAGGGGAAGGGACACAGTCTGTGGTATACAAGGGGAAGGGACACAGTCTGTGGTGTACAAGGGGAAGGGACACAGTCTGTGGTATACAAGGGGAAGGGACACAGTCAGTAGTATACAAGGGGAAGGGACACAATCAGTGGTATACAAGGGGAAGGGACACAATCTGTGGTATACAAGGGGAAGGGACAGAGTATGTGGTATACAAGGGGAAGGGACACAGTCTGTGGCATACAAGGGGAAGGGACACAGTCAGTGGTATACAAAGGGAAGGGACACAGTATGCGGTATACAAGGGGAAGGGACACAGTCTGTGGTATACAAGGGGAAGGGACACAGTATGTGGTGTACAAGGGGAAGGGACACAGTCTGTGGTATACAAGGGAAAGGGACACAGCCAGTGGTATACAAGGGGAAGGGACACAATCAGTGGTATACAAGGGGAAGGGACACAATCTGTGGTATACAAGGGGAAGGGACAGAGTATGTGGTATACAAGGGGAAGGGACACAGTCTGTGGTATACAAGGGGAAGGGACACAGTCTGTGGTATACAAGGGGAAGGGACACAGTCTGTGGTATACAAGGGGAAGGGACACAGTCTGTGGTGTACAAGGGGAAGGGACACAGTCTGTGGTATACAAGGGGAAGGGACACAATCAGTGGTATACAAGGGGAAGGGACACAATCTGTGGTATACAAGGGGAAGGGACAGAGTATGTGGTATACAAGGGGAAGGGACACAGTCTGTGGCACACAAGGGGAAGGGACACAGTCAGTGGTATACAAAGGGAAGGGACCAAGTATGTGGTGTACAAGGGGAAGGGACACAGTCTGTGGTATACAAGGGGAAGGGACACAGTATGTGGTGTACAAGGGGAAGGGACACAGTCTGTGGTATACAAGGGGAAGGGACACAGCCAGTGGTATACAAGGGGAAGGGACACAATCAGTGGTATACAAGGGGAAGGGACACAATCTGTGGTATACAAGGGGAAGGGACAGAGTATGTGGTATACAAGGGGAAGGGACACAGTCTGTGGTATACAAGGGGAAGGGACATAGTCTGCGGTTGACAAGGGGAAGAGACACAGTCTGTGGTATACAAGGGGAAGGGACACAGTCTGTGGTATACAAGGGGAAGGGACACAGTCAGTGGTATACAAGGGGAAGGGACAGTCTGTGGTATACAAGGGGAAGGGACACAATCTGTGGTATACAAGGGGAAGGGACACAGTCTGTGGTATACAAAGGGAAGGGACACAGTCTGTGGTATACAAGGGGAAGGGACACAGTCTGTGGTATACAAGGGGAAGAGACACAGTCTGTGGTATACAAGGGGAAGGGACACAGTCTGTGGTATACAAGGGGAAGGGACACAGTCTGTGGTGTACAAGGGGAAGGGACACAGTCTGTGGTATACAAGGGGAAGGGACACAGTCTGTGGTATACAAGGGGAAGGGACACAGTATGTGGTATACAAGGGGAAGGGACACAGTCTGTGGTGTACAAGGGGAAGGGACACAGTCTGTGGTATACAAGGGGAAGGGACACAGTCAGTGGTATACAAGGGGAAGGGACACAATCAGTGGTATACAAGGGGAAGGGACACAGTATGTGGTATACAAGGGGCAGGGACACAATCTGTGGTATACAAGGGGAAGGGACACAGTCTGTGGTATACAGGGGGAAGGGACTCAGTCTGTGGTATACAAGGGGAAGGGACACAGTCTGTGGTATACAAGGGGAAGGGACAGAGTCTGTGGTATACAAGGGGAAGGGACACAGTCTGTGGCATACAAGGGGAAGGGACACAGTCAGTGGTATACAAAAGGAAGGGACACAGTATATGGTATACAAGGGGAAGGGACACAGTCTGTGGTATACAATGGAAAGGGACACACTATGTGGTATACAAGGGGAAGGGACACAGTCAGTGGTATACAAGGGGAAGGGACACAGTATGTAGTATACAAGGGGAAGGGACACAGTCAGTGGTATACAAGGGGAAAGGACACAGTATGTGGTATACAAGGGGAAGGGACACAGTCAGTGGTATACAAAAGGAAGGGACACAGTATGTGGTATACAAGGGGAAAGGAAACAGTCTGTGGTATACAAGGGGAAGGGACACAGTATGTGCTATACAAGGGGAAGGGACACAGTCAGTGGTATAGAAGGGGAAGGGACACAGTATGTGGTATACAAGGGGAAGGGACACAATCTGTGGTATACAAGGGGAAGGGACACAGTCTTTGGTATACAAGGGGAAGGGACTCAGTCTGTGGTATACAATGGGAAGAGACACAGTCTGTGGTATACAAGGGGAAGGGACACAGTCTGTGGTATACAAGGGGAAGGGACACAGTCTGTGGTATACAATGGGGAAGGGACACAGTCTGCGGTTGACAAGGGGAAGAGACACAGTCTGTGGTATACAAGGGGAAGGGACACAGTCTGTGGTAAACAAGGGGAAGGGACACAGTCAGTGGTATACAAGGGGAAGGTACACAGTATGTGGTATAAGGGACACAGTCTGTGGTATACAAAGGGAAGGAACACAGTCTGTGGTATACAAGGGGAAGAGACACAGTCTGTGGTATACAAGGGGAAGGGACACAGTCTGTGGTATACAAGGGGAAGGGACACAGTCTGTGGTGTACAAGGGGAAGGGACACAGTCTGTGGTATACAAGGGGAAGGGACACAGTCTGTGGTATACAAGGGGAAGGGACACAGTATGTGGTATACAAGGGAAAGGGACACAGTCTGTGGTATACAAGGGGATGGGACACAGTCTGTGGTATACAAGGGAAAGGGGCAGAGTATGTTGTATAGAAGGGGAAGGGACACAGTCTGTGGTATACAAGGGGAAGGGACAGAGTCTGTGGTATACAAGGGGAAGGGACACAGTCTGTGGTGTACAAGGGGAAGGGACACAGTCTGTGGTATACAAGGGGAAGGGACACAGTCAGTAGTATACAAGGGGAAGGGACACAATCAGTGGTATACAAGGGGAAGGGACACAATCTGTGGTATACAAGGGGAAGGGACAGAGTATGTGGTATACAACGGGAAGGGACACAGTCTGTGGCATACAAGGGGAAGGGACACAGTCAGTGGTATACAATGGGAAGGGACACAGTATGTGGTATACAAGGGGAAGGGACACAGTCTGTGGTATACAAGGGGAAGGGACACAGTATGTGGTGTACAAGGGGAAGGGACACACTCTGTGGTATACAAGGGGAAGGGACACAGCCAGTGGTATACAAGGGGAAGGGACACAATCAGTGGTATACAAGGGGAAGGGACACAATCTGTGTTATACAAGGGGAAGGGACAGAGTATGTGGTATACAAGGGGAAGGGACACAGTCTGTGGTATACATGGGGAAGGGACACAGTCTGCGGTTGACAAGGGGAAGAGACACAGTCTGTGGTATACAAGGGGAAGGGAGACAGTCTGTGGTATACAAGGGGAAGGGACACAGTCAGTGGTATACAAGGGGAAGGGACACAGTCTGTGGTATACAAGGGGAAGGGACGCAGTCTGTGGTATACAAGGGGAAGGGACACAGTCTGTGGTATGCAAGGGGAAGAGACACAGTCTGTGGTATACAAGGGGAAGGGACAGAGTATGTGGTATACAAAGGGGAGGGACACAGTCTGTGGTGTACAAGGGGAAGGGACACAGTCTGTGGTATACAAGGGGAAGGGACACAGTCTGTGGTATACAAGGGGAAGGGACACAGTATGTGGTATACAAGGGAAAGGGACACAGTCTGTGGTATACAAGGGGAAGGAACACAGTCTGTGGTATACAAGGGAAAGGGACAGAGTATGTTGTATACAAGGGGAAGGGACACAGTCTGTGGTATACAAGGGGAAGGGACACAGTCTGTGGTGTACAAGGGGAAGGGACACAGTCTGTGGTATACAAGGGGAAGGGACACAGTCAGTGGTATACAAGGGGAAGGGACACAATCAGTGGTATACAAGGGGAAGGGACACAATCTGTGGTAAACAAGGGGAAGGGACAGAGTATGTGGTATACAAGGGGAAGGGACACAGTCTGTGGTATACAAGGGGAAGGGACACAGTCTGTGGTGTACAAGGGGAAGGGACACAGTCTGTGGTATACAAGGGGAAGGGACACAGTCAGTGGTATACAAGGGGAAGGGACACAATCAGTGGTATACAAGGGGAAGGGACACAATCTGTGGTAAACAAGGGGAAGGGACAGAGTATGTGGTATACAAGGGGAAGGGACACAGTCTGTGGCATACAAGGGGAAGGGACACAGTCAGTGGAATACAAAGGGAAGGGACACAGTATGTGGTATACAAGGGGAAGGGACACAGTCTGTGGTATACAAGGGGAAGGGACAGAGTCTGTGGTATACAAGGCGAAGGGACACAGTCTGTGGTATACAAGGGGAAGGGACACAGTCTGTGGTATACAAGGGGAAGGGACACAGTATGTGGTGTACAAGGGGAAGGGACACAGTCTGTGGTATACAAGGGGAAGGGACACAGCCAGTGGTATACAAGGGGAAGGGACACAATCAGTGGTATACAAGGGGAAGGGACACAATCTGTGGTATACAAGGGGAAGGGACAGAGTATGTGGTATACAAGGGAAAGGGACACAGTCTGTGGCATACAAGAGGGAAGGGACACAGTCAGTGGTATACAAAGGGAAGGGACACAGTATGTGGTATACAAGGGGAAGGGACACAGTCTGTGGTATACAAGGGGAAGGGACACAGTATGTGGTATACAAGGGGAAGGGACACAGTCAGTGGTATACAAGGGGAAGGGACACAGTATGTGGTATACAAGGGGAAAGGACACAATCTGTGGTATACAAGGGGAAGGGACACAGTCTGTGGTATACAAGGGGAAGGGACTTCGTCTGTGGTATACAAGGGGAAGAGACACAGTTTGTGGGATACAAGGGGAAGGGACACAGTCTGTGGTATACAAGGGGAAGGGACACAGTCTGTGGTATACAAGGGGAAGGGACAGAGTCTGTGGTATACAAGGGGAAGGGACACAGTCTGTGGTATACAAGGGGAAGGGACAGAGTCTGTGGTATACAAGGCGAAGGGACACAACCAGTGGTATACAAGGGGAAGGGACACAGTCTGTGGTATACAAGGGGAAGGGACACAGTCAGTGGTATACAAGGGGAAGGGACACAATCTGTGGTATACAAGGGGAAGGGGCAGAGTATGTGGTATACAAGGGGAAGGGACACAGTCTGTGGCATACAAGGGGAAAGGACACAGTCAGTGGTATACAAAGGGAAGGGGCACAGTATGTGGTATACAAGGGGAAGGGACACAGTCTGTGGTATACAAGGGGAAGGGACACAGTATGTGGTATACAAGGGGAAGGGACACAGTCTGTGGTATACAAGGGAAAGGGACTCAGTCTATGGTATACAAGGGGAAGAGACACAGTCTGTGGTTTACAAGGGGAAGGGACACAGTCTGTGGTATACAAAGGGAAGGGACACAATCTGTGGTATACAAGGGGAAGGGACACAGTCTGCGGTTGACAAGGGGAAGAGACACAGTCTGTGGTATACAAGGGGAAGTGACACAGTCTGTGGTATACAAGGGGAAGGGACACAGTAAGTGGTATACAAGGGGAAGAGACACAGTCTGTGGTATACAAGGGGAAGGGACACAGTCTGTGGTATACAAGGGGAAGGGACACAGTCTGTGGTATAAAAGGGGAAGAGACACAGTCTGTGGTATACAAGGGGAAGGGACACAGTCTGTGGTATAAAAGGGGAAGGGACACAGTCTGTGGTGTACAAGGGGAAGGGACACAGTCTGTGGTATACAAGGGGAAGGGACACAGTCTGTGGTATACAAGGGGAAGGGACACAATCAGTGGTATACAAGGGAAAGGGACACAGTCTGTGGTATACAAGGGGAAGGGACACAGTCTGTGGTATACAAGGGAAAGGGACAGAGTATGTTGTATACAAGGGGAACGGACACAGTATGTGGTATACAAGGGGAAGGGACACAGTCTGTGGTATACAAGGGAAAGGGACACTGTATGTGGTATACAAGGGGAAGGGACACAGTCAGTGGTATACAAGGGGAAGGGACACAGTATGTGGTATACAAGGGGAAGGGACACAGTCAGTGGTATACAAGGGGAAGGGACACAGTATGTGGTATACAAGGGGAAGGGACACAGTCAGTGGTATACAAGGGGAAGGGACACAGTATGTGGTATACAAGGGGAAAGGACACAATCTGTGGTATACAAGGGGAAGGGACACAGTCTGTGGTATACAAGGGGAAGGGACTTCGTCTGTGGTATACAAGGGGAAGAGACACAGTTTGTGGGATACAAGGGGAAGGGACACAGTCTGTGGTATACAAGGGGAAGGGACACAGTCTGTGGTATACAAGGGGAAGGGACAGAGTCTGTGGTATACAAGGGGAAGGGACACAGTCTGTGGTATACAAGGGGAAGGGACAGAGTCTGTGGTATACAAGGCGAAGGGACACAACCAGTGGTATACAAGGGGAAGGGACACAGTCTGTGGTATACAAGGGGAAGGGACACAGTCAGTGGTATACAAGGGGAAGGGACACAATCTGTGGTATACAAGGGGAAGGGGCAGAGTATGTGGTATACAAGGGGAAGGGACACAGTCTGTGGCATACAAGGGGAAAGGACACAGTCAGTGGTATACAAAGGGAAGGGGCACAGTATGTGGTATACAAGGGGAAGGGACACAGTCTGTGGTATACAAGGGGAAGGGACACAGTATGTGGTATACAAGGGGAAGGGACACAGTCTGTGGTATACAAGGGAAAGGGACTCAGTCTATGGTATACAAGGGGAAGAGACACAGTCTGTGGTTTACAAGGGGAAGGGACACAGTCTGTGGTATACAAAGGGAAGGGACACAATCTGTGGTATACAAGGGGAAGGGACACAGTCTGCGGTTGACAAGGGGAAGAGACACAGTCTGTGGTATACAAGGGGAAGTGACACAGTCTGTGGTATACAAGGGGAAGGGACACAGTAAGTGGTATACAAGGGGAAGAGACACAGTCTGTGGTATACAAGGGGAAGGGACACAGTCTGTGGTATACAAGGGGAAGGGACACAGTCTGTGGTATAAAAGGGGAAGAGACACAGTCTGTGGTATACAAGGGGAAGGGACACAGTCTGTGGTATAAAAGGGGAAGGGACACAGTCTGTGGTGTACAAGGGGAAGGGACACAGTCTGTGGTATACAAGGGGAAGGGACACAGTCTGTGGTATACAAGGGGAAGGGACACAATCAGTGGTATACAAGGGAAAGGGACACAGTCTGTGGTATACAAGGGGAAGGGACACAGTCTGTGGTATACAAGGGAAAGGGACAGAGTATGTTGTATACAAGGGGAACGGACACAGTATGTGGTATACAAGGGGAAGGGACACAGTCTGTGGTATACAAGGGAAAGGGACACTGTATGTGGTATACAAGGGGAAGGGACACAGTCAGTGGTATACAAGGGGAAGGGACACAGTATGTGGTATACAAGGGGAAGGGACACAGTCAGTGGTATACAAGGGGAAGGGACACAGTATGTGGTATACAAGGGGCAGGGACACAGTATGTGGTATACAAGGGGCAGGGACACAGTCTGTGGTATCCAAGGGGAAGGGACACAGTCTGTGGTATACAAGGGGAAGGGACACAACCTGTGGTATACAAGGGGAAGGGACAGAGTATGTGGTATACAAGGGGAAGGGACACAGTCTGTGGCATACAAGGGGAAAGGACACAGTCAGTGGTATACAAAGGGAAGGGGCACAGTATGTGGTATACAAGGGGAAGGGACACAGTCTGTGGTATACAAGGGGAAGGGACACAGTATGTGGTATACAAGGGGAAGGGACACAGTCTGTGGTATACAAGGGAAAGGGACTCAGTCTATGGTATACAAGGGGAAGAGACACAGTCTGTGGTTTACAAGGGGAAGGGACACAGTCTGTGGTATACAAAGGGAAGGGACACAATCTGTGGTATACAAGGGGAAGGGACACAGTCTGCGGTTGACAAGGGGAAGAGACACAGTCTGTGGTATACAAGGGGAAGTGACACAGTCTGTGGTATACAAGGGGAAGGGACACAGTAAGTGGTATACAAGGGGAAGAGACACAGTCTGTGGTATACAAGGGGAAGGGACACAGTCTGTGGTATACAAGGGGAAGGGACACAGTCTGTGGTATACAAGGCGAAGGGACACAGTCTGTGGTATACAAGGGGAAGGGACACAGTCTGTGGTATACAAGGGGAAGGGACACAGTATGTGGTGTACAAGGGGAAGGGACACAGTCTGTGGTATACAAGGGGAAGGGACACAGCCAGTGGTATACAAGGGGAAGGGACACAATCAGTGGTATACAAGGGGAAGGGACACAATCTGTGGTATACAAGGGGAAGGGACAGAGTATGTGGTATACAAGGGAAAGGGACACAGTCTGTGGCATACAAGAGGGAAGGGACACAGTCAGTGGTATACAAAGGGAAGGGACACAGTATGTGGTATACAAGGGGAAGGGACACAGTCTGTGGTATACAAGGGGAAGGGACACAGTATGTGGTATACAAGGGGAAGGGACACAGTCAGTGGTATACAAGGGGAAGGGACACAGTATGTGGTATACAAGGGGAAAGGACACAATCTGTGGTATACAAGGGGAAGGGACACAGTCTGTGGTATACAAGGGGAAGGGACTTCGTCTGTGGTATACAAGGGGAAGAGACACAGTTTGTGGGATACAAGGGGAAGGGACACAGTCTGTGGTATACAAGGGGAAGGGACACAGTCTGTGGTATACAAGGGGAAGGGACAGAGTCTGTGGTATACAAGGGGAAGGGACACAGTCTGTGGTATACAAGGGGAAGGGACAGAGTCTGTGGTATACAAGGCGAAGGGACACAACCAGTGGTATACAAGGGGAAGGGACACAGTCTGTGGTATACAAGGGGAAGGGACACAGTCAGTGGTATACAAGGGGAAGGGACACAATCTGTGGTATACAAGGGGAAGGGGCAGAGTATGTGGTATACAAGGGGAAGGGACACAGTCTGTGGCATACAAGGGGAAAGGACACAGTCAGTGGTATACAAAGGGAAGGGGCACAGTATGTGGTATACAAGGGGAAGGGACACAGTCTGTGGTATACAAGGGGAAGGGACACAGTATGTGGTATACAAGGGGAAGGGACACAGTCTGTGGTATACAAGGGAAAGGGACTCAGTCTATGGTATACAAGGGGAAGAGACACAGTCTGTGGTTTACAAGGGGAAGGGACACAGTCTGTGGTATACAAAGGGAAGGGACACAATCTGTGGTATACAAGGGGAAGGGACACAGTCTGCGGTTGACAAGGGGAAGAGACACAGTCTGTGGTATACAAGGGGAAGTGACACAGTCTGTGGTATACAAGGGGAAGGGACACAGTAAGTGGTATACAAGGGGAAGAGACACAGTCTGTGGTATACAAGGGGAAGGGACACAGTCTGTGGTATACAAGGGGAAGGGACACAGTCTGTGGTATAAAAGGGGAAGAGACACAGTCTGTGGTATACAAGGGGAAGGGACACAGTCTGTGGTATAAAAGGGGAAGGGACACAGTCTGTGGTGTACAAGGGGAAGGGACACAGTCTGTGGTATACAAGGGGAAGGGACACAGTCTGTGGTATACAAGGGGAAGGGACACAATCAGTGGTATACAAGGGAAAGGGACACAGTCTGTGGTATACAAGGGGAAGGGACACAGTCTGTGGTATACAAGGGAAAGGGACAGAGTATGTTGTATACAAGGGGAACGGACACAGTATGTGGTATACAAGGGGAAGGGACACAGTCTGTGGTATACAAGGGAAAGGGACACTGTATGTGGTATACAAGGGGAAGGGACACAGTCAGTGGTATACAAGGGGAAGGGACACAGTATGTGGTATACAAGGGGAAGGGACACAGTCAGTGGTATACAAGGGGAAGGGACACAGTATGTGGTATACAAGGGGAAGGGACACAGTCAGTGGTATACAAGGGGAAGGGACACAGTATGTGGTATACAAGGGGAAAGGACACAATCTGTGGTATACAAGGGGAAGGGACACAGTCTGTGGTATACAAGGGGAAGGGACTTCGTCTGTGGTATACAAGGGGAAGAGACACAGTTTGTGGGATACAAGGGGAAGGGACACAGTCTGTGGTATACAAGGGGAAGGGACACAGTCTGTGGTATACAAGGGGAAGGGACAGAGTCTGTGGTATACAAGGGGAAGGGACACAGTCTGTGGTATACAAGGGGAAGGGACAGAGTCTGTGGTATACAAGGCGAAGGGACACAACCAGTGGTATACAAGGGGAAGGGACACAGTCTGTGGTATACAAGGGGAAGGGACACAGTCAGTGGTATACAAGGGGAAGGGACACAATCTGTGGTATACAAGGGGAAGGGGCAGAGTATGTGGTATACAAGGGGAAGGGACACAGTCTGTGGCATACAAGGGGAAAGGACACAGTCAGTGGTATACAAAGGGAAGGGGCACAGTATGTGGTATACAAGGGGAAGGGACACAGTCTGTGGTATACAAGGGGAAGGGACACAGTATGTGGTATACAAGGGGAAGGGACACAGTCTGTGGTATACAAGGGAAAGGGACTCAGTCTATGGTATACAAGGGGAAGAGACACAGTCTGTGGTTTACAAGGGGAAGGGACACAGTCTGTGGCATACAAGGGGAAGGGACACAGTCAGTGGAATACAAAGGGAAGGGACACAGTATGTGGTATACAAGGGGAAGGGACACAGTCTGTGGTATACAAGGGGAAGGGACAGAGTCTGTGGTATACAAGGCGAAGGGACACAGTCTGTGGTATACAAGGGGAAGGGACACAGTCTGTGGTATACAAGGGGAAGGGACACAGTATGTGGTGTACAAGGGGAAGGGACACAGTCTGTGGTATACAAGGGGAAGGGACACAGCCAGTGGTATACAAGGGGAAGGGACACAATCAGTGGTATACAAGGGGAAGGGACACAATCTGTGGTATACAAGGGGAAGGGACAGAGTATGTGGTATACAAGGGAAAGGGACACAGTCTGTGGCATACAAGAGGGAAGGGACACAGTCAGTGGTATACAAAGGGAAGGGACACAGTATGTGGTATACAAGGGGAAGGGACACAGTCTGTGGTATACAAGGGGAAGGGACACAGTATGTGGTATACAAGGGGAAGGGACACAGTCAGTGGTATACAAGGGGAAGGGACACAGTATGTGGTATACAAGGGGAAAGGACACAATCTGTGGTATACAAGGGGAAGGGACACAGTCTGTGGTATACAAGGGGAAGGGACTTCGTCTGTGGTATACAAGGGGAAGAGACACAGTTTGTGGGATACAAGGGGAAGGGACACAGTCTGTGGTATACAAGGGGAAGGGACACAGTCTGTGGTATACAAGGGGAAGGGACAGAGTCTGTGGTATACAAGGGGAAGGGACACAGTCTGTGGTATACAAGGGGAAGGGACAGAGTCTGTGGTATACAAGGCGAAGGGACACAACCAGTGGTATACAAGGGGAAGGGACACAGTCTGTGGTATACAAGGGGAAGGGACACAGTCAGTGGTATACAAGGGGAAGGGACACAATCTGTGGTATACAAGGGGAAGGGGCAGAGTATGTGGTATACAAGGGGAAGGGACACAGTCTGTGGCATACAAGGGGAAAGGACACAGTCAGTGGTATACAAAGGGAAGGGGCACAGTATGTGGTATACAAGGGGAAGGGACACAGTCTGTGGTATACAAGGGGAAGGGACACAGTATGTGGTATACAAGGGGAAGGGACACAGTCTGTGGTATACAAGGGAAAGGGACTCAGTCTATGGTATACAAGGGGAAGAGACACAGTCTGTGGTTTACAAGGGGAAGGGACACAGTCTGTGGTATACAAAGGGAAGGGACACAATCTGTGGTATACAAGGGGAAGGGACACAGTCTGCGGTTGACAAGGGGAAGAGACACAGTCTGTGGTATACAAGGGGAAGTGACACAGTCTGTGGTATACAAGGGGAAGGGACACAGTAAGTGGTATACAAGGGGAAGAGACACAGTCTGTGGTATACAAGGGGAAGGGACACAGTCTGTGGTATACAAGGGGAAGGGACACAGTCTGTGGTATAAAAGGGGAAGAGACACAGTCTGTGGTATACAAGGGGAAGGGACACAGTCTGTGGTATAAAAGGGGAAGGGACACAGTCTGTGGTGTACAAGGGGAAGGGACACAGTCTGTGGTATACAAGGGGAAGGGACACAGTCTGTGGTATACAAGGGGAAGGGACACAATCAGTGGTATACAAGGGAAAGGGACACAGTCTGTGGTATACAAGGGGAAGGGACACAGTCTGTGGTATACAAGGGAAAGGGACAGAGTATGTTGTATACAAGGGGAACGGACACAGTATGTGGTATACAAGGGGAAGGGACACAGTCTGTGGTATACAAGGGAAAGGGACACTGTATGTGGTATACAAGGGGAAGGGACACAGTCAGTGGTATACAAGGGGAAGGGACACAGTATGTGGTATACAAGGGGAAGGGACACAGTCAGTGGTATACAAGGGGAAGGGACACAGTATGTGGTATACAAGGGGAAGGGACACAGTCAGTGGTATACAAGGGGAAGGGACACAGTATGTGGTATACAAGGGGAAAGGACACAATCTGTGGTATACAAGGGGAAGGGACACAGTCTGTGGTATACAAGGGGAAGGGACTTCGTCTGTGGTATACAAGGGGAAGAGACACAGTTTGTGGGATACAAGGGGAAGGGACACAGTCTGTGGTATACAAGGGGAAGGGACACAGTCTGTGGTATACAAGGGGAAGGGACAGAGTCTGTGGTATACAAGGGGAAGGGACACAGTCTGTGGTATACAAGGGGAAGGGACAGAGTCTGTGGTATACAAGGCGAAGGGACACAACCAGTGGTATACAAGGGGAAGGGACACAGTCTGTGGTATACAAGGGGAAGGGACACAGTCAGTGGTATACAAGGGGAAGGGACACAATCTGTGGTATACAAGGGGAAGGGGCAGAGTATGTGGTATACAAGGGGAAGGGACACAGTCTGTGGCATACAAGGGGAAAGGACACAGTCAGTGGTATACAAAGGGAAGGGGCACAGTATGTGGTATACAAGGGGAAGGGACACAGTCTGTGGTATACAAGGGGAAGGGACACAGTATGTGGTATACAAGGGGAAGGGACACAGTCTGTGGTATACAAGGGAAAGGGACTCAGTCTATGGTATACAAGGGGAAGAGACACAGTCTGTGGTTTACAAGGGGAAGGGACACAGTCTGTGGTATACAAAGGGAAGGGACACAATCTGTGGTATACAAGGGGAAGGGACACAGTCTGCGGTTGACAAGGGGAAGAGACACAGTCTGTGGTATACAAGGGGAAGTGACACAGTCTGTGGTATACAAGGGGAAGGGACACAGTAAGTGGTATACAAGGGGAAGAGACACAGTCTGTGGTATACAAGGGGAAGGGACACAGTCTGTGGTATACAAGGGGAAGGGACACAGTCTGTGGTATAAAAGGGGAAGAGACACAGTCTGTGGTATACAAGGGGAAGGGACACAGTCTGTGGTATAAAAGGGGAAGGGACACAGTCTGTGGTGTACAAGGGGAAGGGACACAGTCTGTGGTATACAAGGGGAAGGGACACAGTCTGTGGTATACAAGGGGAAGGGACACAATCAGTGGTATACAAGGGAAAGGGACACAGTCTGTGGTATACAAGGGGAAGGGACACAGTCTGTGGTATACAAGGGAAAGGGACAGAGTATGTTGTATACAAGGGGAACGGACACAGTATGTGGTATACAAGGGGAAGGGACACAGTCTGTGGTATACAAGGGAAAGGGACACTGTATGTGGTATACAAGGGGAAGGGACACAGTCAGTGGTATACAAGGGGAAGGGACACAGTATGTGGTATACAAGGGGAAGGGACACAGTCAGTGGTATACAAGGGGAAGGGACACAGTATGTGGTATACAAGGGGCAGGGACACAGTATGTGGTATACAAGGGGCAGGGACACAGTCTGTGGTATCCAAGGGGAAGGGACACAGTCTGTGGTATACAAGGGGAAGGGACACAACCTGTGGTATACAAGGGGAAGGGACAGAGTATGTGGTATACAAGGGGAAGGGACACAGTCTGTGGCATACAAGGGGAAAGGACACAGTCAGTGGTATACAAAGGGAAGGGGCACAGTATGTGGTATACAAGGGGAAGGGACACAGTCTGTGGTATACAAGGGGAAGGGACACAGTATGTGGTATACAAGGGGAAGGGACACAGTCTGTGGTATACAAGGGAAAGGGACTCAGTCTATGGTATACAAGGGGAAGAGACACAGTCTGTGGTTTACAAGGGGAAGGGACACAGTCTGTGGTATACAAAGGGAAGGGACACAATCTGTGGTATACAAGGGGAAGGGACACAGTCTGCGGTTGACAAGGGGAAGAGACACAGTCTGTGGTATACAAGGGGAAGTGACACAGTCTGTGGTATACAAGGGGAAGGGACACAGTAAGTGGTATACAAGGGGAAGAGACACAGTATGTGGTATACAAGGGGAAGGGACACAGTCTGTGGTATACAAGGGGAAGGGACACAGTCTGTGGTATAAAAGGGGAAGAGACACAGTCTGTGGTATACAAGGGGAAGGGACACAGTCTGTGGTATAAAAGGGGAAGGGACACAGTCTGTGGTGTACAAGGGGAAGGGACACAGTCTGTGGTATACAAGGGGAAGGGACACAGTCTGTGGTATACAAGGGGAAGGGACACAATCAGTGGTATACAAGGGAAAGGGACACAGTCTGTGGTATACAAGGGGAAGGGACACAGTCTGTGGTATACAAGGGAAAGGGACAGAGTATGTTGTATACAAGGGGAACGGACACAGTATGTGGTATACAAGGGGAAGGGACACAGTCTGTGGTATACAAGGGAAAGGGACACTGTATGTGGTATACAAGGGGAAGGGACACAGTCTGTGGTATACAAGGGAAAGGGACACAGTATGTGGTATACAAGGGGAAGGGACACAGTCAGTGGTATACAAGCGGAAGGGACACAGTATGTGGTATACAAGGGGAAGGGACACAGTCAGTGGTATACAAGGGGAAGGGACACAGTCAGTGGTATACAAGGGGAAGGGACACAGTCAGTGGTATACAAGGGGAAGGGACACAGTCTGTGGTATACAAGGGGAAGGGACACAGTCAGTGGTATACAAGGGGAAGGGACACAATCTGTGGTATACAAGGGGAAGGGGCAGAGTATGTGGTATACAAGGGGAAGGGACACAGTCTGTGGCATACAAGGGGAAAGGACACAGTCAGTGGTATACAAAGGGAAGGGGCACAGTATGTGGTATACAAGGGGAAGGGACACAGTCTGTGGTATACAAGGGGAAGGGACACAGTATGTGGTATACAAGGGGAAGGGACACAGTCTGTGGTATACAAGGGGAAGGGACAGAGCATGTGGTATACAAGGGGAAGGGACACAGTCTGTGGTATACAAGGGGAAGAGACACAGTCTGTGGTATACAAGGGGAAGGGACAGAGTATGTGGTATACAAGGGAAAGGGACAGAGTATGTGGTATACAAGGGGAAGAGACACAGTCAGTGGTATACAAGGGGAAAAGACACAGTTAGTGGTATACAAGGGGAAGGGACAGAGTATGTGGTATACAAGGGAAGGGACACAGTCTGTGGTATACAAGGGGAAGGTACAGAGTATGTGGTATACAAGGGGAAGGGACACAATATGTGGTATACGAGGGGAAGGGACACAGTATGTGGTATACAAGGGGAAGAGACACAGTCTGTGGTATACAAGGGGAAGGGACACAGTCTGTGGTATACAAGGGGAAGGGACACAGTCTGTGATATACAAGGGGAAGAGACACAGTCAGTGGTATACAAGGGGAAGGGACAGAGTATGTGGTATACAAGGGGAAGGGACACAGTCTGTGGTATACAAGGGGAAGAGACACAGTCAGTGGTATACAAGGGGAAGGGACACAGTCTGTGGTATACAAGGGGAAGAGACACAGTCAGTGGTATACAAGGGGAAGGGACACAGTCTGTGGTATACAAGGGGAAGAGACACAGTCTGTGGTATACAAGGGGAAGAGACACAGTCTGTGGTATACAAGGGGAAAGGACAGAGTATGTGGTATACAAGGGGAAGGGACACAGTATGTGGCATACGAGGGGAAGGGACACAGTCTGTGGTATACAAGGGGAAGGGACACAGTCTGTGGTATACAAGGGGAAGGGACACAGTCTGTGGTATACAAGGGGAAGGGACAGAGTCTGTGGTATACAAGGGGAAGGGACACAGTATGTGGTATACAAGGGAAAGGGACACAGTCTGTGGTATACAAGGGGAAAGGACACAGTCTGTGGTATACAAGGGGAAGGGACAGAGTCTGTGGTATACAAGGGGAAGGGACACAGTCTGTGGTATACAAGGGGAAGGGACACAGTCTGTGGTATACAAGGGGAAGGGACACAGTCTGTGGTGTACAAGGGGAAGGGACACAGTCTGTGGTATACAAGGGGAAGGGACACAGTCAGTGGTATACAAGGGGAAGGGACACAATCAGTGGTATACAAGGGGAAGGGACACAATCTGTGGTATACAAGAGAAAGGGACACAGTCAGTGGTATACAAGGGGAAGGAACACGGTCTGTGGTATACAAGGGGAAGGGACACAGTCTGTGGTATACAAGGGGAAGGGACAGAGTATGTGGTATACAAGGGGAAGGGACACAGTATGTGGTATACGAGGGGAAGGGACACAGTCTGTGGTATACAAGGGGAAGGGACACAGTCTGTGGTATACAAGGGGAAGGGACACAGTATGTGGTATACAAGGGGAAGGGACACAGTCAGTGGTATACAAGGGGAAGGGACACAGTATGTGGTATACAAGGGGAAGGGACACAGTCAGTGGTATACAAGGGGAAGGGACACAGTATGTGGTATACAAGGGGAAGGGACACAGTCAGTGGTATACAAGGGGAAGGGACACAGTATGTGGTATACCAGGGGCTGGGACATAGTCTGTGGTATACAAGGGGAAGGGACACAGTCTGTGGTATACAAGGGGAAGGGACACAATCTGTGGTATACAAGGGGAAGGGACACAGTCTGTGGTATACAAGGGGAAGGGACTCCGTCTGTGGTATACAAGGGGAAGAGACACAGTCTGTGGTATACAAGGGGAAGGGACAGAGTATGTGGTATACAAGGGGAAGGGACACAGTCTGTGGTATACAAGGGGAAGAGACACAGTCTGTGGTATACAAGGGGAAGGGACAGAGTATGTGGTATACAAGGGGAAGGGACAGAGTATGTGGTATACAAGGGGAAGAGACACAGTCAGTGGTATACAAGGGGAAGGGACAGAGTATGTGGTATACCAGGGGGAGGGACACAGTCTGTGTTATACAAGGGAAAGAGACACAGTCAGTGGTATACAAGGGGAAGAGACAGAGTATGTGGTACACAAGGGGAAGGGACACAGTCTGTGGTATACAAGGGGAAGGGACAGAGTATGTGGTATACAAGGGGAAGGGACACAATATGTGGTATACGAGGGGAAGGGACACAGTATGTGGTATACAAGGGGAAGAGACACAGTCTGTGGCATACAAGGGGAAGGGACAGAGTATGTGGTATACAAGGAGAAGGGACACAGTCTGTGGTATACAAGGGGAAGAGACACAGTCAGTGGTATACAAGGGGAAGGGACAGAGTATGTGGTATACAAGGGGAAGGGACACAGTCTGTGGTATACAAGGGGAAGGGACACAGTCTGTGGTATACAAGGGGAAGAGACACAGTCTGTGGTATACAAGGGGAAGGGACAGAGTATGTGGTATACAAGGGGAAGGGACACAGTCTGTGGTATACAAGGGGAAGGGACACAGTCTGTGGTATACAAGGGGAAGAGACACAGTCTGTGGTATACAAGGGGAAGGGACAGAGTATGTGGTATACAAGGGGAGGGGACAGAGTATGTGGTATACAAGGGGAAGAGACACAGTCAGTGGTATACAAGGGGAAGGGACAGAGTATGTGGTATACAAGGGGAAGGGACACAGTCTGTGGTATACAAGGGGAAGAGACACAGTCAGTGATATACAAGGGGAAGGGACAGAGTATGTGGTATACAAGGGGAAGGGACACAGTCTGTGGTATACAAGGGGAAGGGACAGAGTATGTGGTATACAAGGGGAAGGGACACAATATGTGGTATACGAGGGGAAGGGACACAGTATGTGGTATACAAGGGGAAGAGACACAGTCTGTGGTATACAAGGGGAAGGGACAGAGTATGTGGTATACAAGGGGAAGGGACAGAGTATGTGGTATACAAGGGGAAGAGACACAGTCAGTGGTATACAAAGGGAAGGGACAGAGTATGTGGTATACAAGGGGAAGGGACACAGTCTGTGGTATACAAGGGGAAGAGACACAGTCAGTGGTATACAAGGGGAAGGGACACAGTCTGTGGTATACAAGGGGAAGGGACACAGTCTGTGGTATACAAGGGGAAGGGACACAGTATGTGGTATACAAGGGGAAGGGACACAGTATGTGGTATACGAGGGGAAGGGACACAGTCTGTGGTATACAAGGGGAAGGGACACAGTCTGTGGTATACAAGGGGAAGGGACACAGTCAGTGGTATACAAGGGGAAGGGACACAGTCTGTGGTATACAAGGGGAAGGGACACAGTCAGTGGTATACAAGGGAAGGGACACAGTGTGTGGTATACAAGGGGAAGGGACACAATCAGTGGTATACAAGGGGAAGGGACACAGTCTGTGGTATACAAGGGGAAGGGACACAGTCTGTGGTATACAAGGGGAAGGGACACAGTCTGTGGTATACAAGGGGAAGAGACACAGTCTGTGGTATACAAGGGGAAGGGACACAGTTTGTGGTATACAAGGGGAAGGGACACAGTCAGTGGTATACAAGGGGAAGGGACACAGTGTGTGGTGTACAAGGGGAAGGGACACAGTCTGTGGTATACAAGGGGAAGGGACACAATCAGTGGTATACAAGGGGAAGGGACACAGTATGTGGTATACAAGGGGAAGGGACAGTCTGTGGCATACAAGGGGAAGGGACACAGTCTGTGGTATACAAGGGGAAGGGACCCACCTGTTTCTTTGTGACATGATTCGCCCTGCTGGCCGCCATTGTCTTGATCTGTTCGATCTGGGAGAGGAGCTTTTCCAGTTCTTTCAGCTGCCTCAGGAGGTCCTCGCGCCGTGTTTCCGGTGGCGGTGGCGGCGCGGCGCGGGCGGACGGGCCGGGCTCCACGGGCTGCACAACCTCCGCTCCGGCCTGGTCCGCCGAGCCCAGCGTTATGTCAAAGCCACGTGGTCCCGACCACGTGAAGCCCAGGACAAAGCGGACGCGCTTATTCCAGTAGCCCGGTTTGTTTATCGGGAAGGCAGTGGGGATGATCACTGGGTGTCTGTTCCCTCCATGGTCCACTTTGAGCTGAAGTTTCCTTCCGTTGTCGATCAAGGTACCTTCCCATGATTCTAGCTCTTTTGACCATGTTTTTGTCTCATGTTTTCGATTTCCCCCATACACAAAACGGCCCATCATCGGCTCCCGCCCAAGGTAGAACAACACCGAGCTCTTCCGGTGATATCGGCCATCTTGCATGCAGAACTTTGTTTTCTTCGAGAAGGCTTCGTCCCATTTCTGAATAATGTCCTGAAATTTTTCCAAAGACACTTTGGGCTCAAATGGATTATGTGTGTCCGGCTGTCTTGGTGGCCAATTTAGCAGTAGCGCATACAGGTAGGGCTCCAAACTGGATCCGTGTTCCGGCTCGGCGTACAGCTGTTTGCTCAGGCCAGCAAGGGTGTCCTGCCGCACATCAACGGGGCATTTACTACCCAAGGAGCTCAGGACCAGGTTCACAGTAATTAACGTGGTATAGTCGAAGGCATTCGCGTATTGACTGCGACTGTTTTCTTCCATCAAGGTCCTGATGGTCTGTAGAGCTGTGGTTCCATCTTCCATTTCATGCAAACGGAACAAGCCACTGAATGTGTTGCTCGACTTGCTGAGACTGAAGACCCGCCGTCTGCGGTAGGCGCAGGCCTGCTCCTCGGAGAGACATTTGGACACCTCGTCGTACTCTTCTCCGTAAAAATGGTGGAATTTCTCTTTGAACTTGGAGAGATACTCAATTATCCCCTTGCCGCATCTTGTCAGATCTACGTGCTCGTCTTCAAGAGTGCGCAAACTTTCCACTACAAACTGCTCTAGCTTCGTCAGGTCATCCAACAACGCATCGCCCCAAATAGGCTTCAGCCGTTCACTCGTTTCAATGTCATTTCCAATCAGAAAATTATGCAGTTGTTTGGGTTTTCTGAGCTCCTCGACATATTTCAGACAGTCCAGCAAGTGATCAACTACTTGGATTCCTCCGAGATAACCTGCGGTGTTTCCTTTCCTTTCTTCTTCACTGACCTCTTGGACTTTGCGAAATGTATCCACCGCTTGAAAAGTTAGTCTCAGAACCTCCTTAACCTTTGATGCTGGAACAGTTTGACCATCATGTACAATTTTAGAGTGATGTTTGTAAACCTGCTCCTTAAATATGCGGGCGTACGTGTCCCAAAGGAAAGAGTTATTTGGTATCCTCTTAGTTATTTTCTTTCCATATTTAGTCGCTTTTATCCAATTCTCCGATGATATATAAAGCCTGACTATCTGCTGGCCAACGAAGGCATCGCGGGACATTTTAAAGACAGACTTTGTCACTTCAACTGCTTTCGGGATTCCTTCCTTTCCTACTATCTCTTCTATTAGAGGAGCAAATACGGTGTCATATATGCCATTCGTGCGTGCTCTGAATTTGATAACGTCTGTAACTACTTCCAGTAGTTGTTTGACCGAATCGTTTCGTGTCTTCGTGTTCGTGAAAATCTCACTATTTAGGAACTCTAACATGAGTTCACTGATTAGGATTGGCGCAGCAGGTTGCTCCATGAGACTCCTCATAACCTCGTCTGACACAGCTTGGTGAATAATCCGCAGGTGTTGCTGAGCTCCGGCCTCTCCTTTCTGATAGAGAAGAACCTTTAAAGATTGACTAAGGTGACATTCCCATTTGACTTTGGCTGACGACTTCCCTCCTTTCATCAGTGCATCGAAACTCGACGTTGGCACAAATCGGAACCTGATATCATACGAGTTTAACAAAGAAATGTACAACAGCAACTTTCTTTCCTTCTCTGGAGTGACATCTTTCAGTAATTCAGCCACGGTCCGCTTGATATAGGCTGGGTCGAAGTTCTCCTTCAGGATGTTGAAACTAATGAGGTGTCGAGGGTCGACGCCTCCATTCTCGCAGTGGTTATTCGTCAGCTCCTTGTACTTCTCATTGAACCAATGCAGTTCGTCGTCAGTGAGCTTTTGCTTTAAAATGTAGCGGTGCAGGTCAGTCGACTTGGGGACTGTCGTCTTCCTCTGGCACACGAAAAACACGAACGCAACCTGATCGTGCGGAACTCTTTCTTTGTGCACCAGACAACTTTCGAGCTCAGATTTCAGCTCATTTATTCGTTCCTCTTCGTTGTCATCATCAAAGAGGAGAAGCACTGGTTTGGGATTGTCCTCGTCTTTGTATCGCCGGAGATCTAGGAGTTGCTCTATGGTTTGTTCCGTTATTTTTTGCACAACAGCGCAGCGGAACTTGCTCTTGAGTTCCCATAACACGTGTCTGGCTGTTGTGCTGCCGCCAGCTCCGGGTTGATAAAACAATGTGGCCTGCTCCACAACTTGAGCCTGCTCTTTTCCACTCAACATTCCTTCAAGATCCTGTTGCATATCGTCATGTATATTTCGTCTGCGAACCTGGTCTGCATATGACAGGTTCCACCAATCCACCACAGACCCTTTATAAAACTTCTCCCCTACTTGGATTCTATGCTCTTTGCTTCCGAGATAGTCGGTAGGCTGACATAGATTGCGGCCGAGAACGTCAAGATCGACCAGCTCGTTTTTCATCTTTTCCGGTAATGGGATAAATGCGCCACTGGACGAAGGCAACTCGCAACCGACAGCGGGTTCGACGTTCAACAGCCCCTTGAAGGTGGCGTTAACGTGCTCCCAAGGCATGCCAGCCACGCATCGGTCGCTTAGTTCCCGTTCACTCTCCACCAGGTTCTTCCTCAACATTCCCTGTTTCCATGTCTCCGCCACGGCAGTCGACTCAGCAATGACACACCACTGGTCGATGAACGTCGTACACAGCTCATCCGCGGCTTCCAGCATGACGTCCAGGTCATCAGACAGCAGCGCGAAGATAACGAGCGCCCTGTCCTTGGGAATATCATCCTTCAGCTGTTTAACCATCTCTTTATAACCTGTAATCCGTTTTTTCTTCCACGCGGCGGCCCCGAGGGGCTGGGCATCGAGTGGCTCGTAACCATTGGCGAAGACCCAAGGCGTCAGACTCGTCTCCTTGGTATCGACGGGGTCCTTGGGGTCACCCGACGCGGCAGTCGACTGCCCATCGTCCACGACAATGGCCCGCATCACTTGTTGTTCTCTGTCCTCCAAATAGTGAAACAAACTCGACTTGGATTGAGCGTCGTCGAAGTCAAAGACAGCCTGCCACTTGATGTTCTTCACGAACTCAAACTGCTTCATGTCGTCGGCGGACGCTGTATCAGGCGCCTTGTTGGTGACCAGGATGTAGAAGTTATCTCCATCCATAGAAGACTCGCCTTGGCAAATAAGTTGCGTCAATTTGATGCGAAGGCCTTCTGTTGCTGGGGCTTTTTCCGTCGTATCTAAAACAGGACAATGATGAAACTGAATCTATGTTAAAATACAGACATATTTATAATAATGAATGAAAATTGGCGCAAGTACTTGGAAATTAATTCCTCGTAAACTACATTATAACAGCATTCACAGGAAGCGAAAAGCGATCCCTCACCGGCCACTCACCTCTCTTCAGGTGGGCGATCCCTCAGTGACCACTCACCTCTCTTCAGGTGGGCGATCTCTCAGTGACCACTCACCTCTCTTCAGGTGGGCGATCCCTCAGTGACCACTCACCTCTCTTCAGGTGGGCGATCCCTCAGTGACCACTCACCTCTCTTCAGGTGGGCGATCTCTCAGGGACCACTCACCTCTCTTCCGGTGGGCGATCTCTCAGTGACCACTCACATCTCTTCAGGTAAGCGATCTCTCAGTGACCACTCACCTCTCTTCAGGTAAGCGATCTCTCAGTGACCACTCACCTCTCTTTAGGTGGGCGATCTCTCAGTGACCACTCACCTCTCTTCAGGTGGGCGATCTCTCAGTGACCACTCACCTCTCTTTAGGTGGGCGATCTCTCAGTGACCACTCACCTCTCTTCAGGTGGGCGATCCCTCAGTGACCACCCACCTCTCTTCAGGTGGGCGATCCCTCAGTGACCACTCACCTCTCTTTAGGTGGGCGATCCCTCAGTGACCACTCACCTCTCTTCAGGTGGGCGATCTCTCAGTGACCACTCACCTCTCTTCAGGTGGGCGATCCCTCAGTGACCACTCACCTCTCTTCAGGTGGGCGATCTCTCAGTGACCACTCACCTCTCTTCAGGTGGGCGATCCCTCAGTGACCACTCACCTCTCTTCAGGTGGGCGATCCCCCAGTGACCACTCACCTCTCTTTAGGTGGGCGATCTCTCAGTGAATACTCACCTCTCTTCAGGTGGGCGATCTCTCAGTCACCACTCACCTCTCTTCAGGTAAGCGATCTCTCAGTGACCACTCACCTCTCTTTAGGTGGGCGATCTCTCAGTGACCACTCACCTCTCTTCAGGTAAGCGATCTCTCAGTGACCACTCACCTCTCTTCAGGTAAGCGATCTCTCAGTGACCACTCACCTCTCTTTAGGTGGGCGATCTCTCAGTGACCACTCACCTCTCTTCAGGTGGGCGATCCCTCAGTGACCACTCACCTCTCTTCAGGTGGACGATCCCTCAGTGACCACTCACCTCTTATTAGGTGGGCGATCCCTCAGTGACCACTCACCTCTCTTCAGGTGGGCGATCCCTCAGTGACCACCCACCTCTCTTCAGGTGGGCGATCCCTCAGTGACCACTCACCTCTCTTTAGGTGGGCGATCCCTCAGTGACCACTCACCTCTCTTCAGGTGGGCGATCTCTCAGTGACCACTCACCTCTCTTCAGGTGGGCGATCCCTCAGTGACCACTCACCTCTCTTCAGGTGGGCGATCTCTCAGTGACCACTCACCTCTCTTCAGGTGGGCGATCCCTCAGTGACCACTCACCTCTCTTCAGGTGGGCGATCCCCCAGTGACCACTCACCTCTCTTTAGGTGGGCGATCTCTCAGTAAATACTCACCTCTCTTCAGGTGGGCGATCTCTCAGTCACCACTCACCTCTCTTCAGGTAAGCGATCTCTCAGTGACCACTCACCTCTCTTTAGGTGGGCGATCTCTCAGTGACCACTCACCTCTCTTCAGGTAAGCGATCTCTCAGTGACCACTCACCTCTCTTCAGGTAAGCGATCTCTCAGTGACCACTCACCTCTCTTTAGGTGGGCGATCTCTCAGTGACCACTCACCTCTCTTTAGGTGGGCGATCCCTCAGTGACCACTCACCTCTCTTCAGGTGGACGATCCCTCAGTGACCACTCACCTCTTATTAGGTGGGCGATCCCTCAGTGACCACTCACCTCTCTTTAGGTGGGCGATCCCTCAGTGACCACTCACCTCTCTTCAGGTGGGCGATCTCTCAGTGACCACTCACCTCTCTTCAGGTGGGCGATCCCTCAGCGACCACTCACCTCTCTTCAGGTGGGCGATCCCTCAGTGACCACTCACCTCTCTTCATGTGGGAGGTCTCTCAGTGACCACTCACCTCTCTTCATGTGTGAGATCTCTCAGTGACCACACACCTCTCTTCAGGTGGGCGATCCCTCAGTGACCACTCACCTCTCTTCATGTGGGAGATCTCTCAGTGACCACTCACCTCTCTTCATGTGGGAGATCTCTCAGTGACCACTCACCTCTCTTCAGGTGGGCGATCCCTCAGTGACCACTCACCTTTCTTCAGGTGGGCGATCTCTCAGTGACCACTCACCTCTCTTCAGGTGGGAGATCTCTCAGTGACCACTCACCTCTCTTCAGGTGGGCGATCTCTCAGTGACCACTCACCTCTCTTCAGGTGGGCGATCTCTCAGTGACCACTCACCTCTCTTCAGGTGGGAGATCTCTCAGTGACCACTCACCTCTCTTCAGGCGGGCGATCTCTCAGTGACCACTCACCTCTCTTCAGGTGGGCGATCCCTCAGCGACCACTCACCTCTCTTCAGGTGGGAGATCTCTCAGTGACCACTCACCTCTCTTCAGGTGGGCGATCTCTCAGTGACCACTCACCTCTCTTCATGTGGGCGATCTCTCAGTGACCACTCACCTCTCTTCAGGTGGGCGATCCCTCAGCGACCACTCACCTCTCTTCAGGTGGGAGATCTCTCAGTGACCACTCACCTCTCTTCAGGTGGGCGATCTCTCAGTGACCACTCACCTCTCTTCAGGTGGGCGATCTCTCAGTGACCACTCACCTCTCTTCAGGTGGGCGATCTCTCAGTGACCACTCACCTCTCTTCAGGTGGGAGATCTCTCAGTGACCACTCACCTCTCTTCAGGCGGGCGATCTCTCAGTGACCACTCACCTCTCTTCAGGTGGGCGATCTCTCAGTGACCACTCACCTCTCTTCAGGTGGACGATCCCTCAGTGACCACTCACCTCTCCTAGGTGGGCGATCCCTCAGTGACCACCCACCTCTCTTCAGGTGGGCGATCTCTCAGTGACCACTCACCTCTCTTCAGGTGGGCGATCCCTCAGTGACCACTCACCTCTCTTCAGGTGGGAGATCTCTCAGTGACCACTCACCTCTCTTCAGGTGGGCGATCTCTCAGTGACCACTCACCTCTCTTCAGGTGGGCGATCTCTCAGTGACCACTCACCTCTCTTCAGGTGGGCTATCTCTCAGTGACCACTCACCTCTCTTCAGGTGGGAGATCTCTCAGTGACCACTCACCTCTCTTCAGGTGGGCGATCTCTCAGTGACCACTCACCTCTCTTCAGGTGGGCGATCTCTCAGTGACCACTCACCTCTCTTCAGGTGGGCGATCTCTCAGTGACCACTCACCTCTCTTCATGTGGGAGATCTCTCAGTGACCACTCACCTCTCTTCAGGTGGGCGATCCCTCAGTGACCACGCACCTTTCTTCAGGTGGGCGATCTCTCAGTGACCACTCACCTCTCTTCAGGTGAGAGATCTCTCAGTGATCACTCACCTCTCTTCATGTGGGAGATCTCTCAGTGACCACTCACCTTTCTTCAGGTGGGCGATCTCTCAGTGACCACTCACCTCTCTTCAGGTGGGAGATCTCTCAGTGATCACTCACCTCTCTTCATGTGGGAGATCTCTCAGTGACCACTCACCTCTCTTCAGGTGGGCGATCTCTCAGTGACCACTCACCTCTCTTCAGGTGGGCGATCCCTCAGTGACCACTCACCTCTCTTCAGGTGGGCGATCTCTCAGTGACCACTCACCTCTCTTCAGGTGGGCGATCTCTCAGTCACCACTCACATCTCTTCAGGTGGGCGATCCCTCAGTGACCACTCACCTCTCTTCAGGTGGGCGATCCCACAGTGACCACTCACCTCTCTTCAGGTGGGCGATCTCTCAGTGACCACTCACCTCTCTTCAGGTGGGCAATCTCTCAGTGACCACTCACCTCTCTTCAGGTGGGCGATCTCTCAGTGACCACTCACCTCTCTTTAGGTGGGCGATCTCTCAGTGACCACTCACCTCTCTTCAGGTGGGCGATCCCTCAGTGACCACTCACCTCTCTTCAGGTGGGCGATCTCTCAGTGACCACTCACCTCTCTTCAGGTGGGCGATCCCACAGTGACCACTCACCTCTCTTCAGGTGGGCGATCTCTCAGTGACCACTCACCTCTCTTCAGGTGGTCGATCTCTCAGTGACCACTCACCTTTCTTCAGGTGGGCGATTTCTCAGTGACTACTCACCTCTTTTCAGGTGGGCGGTCTCTCAGTGACCACTCACCTCTCTTCAGGTGGGCGATCCCTCAGTGACCACTCACCTCTCTTCAGGTGGGCGATCTCTCAGTGACCACTCACCTCTCTTCAGGTGGGCGATCTCTCAGTGACCACTCACCTTTCTTCAGGTGGGCGATTTCTCAGTGACCACTCACCTCTTTTCAGGTGGGCGATCTCTCAGTGACCACTCACCACTTTCAGGTGGGCGATCTCTCAATGGCCACTCACCTCTCTTTAGGTGGGCGATGCTTTGCTGGTCTATCATTCGGCCGATGTGCTTGAAGCATTCATCCCTCTCGAAGCTGGCCCTGAAGTCCACGACTTGCTGGTCGGGCTTTGCAATGATGATGTCCAGAGCCTGACGAACTTTGGCGTTCTCTGTAATTCCTGCCGATATCCGTTCCTTCTCTTCCATTCTAATCACTTTCTCCTGGAACCAGTAGTCCAAGTGATCTACCACCCTCAGATTCTGCACCAGGCTATTGTAGCACGCACGCATGCGCATGCGCACGGTGTGGCCGGGTTCTCTTGGTGGGTTGAGGCTCGCCATGTCAGGTGACTGCTGCAATGTATCAACGTGCTTTAGGAATGGAGGCAACGGTGCGGGCTGCGGGCGTGGGGACTGGTTACCAGGGGCCGTATTCATTTTCGCCACTTACTTATAGCGCTAAGTGGAAGATTTGTCGAGCGATTATCGGGTTCAAAATCCATAAGTGGTCACCCAAGAAGTGGATTTTCTGAATTAAGAAAGTGCCAAAATTGTATTGAAGAGGATGTCTTAATCATGAGCACCACCACAACGAGCTGGTGAGGCTAAGATGGAAATGCACTTTTCGTGCGTAATATACGAGGGGATTATGAATATGGCCCAAGACCCCTAAAAGCAAAACTAACATACACTAGTCAACCTCTGCAATCATGGTAGATCCCCCAACGCGCCCGCCCAGTATATCCCCCCTCTTGTTCTTGCCCCAAACGTCCATCTCTAATAGGCACGTGTTCGGCTATTGTCGACTGTGGGTGGCTGGCCAGCTTAATGGCTCAGTAAGTAAGTGAGTTCAGTAAAAAATAAATAGTTACAATACATCACTGAGTTCAGTAAGTAAAACCAGTTACAGTTTATTACTGAGTGTAGTAATTATGAACAGTTACAGTATATTACTGAGTTCAGTAATTAGAAACAGTTACAAAATATTACTAAGTTCAGTAAATATAAACAGTTACAGTATATTAATGACTTCAGTAAGTATAAACTGTTACAGTATATTACTGGGTTCAGTAAGTAAAACCAGTTTCAATATATTACTGACTTCAGTAAGTATAAACAGTTACAAAATATTACTGAGTTCAGTAAGTGTAAACAGTTACAGTATATTACTGAGTTCAGTAAGTATAAACAGTTACAGTATATTACTGAGTTCAGCAATTATAAACAGCTACAGTTTATTACTGAGTTCAGTAAGTAAAACCAGTTACACTACATTACTGAGTTCAGTAAGTAGAACCAGTTACACTACATTACTGAGTTCAGTAAAGATAAACAGTTACACTACATTATTGAGTTCAGTAAAGATAAAGTTACACTATATTACTGAGTTCAGTAAGTGTAAACAGTTACAGTATATTACTGAGTTCAGTAAGTATAAACAGTTACAGTATATTACTGAGTTCACCAATTATAAACAGTTACAGTTTATTACTGAGTTCAGTAAGTAAAACCAGTTACACTACATTACTGAGTTCAGTAAATAGAACCAGTTACACTACATTACTGAGTTCAGTAAAGATAAACAGTTACACTACATTACTGAGTTCAGTAAAGATAAACAGTTACACTATATTACTGAGTTAAGTAAGTATGTACAGTTACAGTATCTTACTGAGTTGAATAAGTATAAACAGTTACAGAATATTACTGAGTTCAGTAAGTATGAACAGCTACAGTATATTACTGAGTTCAGTAAGTATAAACAGTTACAGTCCATTACTGAGTTCAGTAAGTAAAACCAGTTTCACTATGTTACTGACTTCAGTAAGTATAAACAGTTACAGTATATTACTGAGTTCAGTAAGTAAAACCAGTTACAATATATTACTGAGTTCAGTCAGTAAAACCAGTTTCAATATATTACTGAGTTCAGTAATTAGAAACAGTTACAAAATATTACTGAGTTCAATTCAGTAAGCACAAACAGTTACAGTATATTACTGAGGTTAGTAAGTATAAACAGTTACAGTATATTGCTAAGTTCAGAAAGTATAAGCAGTTTCACTACATTACTGCCTTCAGTAAGTAAAACCAGTTACACTACGTTACTGAGTTTAGTAAGTATAACCAGTTACACTACGTTACTGAGTTTAGTAAGTATAACCAATTACAGTATATTACTGAATTCAGTAAGTATAAACAGTTACAAAATATTACTGAGTTCAGTAAGTATAAACAGTTACAGTATATTACTGAGTTCAGTAAGTATAAACTGTTACAGTATATTACTCAGTTCAGTAATAAAACCAGTTACAGTATATTACTCAGTTCAGTAAGTATAAACAGTTACAGTATATTACTCAGTTCAGTAATAAAACCAGTTACAGTATATTACTGAGTTCAGTAAGTATAAACAGTTACAGTATATTACTAAGTTCAGTAAGTATCAACAGTTACAGTATATTACTGAGTTCAGTCAGTAAACCCAGTTACACTACATTACTGAGTTCAGTAAGTAGAACCAGTTACACTACATTACTGAGTTCAGTAAAGATAATCAGTTACATTACATTACTGAGTTCAGTAAGTAAAACCAGTTACAATATATTACTGAGTTCAGTCAGTAAAACCAGTTTCAATATATTACTGAGTTCAGTAATTAGAAACAGTTACAACATATTACTGAGTTCAGTTCAGTAAGTACAAACAGCTACAGTGTCTTACTGAGTTCAGTTAGTATAAACAGTCACAGTATATTACTGAGTTCAATAAGTATAAACAGTTACAGTATATTACTGCATTCAGTAAATAAAACCAGTTACACATTACTGAGTTTAGTAAGTATAACCAGTTACAGTATATTACTGCATTCAGTACTTATAAACAGTTAGAGTATATTACTGAGTTCAGTAAGTATAAACAGTTACCGTATATTACTGAGTTCAGTTAGTATAAACAGTTTCAGTATATTACTGAGTTCAGTAAGTATAAACAGTTACAGAATATTACTATGTTCAGTAAGTATAAACAGTTACAGTATATTACTGAGTTCAGTAATTATAAACAGTTACAGTATATTACTGAGTTCAGTAATTATAAACAGTTACAGTATATTACTGAGTTCAGTAAATATAAACAGTTACAGTATATTACTGAGTTCAGTTAGTATAAACAGTTACAGTATAGTACCAAGTTCAGTAAGTATTAAACAGTCACAGTATATTACTGAGTTCAGTAAGTAAAACCAGTTAAACTACATTACTCAGTTCAGTAATTATAAACAGTTACAGTATATTACTGAGTTCCGTAAGTATAAACAGTTACAGTATATTACTGAGTTCTGTAAGTAAAACCAGTTTCAATATATTACTGACTTCAGTAAGTATACACAGTTACAGTATATTACTGAGTTCAGTAAGTAAAACCAGTTACAATATATTACTGAGTTCAGTCAGTAAAACCAGTTACAGTTTATTACTGAGTTCAGTAATTAGAAACAGTTACAATATATTACTGAGTTTAGTAAGTATAACTAATTACAGTATATTACTGAGTTCAGTAATTATAAACAGTTAAAGTATATTACGGAGTTCAGTAAGTATAAACAGTTACAGTATATTACTGAGTTCAGTAAGTATAAACAGTTACAGTATATTACTGAGTTCAGTAATTATAAACAGTTACAGTATATTACTGAGTTCAGTAAATAAAAACAGTTACAGTATATTACTGAGTTCAGTTAGTATAAACAGTTACAGTATAGTACCAAGTTCAGTAAGTATTAAACAGTCACAGTATATTACTGAGTTCAGTAAGTAAAACCAGTTAAACTACATTACTCAGTTCAGTAATTATAAACAGTTACAGTATATTACTGAGTTCAGTAATAAAACCAGTTACAGTATATTACTGAGTTCAGTAAGTATAAACAGTTACAGTATAATACTGTGTTCTGTAAGTAAAACCAGTTTCAATATATTACTGACTTTAGTAAGTATACACAGTTACAGTATATTACTGAGTTCAGTAAGTAAAACCAGTTACAATATATTACTGAGTTCAGTCAGTAAAACCAGTTACAGTTTATTACTGAGTTCAGTAATTAGAAACAGTTACAATATATTAATGAGTTTAGTAAGTATAACTAATTACAGTATATTACTGAGTTCAGTAATTATAAACAGTTAAAGTATATTACGGAGTTCAGTAAGTATAAACAGTTACAGTATATTACTGAGTTCAGTAAGTAAAACCAGTTACACTACATTACCGAGTTCAGTAAGTATAACCAGTTACAGTATATTACTCAGTTCATTAAATAGGAACAGTTACACTACATTACTGAGTTCAGTAGTTATAAACAGTTACAGTACATGACTGAGTTCAGTAAGTAAAACCATTTACACTACATCACTGAGTTCAGTAAGTAAAACCAGTTACAATATATTACTGAGTTCAGTCAGTAAAACCAGTTACAATTTATTACTGAGTTCAGTAATTAGAAACAGTTACAATATATTACTGAGTTTAGTAAGTATAACTAATTACAGTATATTACTGAGTTCAGTAATTATAAACAGTTAAAGTATATTACGGAGTTCAGTAAGTATAAACAGTTACAGTATATTACTGAGTTCAGTAAGTAAAACCAGTTACACTACATTACCGAGTTCAGTAAGTATAACCAGTTACAGTATATTACTCAGTTCATTAAATAGGAACAGTTACACTACATTACTGAGTTCAGTAATTATAAACAGTTACGGTACATGACTGAGTTCAGTAAGTAAAATCTGTTACACTACATAACTGAGTTTAGTAAGTATAACCAGTTACGGTACATGACTGAGTTCAGTAAGTAAAATCTGTTACACTACATAACTGAGTTTAGTAAGTATAACCAGTTACGGTACATGACTGAGTTCAGTAAGTAAAATCTGTTACACTACATAACTGAGTTTAGTAAGTATAACCAGTTACAGTATATTACTGAGTTACGTTCATCGATGGAATAAAGCCTGTTTACGGAGTATACAAGTTCAGTGTTGTTCATCATGTGTTGTTAACGCGCTCGGATTGAATATTCATAAGGAGGCGGAGTTCTGCGTGGGGTGAAGAGAAGTGGCGCCGACTAGCGTACTACCACTGTCTGTGGGCCAGCCGCGTGCCCGGGCGCAGCACTCCGCACACAGCACACACACTTTGGCCAGCGTGAGGTGGCGCCGCACAGCGGCAGACTACGGAAGACTAGGCTGGTATTCCCGACAAGTAATGGCGGACAGTTACACCATGTTCACGCCGAGTCACGGTAGCCTGGGTCTCTCTGGGTTGGCTTCACTGAAGCAAGTTGCTGTCAGCTGGCATCAGGTCAGCAGAGAGGGCCATAGACCTTTCTTAATATTCCTCATGAATAATTAATTTCTGCGCGAAAGCGAGGCCAGGAGTGTAAACATCCATGCGGCGCTCGCACGCGGTGGCACGGAACCACGGCGTCTTTTGATGGCGATCTATCCGTAGGGCCCAGATTGTCACTTACCCTTGTGGAAAATTATCTGAACGAGAATTCCAAAGCATCCGGCGAGTGACATGTATCCAAAAGTATTCAAGTATTTCAGTGAGGGTTACATCAATCAAGTCAGAGTCAAATCCTTTCAGAGCTTTACATGCGAAAAACCGGGTCTTGGGATCAAACTATGTAAACTGTATCTGAGTTGGCGGCATCAGAATGGGGAGGGTAGTGGGAGGTATAGTTAAACGGGTAATAGCATCAGACTCTGGACTACTTCTGGCACCTGTTGTCATTAATCTTCCCGCCTTGAACCTTTACCGTAGTTTCCCTAATACAAGAGCATATGGTTTTGTACTTACATGTGCATGAACACATTTACATTGCAGTGACAGCTAGAGGTCGGTGAGGTGTGCAAGGTACAAGCCAAATCGTCCCGTTCTCAAAAGCAGTCAGAAACCCCCCATAGTATAGACGGTCAAAATTAAGATTTAGGGCCAAAAGGTGCTCGGGATGTGACTGTAAGGGCACAGTAAAAATGCCCATGGACAGGGAATTCGGCAATGCGTATCAACCCAATCTAGGGCCCCCAATCTACAATCCCTTACCCAACATGCAAACTCTTGGGGCTAGATTACAGGATATAGACCCACCACTTTTAAATGTTCACGTTCTACAAAATAAAGTTACAGAATATTACGATAATAAAGTAGACAAATTGCCCAAAGGTTCCATTTTAAGCTATCAACATATTTTTGATGGTGTTACATTCCCGAATCGTGCATTAGACTTCATGAATAATAACTACCAAGCACTATTATCAAAGAAAGCCTTCAAAGAATTCGACAGCAGCTGAAAGTCACTGCAGCAGAAAGTGACAAATTTCAAGAAATTACAATACAACGCCACAACAACCCTGTGTGAAATACCATTAGAATAGGATAACAGCTGCCAAACTACATAGAGTATAGGTACCCGGGCAAGCTTCGGAACTATTGTTACAGACAAGAAGGAATAGCAGGTTTTTCTTGTCTTCCGCTAAGATTAAAAGTGTCTAATTGTTAGATAAATTGTTTATTGGTAACTTCAGGCACCAGGCCCATCGTACAAAAACAAAACACAAAAATAACATACAAAAAATAACGACAAGAGCAAATCTTGTTACTTAGAAAGAACTGGCTAAACCTTTTTTCATAAATATTGAACGCTTTTTGAATAAATTTTGCCCAGGTGATTAAACATGTTCGGATGTCATAATACATTACAAAAACCTCTTAATATCATATATCATTCAATATCTTGAAGGAAAGTAATTTTGGCGGATATGATCATACAACGGGCATTTCATTAAAAGAAGGAACTCATCAAGAGAGGATGCATTTTCACCTTCTAAGAAATATTTACAGGAGTTAACTCCGCCCCCCCCCCCCTTCCTGCAGAATGATCTAGTTAACAGCACCCTACACCTGAATCTGACTAAAATCTGTCGTAGTCTGAAGTCCTCAAGAAGACACAAGTAGGGGTTTTCGTATGAGCAACGTCTTATACTCTTTATAATTCATCAGGACTCGTCAATTTAGTGTTGAGTAGTGGTCAACCCGTGGTCACCATGGCTGGCCGCACCCCTTGATATGCGATAATAATGATAGTGCCGTCTGATTTTTTGTAACTAAGTTAAGTCTGTAAATGTGAATCTTTATGTGAATATGTGTAGATTGTAGATCTCTATAGATACACTAGCTGCAATTGGGCGTTCGACAAAGAATTTGGATGGTGTTTATATTGATACATTTACGGTAGGCCGGAGCGCCTGCTTTCAGATTGTCGGCGCCGTGGCCTTTTCAAGGTCAGACCCAATATAATAGTACAAGGAGCGGGCAGAGGTTTTAAGACGTTCACACAACGTGTCGAACATTTTGTTTGAGTCATACCAGGACGTTATATGTTAGAGTAAACACCCGAGTCCATTGCGTTTTTGACACAGATGTTCTCTCTGGATTATAACTCTTACCCTAAATAACGGACTTTCTTTCCGCCGGATAACATGTACCCACTGATTTTTTTCACTTTTCTGGCTTGGAGAGGCATGTAAGTGAGTATTATCATCTTTTCCCGCAGACGAGGAACATACTGGTACTGAATAAAAGGCGTGACTTTGTCCAGAACTGGACGCGTCTGGATCCGCCATGGCGTTAAGCTGTAGCACGTGGCGCTTGTTTACATCGTTTACACTCCTAGCCTCGTTCTCGCTCTGCATGCATAATTTTTGAGAGGGGCCTATGCCTTCCCGTGCTAGAGGTGTTACCCGGCGTAATGGGGCATGGTGATGGAGGAACCCCCGGGCAGGGCATGGACCGCAAGCCCGCTTCTCTATAGGGGCACAACGGTGTCGACAACATTCGATTTTCTACTTTTTCGCCTGAAGAATTTAGCATTGCCACCGTTGTGCCCCTAGAGAAGCGGGCTCCCTAGATCTAAGAAAACAACCTTTGTCAGGCAAGGATGGAGGCACGACTGGACGCCTGTTACAACTGTTCCGTGACGGGAGTAGCCTCGGGGCACTGGCGCCAAGGCGATATGCTGTCGCCCCAAACCCCTCTCTCGTTGGAATGCCTTACTCCCGGGAAGTAATCTAATATCAGGCCTAACCTGTTTGTGATCCAAAAGCAGCAGGAAATTTCGAGACCGGCAACGGCGGTGAAGACCTTCTCAATTAGACATCGCCCAGCGTGCAGTATTCATGACATCCCGTCAACCTGATGTAAGCTGACGTCAACTGTTTTCCCGGAGAAGGTCCTAGCTGTCTGGAAAGCTCCGGGCCCGGCCTGGTTGTGGGTTATGGTTCAGTGCCTTGGCCTGCCCAGACGCACGTAAGAACGCTCGGCCGGTCACGTGACGTGCCGTGTGAGGATCTGAAGAGGGGCGTCACTCCATCCATGGTAACATTTTAGTGAGTTTAACCGACCAAGCCCCGTGGCCGGTTAACTGTGTTCGTGAAATAGGCCCCCTGTGCGTGCGGGTCGGAAAGGACAGGATGGTGGTGGGTGGGGTGGGGGTGGGAGACAAGGGAACTTGAACGACGCCAGAGAGAGAGAGATAAGGAGCTGGGTGGGTGGGTGCGGGGGTGGCGGGGACGGGGATGGGGGTTAGGGGGAGTGATCATTACCGGTAAAGTATGATAAAAAAAACGTCGATTCGGTATTGGACGTGTTAGTTCTAATGTACATGTCAATGTGAGTCTGGGTTCCATGGTTGACCCCCGGCCCCCCAACCCCCACCGACCCCGCGCCAGACACCCACACACTTCCAGCCTCACTCATTGCCGTCGGCTCACTCCGCTAGGGCTCCATTATATCTCTGTGGTCGCCTACTGCCTCTAAGCATTTTCACACTCGCTCGCCAGGGCGGCGCTGCGCAAATTGATAGCGAAAATGCGCCGCGCATTTTCACAAATTAGTGCCGGGGCCTAATAACACCCGGTACCAAGTGATGAAAAGAAAGAGTTCAGTCACAGTTATAACTTTCTCGAAAGGGTACAAGATGTTTTTTGCTATATTAAATAAACAGAACTCGTCATTTTTAAGTTTTATCCTTGAAAATTATAATGTTGCAAGAATTTTACGGCTGATTTGACCGTTGTTCAAGAATCTTGAAATTTGCCCCCGGTCTACAGCAGCGGTAAAAGCGGAGCTTGCGTAGCGCCACCGTGCGGGGAGCTTGAACCCGCCACACGTCTCTTTCGGTTTTTGCAGACGAGCCATTTTTAGCTTGGGTTTTCCCAGTTCTGTTTTGGGATGAGTGCCTGCTTCTCTGGCCCTCGCCTGCTGGCCAGTAGTCTCTCACACAGCCGCCCAGAGCCCGCTGGCCGCTGGCCGCCGTAAGTCCGTGACACAGACTACCTGGCCAGGAACCGGTCTAGACCTGCTCGCCGAATACAACTGCATTGGCACACTCGCTCGCCAGGGCGGCGCTGCGCCAATTGATAGGACGAATGCCCATTTCTACAAATTAGTGCCGGGGACCCAGGCTGAGCCTAATAACACACGGTGATGAGTAAGAGTTTACTCTTAATTATAACTTTTTCAAAATAGTACAAGATGTATTTTTACTGTATTAAATACGCAGAGCACGTTAGTTGTATGTTAAATTCTTAAAAATGTTAGTGTTGCAAAGAAATTACAGCTGATTTGACCGTTTAGCAAGAATCTTGAAATTTGTCCCCGGAAGCAGCGGTATAGGCGCAGTTTGCGTAGCGCCATCTGGCGAATGAGAGCTTGAGTCTCTATACGTGACAAACTTCGCCTGAGGTGACGGATAGTTCCGGACCGACTTAAAGTAAATCGAAATTGCGTCACCCGAAGGGTGAGGATGAACAAAAATGTAAAATCCGGACTATCAGTCCATGAGCCAGGGGGTCGGTCGTTTCGCCCCATCTCTGCGGGCAAATTTTCTAGGGGCGATTTTCGGTGAGGTACATGTTTGTAGATCTTTGTGCCAATCTTCCAGTTGTCGGGTGTATAGCTTAAGAAAGTTATCACCTACTTAAGCAGCGCCCTCCTTAACATTACCAAAGATCAAATAACGCTCTAATGCATCATTTTATCATGCACTATAGCGGTATGTCATTGTCGACACATTGAATGGTGTGTGTTCCTTTTATACCATTTTGAAGTATCTTTGTGGAGTACTTTAAACAAAATACGTAACTTGAACGAAAACAGTTGTAAATCATGTTGGTCATTGTGAGAATCTTTTCTACTGATACATCCTTTAGGCATAAATCCTTGCGACTGTGTTGTTTCCGTATTACAGTTTAAAATTTAACTGACGACAATATATATGCATTTTTCGGCAAAAATATGTTTAAGTACCCCCCCAACCCAAAGCAATTTCTACCCTTTTGTCCACATTCGGTAAAACAGTGCTATCTTACCGACTCTGTAAATATCAAAAATAGACGCAAAACAATAAATTTAGCAAACTGTACCTAAAAAAGTATTATTTAATGTATTTTCTTTAAAATGGCGACCATTTTTAAGATGGCCGTCATTTCCAAGATGACCACCATTCCCAAAATGGCCGTCATTTCAATATTTGCCGTCATTTCGACATCCGGTTAAACCGTGAAATCTTACTACCATATACATAAGAGAAAATCAACATCACGATACCTTTAGCGTAGTTAAACAAATTGTGAAAATCTACCACACAGTATTTATTATATATCATCATTGCGTGTACTTTCCATCTGTCTGTGTGTGTACTTTCCATCTGTCCGTGTGTGTACTTTCCATCTGTCCATGTGTGTACTTTCCATCTGTCCATGTGTGTACTTTCCATCTGTCCGTGTGTGTACTTTCCATCTGTCCGTGTGTGTACTTTCCATCTGTCCGTGTGTGTACTTTCCATCTTTCCGTGTGTGTACTTTCCATCTGTTTGTGTGTGTACTTTCCATCTGTCCGTGTTTGTACTTTCCATCTTTCCGTGTGTGTACTTTCCATCTGTTTGTGTGTGTACTTTCCATCTGTCCGTGAGTGTACTTTCCACCTGTCCGTGAGTGTACTTTCCATCTGTCTGTGTGTGTACTTTCCATCTGTCCGTGAGTGTACTTTCCATCTGTCCGTGAGTGTACTTTCCATCTGTCCGTGAGTGTACTTTCCATCTGTCTGTGTGTGTACTTTCCATCGGTCCGTGAGTGTACTTTCCATCTGTCCGTGTGTGTACTTTCCATCTGTCCGTGTGTGTACTTTCCATCTGTCCGTGTGTGTACTTTCCATCTGTCCGTGTGTGTACTTTCCATCTGTCCGTGTGTGTACTTTCCATCTTTCCGTGTGTGTACTTTCCATCTGTTTGTGTATGTACTTTCCATCTGTCCGTGTTTGTACTTTCCATCTTTCCGTGTTTGTACTTTCCATCTGTTTGTGTGTGTACTTTCCATCTGTCCGTGAGTGTACTTTCCATCTGTCCGTGAGTGTACTTTCCATCTGTCTGTGTGTGTACTTTCCATCTGTCCGTGAGTGTACTTTCCATCTGTCCGTGAGTGTACTTTCCATCTGTCCGTGAGTGTACTTTCCATCTGTCTGTGTGTGTACTTTCCATCGGTCCGTGAGTGTACTTTCCATCTGTCCGTGTGTGTACTTTCCATCTGTCCCTGTGTGTACTTTCCATCTGTCCGTGTGTAAATTTTCCATCTGTCCGTGTGTGTACATTCCATCTGTCCGTGTGTGTACATTCCATCTGTCCGTGTGTGTACTTTCCATCTGTTTGTGTGTGTACTTTCCATCAGTCCGTGTGTGTACTTTCCATCTGTCCGTGTGTGTACTTTCCATCTGCCTGTGAGTGTACTTTCCATCTGTCCGTGTCAGTACTTTCCATCTGTCCGTGAGTGTACTTTCCATCTGTCCGTGTGTTAACTTTCCATCTGTCCGTGTGTGTACTTTCCATCTTTCCGTGTGTGTACTTTCCATCTTTCCGTGTGTGTACTTTCCATCTGTCCGTGTGTGTACTTTTCATCTGTCCGTGCGTGTACTTTCCATCTGCCTGTGAGTGTACTTTCCATCTGTCCGTGTCAGTACTTTCCATCTGTCCGTGAGTGTACTTTCCATCTGTCCGTGTGTTAACTTTCCATCTGTCCGTGTGTCTACTTTTTATTTGTCCGTGAGTGTACTTTCCATCTGTCCGTGAGTGTACTTTCCATCTGTCCGTGTGTGTACTTTCCATCTGTCTGTGTGTGTACTTTTTATCTGTCTCTGTCAGTACTTTCCATCTGTCCGTGAGTGTGCTTTCCATCTGTCCGTGTGTGTACTTTCCATCTGTCTGTGTGTGTACATTCCATCTGTCCGTGTGTGTACTTTCCATCTGTCCGTGTGTGTACTTTCCATCGGTCCGTGAGTGTACTTTCCATCTGTCCGTGTGTGTACTTTCCATCTGTCTGTGTGTGTACTTTCCATCTGTCCGTGTTTGTACTTTTTATCTGTCCGTGTCAGTACTTTCCATCTGTCCGTGTGTGTACTTTCCATCTATCTGTGTGTGTACATTCCATCTGTCCGTGTGTGTACTTTTTATCTGTCCGTGTCAGTACTTTCCATCTGTCCGTGTGCGTACTTTCCATCTGTCCGTGTGTGTACTTTCCATCTGTCCGTGTGTGTACTTTCCATCTGCCTGTGTGTGTACTTTCCATCTGTCCGTGTGTGTACTTTCCATCGGTCCGTGAGTGTACTTTCCATCTGTCCGTGTGTGTACTTTCCATCTGTCTGTGTGTGTACTTTCCATCTGTCCGTGTTTGTACTTTTTATCTGTCCGTGTCAGTACTTTCCACCTGTTCGTGTGTGTACTTTCCATCTGTCCGTGTCAGTACTTTCTACCTGTCCGTGTGTGTACTTTCCATCTGTCCGTGTGTGTACTTTCCATCTGGCCGCGTGTGTACTTTCCATCTGGCGCGTGTGTACTTTCCATCTGTCCGTGTGTGTACTTTCCATCTTTCCGTGTGTGTACTTTCCATCTGTTTGTGTGTGTACTTTCCATCTGTCCGTGTGTGTACTTTCCATCTGTCTGTGTGTGTACGTTTTATCTGTCCGTGTCAGTACTTTCCATCTGTCCGTGAGTGTACTTTCCATCTGTCCGTGTGTGGACTTTCCATCTGTCTGTGTGTGTACTTTCCATCTGTCCGTGTGTGTACTTTCCATCGGTCCGTGAGTGTACTTTCCATCTGTCCGTGTGTGTACTTTCCATCTGTCTGTGTCTGTACTTTCCATCTGTCCGTGTGTGTACTTTCCATCTGTCCGTGTGTGTACTTTCCATCTGTCCATGTGTGTACTTTCCATCTGTCCGTGTGTGTACTTTCCATCTGTCCGTGTGTGTACTTTCCATCTGTCCGTGTGTGTACTTTCCATCTTTCCGTGTGTGTACTTTCCATCTGTTTGTGTGTGTACTTTCCATCTGTCCGTGTTTGTACTTTCCATCTTTCCGTGTGTGTACTTTCCATCTGTTTGTGTGTGTACTTTCCATCTTTCCGTGTGTGTACTTTCCATCTGTTTGTGTGTGTACTTTCCATCTGTCCGCGTGTGTACTTTCCATCTGTCCGTGTGTGTACTTTCCATCTGTTTGTGTGCGTACTTTCCACCTGTTCGTACGTGTACTTTCCATCTGTCCGTGTGTGTACTTGCCATCTTTCCGTGTGTGTACTCCCCATCTGTCCGTGTGTGTACTTTCCATCTGTCCGTGTGTGTACTTGCCATCTTTCCGTGTGTGTACTCCCCATCTGTCCGTGTGTGTACTTTCCATCTGTCCGTGTGTGTACATTTCGTCTGTCCGTGCGTGTACTTACTATCTGTCCGTGCGTGTACTTTCCATCTGTCCGTGTGTGTACTTTCCATCTGTCCGTGTGTGTACTTTCCATCTGGCCGCGTGAGTACTTTTCATCTGGCCGCGTGTGTACTTTCCATCTTTCCGTGTGTGTACTTTTCATCTGTTTGTGTGTGTACTTTCCATCTGTCCGTGTGTGTACTTTCCATCTGTGCGTCTGTGTACTTTCCATCTGTTTGTCTGCGTACTTTCCACCTGTTCGCACGTGTACTTTCCATCTGTCCGTGTGTGTACTTTCCATCTGTCCGTGTGTGTACTTTCCATCTGTCCGTGTGTGTACTTTCCATCTGTCCGTGCGTGTACTTTCCATCTGTCCGTGTGTGTACTTTCCATCTGTCCGTGTGTGAAATTTCCATCTGTCTGTGTGTGTACTTTCCATCTGCCCGTGTGTGTAATTTTCATTTTTCCGTGTGTGTACTTTCCATCTGTCCGTGTGTGTACATTCCGTCTGTCCGTGTGTGTACTTTCCATCTGTCTGTGTGTGTACTTTCCATCTGTTGGTGTGTGTACTTTCCATCTTTCCGTGTGCGTACTTTCCATCTGTCTGTGTGTGTACTTTCCATTTGTCTGTGTGTGTACTTTCCATCTGTCCGTGTGTGTACTTTCCATCTGTCCGTGTGTGTACTTTTCATCTGTCCGTGCGTGTACTTTCCATCTGCCTGTGTGTGTACTTGCCATCTGTCCGTGTGTGTACTTTCCGTCTTTCCGTGTTTTCCATCTGTCCGTGTGTGTACTTTCCATCTGTCCGTGTGTGTACTTTCCATCTGTCCGCGTGTGTACTTTCCATCTGTCCGTGTGTGTACTTTCCATCTGTCCACGTGTGTACTTTCCATCTGTCTGTGTGTGTACTTTCCATCTGTCTGTGTGTGTACTTTCCATTTGTCTGTGTGTGTACTTTCCATATGTCCGTGTGTGTACTTTCCGTCTGTCCGTGTGTGTACTTTCCATCTGTCTGTGTGTTTACTTTCCATCTGTCTGTGTGTGTACTTTCCATCTTTCCGTGTGTGTACTTTCCATCTGTCTGTGTGTGTACTTTCCATTTGTATGTGTGTGTACTTTCCATCTGTCCGTGTGTGTACTTTCCATCTGTCCGTGTGTGTACTTTCCATCTGTCCGTGTGTGTACTTTCCATCTTTCCGTGTGTGTACTTTCCATCTGTCTGTGTGTTTACGTTCCATCTGTCCGTGTGCGTACTTTCCACCTGGTCGTGCGTGTACTTTCCATCTGTCCGTGTGTGTAGTTTCCATCTGTCCGTGCGTGTACTTTCCATCTGTCCGTGTGTGTAGTTTCCATCTGCCCGTGTGTGTACTTTCCATCTGTCCGTGTGTGTACTTTCCATCTGTCCGTGTGTGTACTTTCCATCTGTCCGTGTGTGTACTCTCCATCTGTTCGTGTGTGTACTTTCCATCTGTCTGTGTGTGTACTTTCCATCTGTCCGTGTGTGTACTTTCTATCTGTCCGTGCGTGTACTTTCCATCTGTCCGTGTGTGTACTTTCCATCCGTCCGTGTGTGTACTTTCTATCTGTCCGTGCGTGTACTTTCCATCTGTCCGTGTGTGTACTTTCCATCTGTCCGTGTGTGTACTTTCCATCTGTCCGTGTGTGTCTGTGCGTATGTCTCTGTAGGTAGCATAAGGTAACATGTCCGTCATCATCCTTTCCTCGTCTTCTCCTCTTCGCTCCTATGCAATGAAAAGAACTTAACCATAACTCTGTCGAGTGTATCCAGGGAGATTGGGACCGAACCCCGAACAACAAGGAGAAAGACCCGAGGTAACGCTTCTGTAACCATGGTAACCATGGCAGCACCAATTCTGTGGAGAAACTTGTCGAGAGAAAGAAGCCATCGAACGCGCTCAGCGCCAGTCCCAAGATGCCCCGCGCCAATCCCAAGATGCCCCGCGCCATGAATCTCGCGCTCGTCGTGGCCCGATCTCCCGGCAGAGGGCGTTACGCTTACGCCATAGTTCCTCTGCCCCACGTCAAATTTAACGATCAGAATTGTCCTTCATACGCGAAAATGCAAATGAATTCAATCGGAGATAACGCCGCAGTGTGGCATCAAATTCACCATTCTTTAGCATTTACTGTGCCACTGGTACCGTACCTGACGAATTCATTCGAGTTTGATTAATTAGAAGCCATGTTACTTTCAAACTATATTTTCGAGTTCGATCGATGCCAAAGGCGTGACGCGTCTTGAACTTTGACCCCGTGTTATTTTTAAATATGTTTCCGTATAACTCCATTGTGATCATTCGACGTCAGAATGTCTATATGTTTCAAATTCTGCATAAAAAATACAATATTCAATCTAAAAAACCCTCTACAAACATTCGTGACCCCAACACCGTTGAGGTCAACCGTGAGGTGGGCGTTAACGTGGGGCAGAGGTGATATGAGGAACGAGTGCCCTCTGCTGGTAGAGTGGTCGTGGCCATCAAGTTATGGCTTCAGCGTTGGCGATAGAACCACTGGTTGGACAGCGCTAGCATCCCTGGTCCTAGTTGTACCCTCCCCACCAATCCCGGCCCTGTTTGTAGTCTTTGTACCCTCCCTCCCCACCTAACCCCGACCAGTGTTCAGTGTTTATCATTTAATTAATAATTATTGTTTTTTATGTAATAATGAAGGCCGCACAAATCGATTTCTAACATCTGGCATATATCTATCTTATATCTCAGCCTTGTATCCGGAAGAGGGCAAACTGTTTAAAGGATGAAGGCATGACATTTGTCGCAGACACACATCTGTGTGCCTCCCTCCCCCCTCCCACTCTGTTGCGTCTCTCTTAGTGTCCCGGAGCCCGTACAAGACAGTATCATGTTTGTTTAACACACTGGCAGCGGTATCCGTCCGGTAGCCACAACAGGTCTTTGTCTCGGACATACACCGTCCCGTAGCCACTATAGGCCTTTGTCTCGGACATACACCGTCCCGTAGCCACAACAGGCCTTTGTCTCGGACATATAAAAGTATGTGAAGCTTTATCGGTCGCAAGACAAAAAACCAGTGCTTGCAGTAACCAAAGTATGCCTATTATTTACGCCGGAAACAGACGCTTTTGATGAATGCAAGAAAACATGATTTGTTATGGGTCGATGTTATGTTTGCTCATGGCTCTTGTGCATATAGACCTCTTTCAACGTCTAGCGGTAATAGTCTGTGGATAAAAACCATGCTTAAGTTTCAAACGCTGCGGGCGCAATGCAGGCGTGCACACAAAGGTCTGCCCGCGCCCGCCCCGCGCCCGCCCCGCACAGGTATGGATCTGACCGCCCCGCCCCGCGCCCGCAAGAACTTCCCTGCGGGCGGGTACCCGCAGCCAGCGCGGGTACCCGCAGCCGGCGCGGGCATGCCCGCCCCGCGCAGATATATTTAATATTTGCGCAACAAAAACAACAGGCACCTTTGATAATCCACTAATAATCAACAAGCTTAATATACATTCTGCCACCAGGCGGCGTGGCGCACGCGCTGCCCTGACTTGATGTATGGGGCGCCGTTTGTCTATATCTCGTCACTTCAGATACCTTTCCCTCCCAGAACTGTCAACGACAGTGTGACATAACTCGTGACGGGAAGAATAGCGTGGGATAATACACTTCCTTCCTGTCCAATTTCCGTTTCCTGTTTCACCCCGCATGGGCACGTAGCCCGGAAGACTGCTTTCTTGTGAGGCATGTGAGGGTGGGTAGGTAGGTGGGTGGGTGTGTCCGGGTGGCTGGGGCTTCCTATTGTCTGTCCGGCACCCTCCCACACGACCGGGTCTCTCGGAGCGGGAGGCTGGAGACGGGAGGTGGAGGGGGGGGGGGGGGGGTGAGGAGGGGCTTGGCTTATCGATATCGACTTTGAGCGCCCTCACCGGCTTCTTTCTTACCGCACGCGCGAAGATGTTTAACTAAGTTAATGAGTGTTGACCAGACACCCTGTGAACCGCCTGTGTGGACTAATAGATCATGGATTCCTGGATTCCCTTATCGTTACGCCACCGTGCCCAGGGGGTCGCTCCCTTACATAAGGCCGACACAAAGCCAACAATAACACGACTTGCGACAAACAATGACGGTCACAGTGGAGTCCCAGGGGCTCTGCTGCTGGGGGTGGGGGTGAGGCTGGGAGGGGGGGGGGGCGTAAGTCCAGGGGTCTCCTATATAAACCACACACCAGGGAGTCTCACGCATTGCGTGCATCTCGCCAGCCTTGACGAGACTTCCCGATATCAGACACGTGGCTTTGGAATCCTCCGCTAAGCTCACCGGAACCATGACAACGGAGACGCTGCCGCTGGAAACCGTCTCTCTCATCGACCAGGAGGAGGAGCCACCGTCGCTGCCAGAAGTGCTGGGCGCGGCGCTGCGCGTGCACGCGCTGGGGTTCGCGGCGCTGTTCGGGGCGCTGGCGCTGGCCTCCGCGGTGTGCCTGGGCGGCCTGGTGCGGGCCTGGCGCCGAGGCCAGTTGGCCGGCGTCCTCTACCTCACCGCCCTCTGCCTCCAGACCGCCTTCCTGGGGGTCGTCCGCGCCGTCTACCTCGGCACGGACGCCTACAACCTGCGGGGGACGTTCCACCCCGCGGTGGCCAGCGTCATGTTCGGCGTCCACACGGCGACCCTCACCTCGGCCTTCCTGCTGCTGTACGCCGGCCTCGTGCGGATCACGGAGACCAGGCGCCTCGTCAAGGGGGGGCTCATGACGCCCAGGCTGATCGTCACCGTGGTCGCCCTCAACTTCACCGTCTGGATCGTGGGGGACTCCCTCACCGCCCTCTACCCGCAGTGGATGCCCGTCCCCTACCTCTGTGACTCCTACTTCATCCTGTGGGGGTACTCCTACTTCGGGCTGTTCATCTACGCCTTCTGGCGGTACCACGAGGTGGCGTACACCGACAAGAGGGTGTTGTCCGTGATGGCTAGCGACGCCAGCAGTCAGGCCAGTCACACCGGTCCACGCTCTAACCAAAGCGACGCGGAGAAAAGCTTCGACGGACCCCCGAACAGCAAGGAGAAAGACCCGCACACGAAGTGTAACCAAGGTAACTCTTCTGTAACCAAAGGTAACCATGATAGCTCCAATTCTGTGGAGAAACTCGTCGCGAAAAAGCCATCGAACGCGCTCAGCGCCAGTCCCAAGATGCCCCGCGCCATGAAACTCGCGCTCGTCGTCGCCATCTTGTTTTTCATCAGCGGGTCTGTACACGTGTTCGTCAGCTTAAATCGCCACTGGCTGCGCCACCTAGCGACCAACCCGTGGGTGTGGTTTTCTGTGGTGACCACGTGGGCTACCATCCAGCTGGCCATGGGGGTCACTATACTGTACGTAGCGGCCCTCCCTTGCCTCAAGTGACGTCACAGCGACCATCCAGCTGGCCATGGGGGTCACTATACTGTACGTAGCGGCCCTCCCTTGCCTCAAGTGACGTCACAACGACATATCCAGCTGGCCATGGGGGTCACTATACTGTACGTAGCGGCCCTCTCTTGCCTCAAGTGACGTCACAGCGACCATCCAGCTGGTCATGGGGGTCACTATACTGTACGTAGCGGCTCTCCCGTGCCTCAAGTGATGTCAAAGCGACCACCCAGCTGGCTATGGGGGTCGCTATACTGTAAGTAGCGGCTCTCCCGTGCCTCAAGTGACGTCACAGCGACCATCCAGATGGTCATGGGGGTCTACTGTACGTAGCGGCTCTCCCGTGCTTCAAGTGACGTCACAGCGACCATCCAGCTGGCCACGGGGGTCACTATACTGTACGTAGCGGCTCTCCCGTGCCTCAAGTGACGTCACAGCGACCATCCAGCTGGCCATGGGGGTCACTCTACTGTACGTAGCGGCTCTCCCGTGCTTCAAGTGACGTCACAGCGACCATCCAGCTGGCCACGGGGGTCACTATACTGTACGTAGCGGCTCTCCCGTGCCTCAAGTGACGTCACAGCGACATATCCAGCTCGCCACGGGGGTCACTATACTGTACGTAGCGGCTCTCCCATGCCTCAAGTGACGTCACAGCGACCCTCCAGCTGGCCATGGGGGTCACTATACTGTACATAGCGGCTCTCCCGTGCCTCAAGTGACGTCACAACTGACGGAGAGTTCCGGTTGCAGCACGAAGCGACACGTCGTGACGTCACTATGGCTTGTAGGCGTGCCAATCTACTAGCGAACTTCATATGCAGATTCCATTTACCTGTAATCGATTGCTTCGTTCAAACCTTTTCGCTAAAGAATGTGGAACAATTTGAAATTACCAACACGTGTTGGCATAGATTCGTCTGCGTAGGACGATGAATTTGCAGCTTTTAATGTGATTTAAGTATTACGATTTGTTTCGCGGAATTTCCGCTCATGACTTAATAAGTCTTATGACCGACAAACCTGACCGCAGTCATCGCAGGCCGCTAGATCAGCCCAAGAATTGGAATCGAAGCCAAAAGCCATGTTAAGTTAGTAAACACCCTTAAACATGAGCTTTGGCGGTCCAGTTAGCCTTTTGCCGGCGGCCAATTAAATGATTGAAGTTGTGCCTGTTGACTTTCTGAATGGATTGGAAATAAATATATATATATATATACCACACAAGCGACGAATATGGACAATATTCGAGTTTTCTTTCTTGGCCACAATATGCAGTCCAAGTTTCGCTGCCTACTAATAGCAGGGTGTTAAACAACAAGCCCTAGAAATTAGCATTTTGGTAAGACTCGTTAGCTTTGAGTTTGTCTACCAGAATTTTGCGCGTATGGCGAGGTATAGGAAACACGTCATGTGTCCACACTACCCTTTCTCTCCACTCTACCATCCTCTCCACACCACCCATCCTCTCCACACTACCCTTTCTCTCCACTCTACCATCCTCTCCACACCACCCATCCTCTCCACACTACCCTTTCTCTCCACTCTACCATCCTCTCCACACTACCCTTTCTCTCCACTCTACCATCCTCTCCACACCACCCATCCTCTCCACACTACCCTTTCTCTCCACTCTACCATCCTCTCCACACTACCCTTTCTCTCCGCACTACCATCCTCTCCACACTACCCAGCCTCTCCACACTCCCATCCTCTCCACACAACCCAGCCTCTCCACACTCCCATCCTCTCCACACCACCCATCCTCTCCACACTACCCTTTCTCTCCGCACTACCATCCTCTCCACACTACCCTTTCTCTCCACTCTACCATCCTCTCCACACCACCCATCCTCTCCACACTACCATCCTCTCCACACTACCCATCCTCTCCACACTACCCTTTCTCTCCGCACTACCATCCTCTCCACACCACCCATCCTCTCCACACTACCCTTTCTCTCCACTCTACCATCCTCTCCACACTACCCTTTTTCTCCACTCTACCATCCTCTCCACACCACCCATCCTCTCCACACTACCCTTTCTCTCCGCACTACCATCCTCTCCGCACTACCCTTTCTCTCCACTCTACCATCCTCTCCACACTACCCTTTCTCTCCACACTACCATCCTCTCCACACTACCCTTTCTCTCCACTCTACCATCCTCTCCACACTACCCTTTCTCTCCACTCTACCATCCTTTCCACACTACCCTTTCTCTCCACTCTACCCATCCTCTCCACACTACCATCCTCTCCACACTACCATCCTCTCCACACTACCATTTCTCTCCACTCTACCCATCCTCTCCACACTACCCTTTCTCTCCACTCTACCCATCCTCTCCACACTACCCTTTCTCTCCACACTACCATCCTCTCCGCACTACCCTTTCTCTCCACACTACCATCCTCTCCACACTACCCTTTCTCTCCACACTACCCTTTCTCTCCACACTACCCATCCTCTCCACACCACCCATCCTCTCCACACTACCCTTTCTCTCCACACTACCATCCTCTCCACACTACCCTTTCTCTCCACACAACCCATCCTCTCCACACTACCCTTTCTCTCCACACTACCATCCACTCCACACTACCCTTTCTCTCCACACTACCATCCTCTCCACACTACCCTTTCTCTCCACTCTACCCAGCCTCTCCACACTACCCTTTCTCTCCACACTACCATCCTCTCCACACTACCCTTTCTCTCCACACTACCCATCCTCTCCACACCACCCATCCTCTCCACACTACCATCCTCTCCACACTACCCTTTCTCTCCACACTACCCTTTCTCTCCACACTACCCATCCTCTCCACACCACCCATCCTCTCCACACTACCCTTTCTCTCCACACTACCCTTTCTCTCCACTCTACCCAGCCTCTCCACACTACCCTTTCTCTCCACACTACCATCCTCTCCACACTACCCTTTCTCTCCACACTACCATCCTCTCCACACTACCCTTTCTCTCCACTCTACCCAGCCTCTCCACACTACCCTTTCTCTCCACACTACCATCCTCTCCACACTACCCTTTCTCTCCACACTACCATCCTCTCCACACTACCCTTTCTCTCCACTCTACCCAGCCTCTCCACACTACCCTTTCTCTCCACACTACCATCCTCTCCACACTACCCTTTCTCTCCACACTACCATCCTCTCCACACTACCCTTTCTCTCCACTCTACCCAGCCTCTCCACACTACCCTTTCTCTCCACACTACCATCCTCTCCACACTACCCTTTCTCTCCACACTACCATCCTCTCCACACTACCCTTTCTCTCCACACTACCCATCCTCTCCACACCACCCATCCTCTCCACACTACCATCCTCTCCACACTACCCTTTCTCTCCACACTACCCATCCTCTCCACACTACCCAACCTCTCCACACTACCATTCTCTCCACACTACCCATCCTCTCCACACAACCCAGCCTCTCCACACTCCCATCCTCTCCGCACTACCATTCTCTCCACACTACCATCCTCTCCGCACTACCATCCTCTCCACACTACCATCCTCTCCACACTACCCTTTCTCTCCACACTACCATCCTCTCCACACTACCCTTTCTCTCCAAACTACCCTTTCTCTCCACACTACCCATCCTCTCCGCACTACCATCCTCCCCGCACTACCATCCTCTCCACACTACCATCCTCTCCACACTACCATCCTCTCCACACTACCCTTTCTCTCCACACTACCATCCTCTCCACACTACCCTTTCTCTCCACACTACCATCCTCTCCACACTACCCTTTCTCTCCACACTACCCTTTCTCTCCACACTACCATCCTCTCCGCACTACCCATCCCCTCCACACTACCCATCCTCTCCGCACTACCCATCATGTCCACACTACCCATCTTCCCCGCACTACCCATCCTCTCGACACTACCATCCTCTCCGCACTACCCATCCTCTCGACACTACCATCCTCTCGACACTACCCATCCTCTCGACACTACCATCCTCTCGACACTACCATCCTCTCCGCACTACTCATCCTCTCCACACTACCATCCTCTCCACATTACCTTACTCTTCACACTACCACCCTCTCGACACTACACTTCCTCTCCACACTACCTTCCTCTTCACACACTTCCTCTTCACACTACCCTTCCTCTCCATATTACCATCCTCTCCACACCACCCATCCTCTCCACACTACCATCCTCTCCACACTACCATCCACTCCACACCACCCATCCTCTCCACACTACCATCCTCTCCACACTAACCATCCTGTCCACACTACCATCCTCTCCACACCACCCATCCTCTCCACACTAACCATCCTCTCCACACCACCCATCCTCTCCACACTAACCATCCTCTCCACACCACCCATCCTCTCCACACTAACCATCCTCTCCACACTAACCATCCTCTCCACACCACCCATCCTCTCCACACTAACCATCCTCTCCATACCACCCATCCTCTCCACACTAACCATCCTCTCCACACTACCATCCTCTCCACACCACCCATCCTCTCCACACTAACCATCCTCTCCACACCACCCATCCTCTCCACACTAACCATCCTCTCCACACTAACCATCCTCTCCACACTATCATCCTCTCCACACCACCCATCCTCTCCACACTAACCATCCTTTCCACACTACCCATCCTCTCGACACTACCATCCTCTCCACACCACCCATCCTCTCCACACTAACCATCCTCTCCATACCACCCATCCTCTCCACACTAACCATCCTCTCCACACTAACCATCCTCTCCACACTACCATCCTCTCCACACCACCCATCCTCTCCACACTAACCATCCTCTCCACACCACCCATCCTCTCCACACTAACCATCCTCTCCATACTAACCATCCTCTCCACACTAACCATCCTCTCCACACTACCATCCTCTCCACACCACCCATCCTCTCCACACCACCCATCCTCTCCACACTAACCATCCTTTCCACACCACCCATCCTCTCCACACTAACCATCCTCTCCACACTAACCATCCTCTCCACACTACCATCCTCTCCACACCACCCATCCTCTCCACACCACCCATCCTCTCCACACTAACCATCCTCTCCACACCACCAATCCTCTCCACACTAACCATCCTCTCCACACTAACCATCCTCTCCACACCACCCATCCTCTCCACACTAACCATCCTCTCCACACACGCTGTAATCGCGCTTTGGTTCAAATACAACATCCTTGCTCGCCGACACCCCGCATGCAGACAGAGAAAACAGAGAAAACGCGTAACAAGTGAGTTTTGTGTGTGCACCGTTAATTTATTCGCCAGGTCAGGATTGCTGCAGCTGCGCGCCGTTGACGTAGACCGCCAGGAGTTTCTCGACGACCTCGGGGTCGTAGTCCTCGTAGCGGGTGTGTCGCAGCATGCCCCGCTTGGGGGGCACCCGGCGGTACAGCTCGCCGCCACCGTTCAGCCACGCCAGGTTCTTCACGCCGTCCTCCCCTGAGAAGGCCACCGTGTTCAGCTGGTAGCTTATGACCTGCACATGAGTGGAGTCCATGGCAACGCACTGCGTCACCACGGGCTCCGGAAGTGACGTCACGTCATCCTGGTGGCACAGGGACAAAAACTTATATCAATCATACATTTCATCATTTCTTGCGATCCATTCGAATAAATAATGCGCATCACAGGCTCAGATAGGATAAAATTAGATTTCAGTTTGTCGATTAAGGGCTCGAGCGGTCGTATTTTGTTGCCGATGAATTGCCAGAGTCCTTATTCCATCGGATTTTTGTGTGAACAATATTTATTTCCTTTTGGTCGACACACTACTATTTCAACAGCGGTTATGTAGTTAATGTAATTGCATGTATCTAGTGTCGTATATAGCATAGCTTATATACGAATATATAAGAAAGACAGACATCACTACTATTGCAACGGGTTAAGACCAGCTTCATACCAATATAGTAACCAATGAAAAGAGAGCATATATTCACTGCGTAAGTCACAGTCACGGTGTTGGGGGCGGGAGCGGGCCAGGAGGGGGTGGGGGGCAGAAGGGGAGGTAGGCCAGGAGAGGGGGTGGGGTAGCCAAGGAGGGGGGGGGGGGGAGGCCAGGAGGGGGGGGGCAGAAGGGAGAGGGGGGCGGGCGGGCCTTGAGGGGAGGCAGGGGCAAGGGGGGGGGTGTACTCACGCCGTATGTGCGCTTGGCGTGCGCCAGGCACTGGGCGAAGCACAACATGAGTGCTCGCGTGCTGCGCTCCTCCACCCCGATACGGTCCGAGGTCACCATGAACATGGTGTGGGGGAAGGGGTGCGAGAACCCCTCGCGCCAGCCTGTAACCAGGGTAACGACAAGTCACTGCCAGCGCCACGCCTCGCCAGTCCTCACACACACACTTATACCTTGTATTATTATTATATATCATTATAATTAAAGTCACCATTTCAACGCAATGTAAACAAGCAAACTGGCGAGGCCGCCTGAACTAATCTTTAGATTAGTCTTAAAATCACAGATTACGATCGAGGATTTTGCTCCAGAAAGTGACGACAGTGGGCAGGATCACCCTTCTTTCACTATTTTCAAAACTCCACCTTTTCTAATCCCGCGAGATGTGCCCCAGGGTACTGACCGGTGATGTTCTAACCTCGCGAGATGTGCCCCAGGGTGCTGACCGGTGATGTTCTAACCTCGCGAGACGTGCCCCAGGGTACTGACCGGTGATGTTCTAACCTCGCGAGATGTGCCCCAGGGTACTGACCGGTGATGTTCTAACCTCGCGAGATGTGCCCCAGGGTACTGACCGGTGATGTTCTAATCCCGCGAGATGTGCCCCAGGGTACTGACCGATGATGTTCTAACCTCGCGAGGTGTGCCCCAGGGTACTGACCGGTGATGTTCTAATCCCGCGAGATGTGCCCCAGGGTACTGACCGGTGATGTTCTAACCCCGCGAGATGTACCCCAGGGTACTGACCGGTGATGTTCTAACCTCGCGAGATGTGCTCCAGGGTACTGACCGGTGATGTTCTAACCTCGCGAGATGTGCCCCAGAATACTGACCAGTGATGTTCTAATCCCGCGACATGTGCCCCAGGGTACTGACCGGCGATGTTCTAACCTCGCGAGATGTGCCCAGGGTACTGACCGGTGATGTTCTAATCCCGCGAGATGTGCCCCAGGGTACTGACCGGTGATGTTCTAACCTCGCGAGATGTGCCCCAGAATACTGCCCGGTGATGTTCTAACCTCGCGAGATGTGCCCCAGGGTACTGACCGGTGATGTTCTAACCTCGCGAGATGTGCCCCAGGGTACTAACCGGTGATGTAACCTCGCGAGATGTGCCCCAGGGTACTGACCAGTGATGTTCTAATCTCGCGAGATGTGCCCCAGGGTACTGAACGGTGATGTTCTAATCCCGCGAGATGTGCCCCAGGGTACTGACCAGTGATGTTCTACCCTCGCGAGATGTGCCCCAGGGTACTGACCGGTGATGTTTTAAACTCGCGAGATGTGCCCCAGGGTACTGACCGGTGACGTTCTAATCCCGCGAGATGTGCCCCAGGGTACTGACCGGTGATGTTCTAACCTCGCGAGATGTGCCCCAGGGTACTGACCGGTGATGTTCTAACCTCGCGAGATGTGCCCCAGGGTACTGACCGGTGATGTTCTAATCCCGCGAGATGTGCCCCAGGGTACTGACCGATGATGTTCTAACCTCGCGAGGTGTGCCCCAGGGTACTGACCGGTGATGTTCTAATCCCGCGAGATGTGCCCCAGGGTACTGACCGGTGATGTTCTAACCCCGCGAGATGTACCCCAGGGTACTGACCGGTGATGTTCTAACCTCGCGAGATGTGCTCCAGGGTACTGACCGGTAATGTTCTAACCTCGCGAGATGTGCCCCAGAATACTGACCAGTGATGTTCTAATCCCGCGACATGTGCCCCAGGGTACTGACCGGCGATGTTCTAACCTCGCGAGATGTGCCCAGGGTACTGACCGGTGATGTTCTAATCCCGCGAGATGTGCCCCAGGGTACTGACCGGTGATGTTCTAACCTCGCGAGATGTGCCCCAGAATACTGCCCGGTGATGTTCTAACCTCGCGAGATGTGCCCCAGGGTACTGACCGGTGATGTTCTAACCTCGCGAGATGTGCCCCAGGGTACTAACCGGTGATGTAACCTCGCGAGATATGCCCCAGGGTACTGACCAGTGATGTTCTAATCTCGCGAGATGTGCCCCAGGGTACTGACCGGTGATGTTCTAATCCCGCGAGATGTGCCCCAGGGTACTGACCAGTGATGTTCTACCCTCGCGAGATGTGCCCCAGGGTACTGACCGGTGATGTTTTAAACTCGCGAGATGTGCCCCAGGGTACTGACCGGTGACGTTCTAATCCCGCGAGATGTGCCCCAGGGTACTGACCGGTGATGTTCTAATCCCGCGAGATGTGCCCCAGGGTACTGACCGGTGATGTTCTAATCCCGCGAGATGTGCCCCAGGGTACTGACCAGTGATGTTCTAACCTCGCGAGATGTGCCCCAGGGTACTGACCGGTGATGTTCTAATCCCGCGAGATGTGACCCAGGGTACTGACCGGTGATGTTTTCCTGGCGGTACACGTGCTGCGGGGTGAGGTCGATGGTTGGGGAGACGGGGTAGAGGTCGGCCAGGGGGTGGTGGGCCGACTCCTGCACGAGGCTGGGGGGTCCCGGGGGCGGCAGCGGGCGGTCTGCGCTCATCAGCCAGGCGTAGCTACCCCGCACCAGGATGGGCTGGTTCCCTGTAAACACCGGCGGGGACACAGCTTACACTAGGCTGTAGACGGGGAGACAGTTCACACTATGCTGCAGACAGGGAGACAGTTTACACTATGTTGTAGACGGGGAGACAGTTTACACTATGTTGTAGACGGGAAGACAGTTTACACTATGCTGCAGACGGGGAGACAGTTTACACCATGCTGTAGACGGGGAGACAGTTTACACTATGCTGTAGACGGGGAGACAGTTTACACAGTGCTGCAGACGGGGAGACAGTTTACACTATGCTGCAGACAGGGAGACAGTTTACACAATGCTGCAGACAGGGAGACAGTTTACACTGTGCTGCAGATGAGGAGACAGTTTACACTATGCTGCAGACAGGGAGACAGTTTACACTGTGCTGCAGATGAGGAGACAGTTTACACTATGTTGTAGACAGGGAGACAGTTTACACTATGCTGCAGACAGGGAAACAGTTTACTTTGTGATGCAGATGAGGAGACAGTTTACACTATGTTGTAGACGGGGAGACAGTTTACACTATGCTGCAGACGGGGAGACAGTTTACACGATGCTGCAGACAGCGAGACAGTTTACACTATGCTGCAGACAGGGAGACAGTTTACACTATGCTGTAGACGGGGAGACAGTTTACACAGTGCTGCAGATGAGGAGACAGTTTACACTATGCTGTAGACGGGGAGACAGTTTACACTATGCTGCAGACGGGGAGACAGTTTACACAGTGCTGCAGATGAGGAGACAGTTTACACTATGCTGTAGACGGGGAGACAGTTTACACTATGTTGTAGACGGGGAGACAGTTTACACTATGCTGTAGACGGGGAGACAGTTTACACTATGCTGCAGACAGGGGGACAGTTTACACTATGCTGCAGACAGGGGGACAGTTTACACTATGCTGCAGACGGGGACAGTTTACACTATGCTGCAGACGGGGACAATTTACACTATGCTGTAGACGGGGAGACAGTTTACACTATGTTGTAGACGGGGAGACAGTTTACACTATGCTGTAGACGGGAAGACAGTTTACACAGTGCTGCAGATGAGGAGACCGTTTACACTATGCTGTAGACGGGGAGACAGTTTACACTATGTTGTAGACGGGGAGGCAGTTTACACTATGCTGCAGACAGGGGGACAGTTTACACTATGCTGCAGACAGGGGGACAGTTTACACTATGCTGCAGACGGGGACAGTTTACACTATGCTGCAGACGGGGAGACAATTAACACTATGTTGTAGACGGGGAGACAGTTTACACTATGCTGCAGACGGGGAGACAGTTTACACAGTGCTGCAGATGAGGAGACAGTTTACACTATGCTGTAGACGGGGAGACAGTTTACACTATGTTGTAGACGGGGAGGCAGTTTACACTATGCTGCAGACGCGGACAGTTTACACTATGCTGCACACAGGGGGACAGTTTACACTATGCTGCAGACAGGGGGACAGTTTACACTATGCTGCAGACGGGGACAGTTTACACTATGCTGCAGACGGGGAGACAGTTTACACTATGTTGTAGACGGGGAGGCAGTTTACACTATGCTGCAGACGGGGACAGTTTACACTATGCTGTAGACGATGAGACAGTTTACACTATGTTGTAGACGGGGAGACAGTTTACACTAAGCTGTAGACGGGGAGACAGTTTACACTATGCTGTAGACGGGGAGACAGTTTACACTATGCTGCAGACGGGGACAGTTTACACTATGCTGCAGACGGGGAGACAATTTACACTATGTTGTAGACGGGGAGACAGTTTACACTATGCTGTAGACGGGGAGACAGTTTACACAGTGCTGCAGATGAGGAGACAGTTTACACTATGCTGTAGACGGGGAGACAGTTTACACTATGCTGCAGACGGGGAGACAGTTTACACAGTGCTGCAGATGAGGAGACAGTTTACACTATTCTGTAGACGGGGAAACAGTTTACACTACGTTGTAGACGGGGAGGCAGTTTACACTATGCTGCAGACGCGGACAGTTTACACTGTGCTGCAGACAGGGGGACAGTTTACACTATGCTGCAGACAGGGGGACAGTTTACACTATGTTGTAGACGGGGAGACAGTTTACACTATGCTGTAGACGGGGAGACAGTTTACACTATGCTGTAGACGGGGAGACAGTTTACACTATGTTGTAGACGGGGAGACAGTTTAAACTATGCTGCATGGACATCAATTATTTCACGTTCACGTGTATCAATGACAACACATAGACAGTTATGGCTAGGTACACGTGTACCAATTATAACCCACTCATGACTAGGTACACGTGTACCAATCATAACCCACTCATGACTAGGTGCACGTGTACCAATGACAACACATAGACAGTGATGGCTAGGTACACGTGTACCAATTATAACCCACTCATGACTAGGTGCACGTGTACCAATGACAACACATAGACAGTGATGGCTAGGTACACGTGTACCAATCATAACCCATTCATGACTAAGTGCACATGTACTTGCTGCTCTCTTACCCTGGAAGTCGTACTTGGCCGAGACGTAGGCGTCCTCCGCCAATCGGCGACCGCGTAACAAGTCCGGGTGTGAGCCGTGTAGCGTCTGACACAACCTGACGAGGTTGCGCATCAGTATCACGCTGCGAACAGACAAACACGTGGTCCCTCAGTCCCAGCACCGAGAAGTCGCCACACTAGACCAATACGCGTTTTTCCCCCACTAGCAATCTTATTAGACACTAGTAAGGTCGCGATTGTTATAAAATCACAAAATATATATTAAGCAACCCTTTTCACTCAAACTTAAATCTGAACCAAAAACGAAAATAATCGTAATATTATGGAAAAAGAGAAAGAAAAAGGTGACCTGGACTCATTCGCCATTATGAATCATCTTCCCGTTTTTGCCATTCTATATATCACCCAATACCGTTGTATTCCATGCTGCCACTGCAACCACACTACATCTCCAACATCACCGTCGCCATAGCGACCCTATCCTATCCTTCTTTTCCTGTTGGCCATTGCGCTTCACGCTGTCTCTGTACTTTCTGTCATCATAGCTAATACCCCGCCAGTGACCACACCCCTCCCTGTACTCAGTCGCCAGTTACCGCACCGCGCTAGTGACCCCACCGCTCCCTGTACTCAATGTCGCCATAGTTACCGCAGCCGCCATAGTTACGGCATCTCCCTAGTAACCCCACCTCTCCCTGTACTCCCTGTCGCCATAGTTACCGCATCCCGCCAGTAAACCTACCCCTCCCTGTACTCATTGTGGCCATAGTTATGGAACCCAGACCAGTGATTCCACCCTTCTCTGTACTCACTGTCGCCATGGTTACCGCACGCCGCCAGTGACCGCCCCCCCCCTCCCTGTACTCACTGTCGCCGCCTCTCCGGGATGCCGTACTCGGCCTTGAACTTCCACCCGGGCAGCTGGCGACTGAAGCGGCGCGGCAGCTTGTCCTTGGTGGGGTCCCACGTGTTGGCCTGCATGATGTAGCGCTGAACCAACTCATCCTGGCGGGAGGAAGGTCAGAGGTCAGTCACTCACAACATGTGGTCAGTCACGCTGACAACCTGTGGTCAGTCACACTGACAACCTGTGGTCAGTCACACTGACAACATGTGGTCAGTCACTCACAACATGTGGTCAGTCACACTCACAACATGTGGTCAGTCACACTGACAACCTGTGGTCACTCACAACATGTGGTCACTCACAACATGTGGTCAGTCACACTCACAACATGTGGTCAGTCACACCCACAACATGTGGTCAGTCACACTCACAACATGTGGTCAGTCACACTCACAACATGTGGTCAGTCACTCACAACATGTGGTCAGTCACTCACAACATGTGGTCAGTCACTCACAACATGTAGTCAGTCACACTCACAACATGTGGTCAGTCACACTGACAACCTGTGGTCACTCACAACATGTGGTCACTCACAACATGTGGTCAGTCACACTCACAACATGTGGTCAGTCACACCCACAACATGTGGTCAGTCACACTCACAACATGTGGTCAGTCACACTCACAACATGTGGTCAGTCACTCACAACATGTGGTCAGTCACTCACAACATGTGGTCAGTCACTCACAACATGTAGTCAGTCACACTGACAACATGTGGTCAGTCACTCACAACATGTGGTCAGTCACACTCACAACATGTGGTCAGTCACACTGACAACATGTGATCAGTCACACTCACAACATGTGGTCACTCACAACATGTGGTCACTCACAACATGTGGTCAGTCACACTCACAACATGTGGTCAGTCACACCCACAACATGTGGTCAGTCACACTGACAACATGAGGTCAGTCACTCACAACATGTGGTCAGTCACTCACAACATGCGGTCAGTCACTCACAACATGTGGTCAGTCACACTCACAACATATGGTCAGTCACACTCACAACATGTAGTCAGTCACACTGACAACCTGTGGTCACTCACACTGACAACATGTGGTCACTCACACTCACAACATGTGGTCAGTCACACTCACAACATGTGGTCAGTCACACTCACAACATGTGGTCAGTCACACTCACAACATGTGGTCAGTCACACTCACAACATGTGGTCAGTCACACTCACAACATGTGGTCAGTCACACTCACAACATGTGGTCAGTCACACCCACAACATGTGGTCAGTCACACCCACAACATGTGGTCAGTCACACTCACAACATGTGGTCAGTCACACTCACAACATGTGGTCAGTCACACTCACAACATGTGGTCAGTCACAGTCACAACATGTGGTCAGTCACACTCACAACATGTGGTCAGTCACACCCACATCATGTGGTCAGTCACACTGACAACAGGTCATCCGAGATGATAACCTTGATTCATATCATATTTCGCAAAAAGAACAATATAAAGTCTGTTTTACGAATGGAGCGCATGTACCATACCTGGTTCGGGATCTCAACTGTACCAACAAGATCTTCAACTTGCTTCGGGAGACCCTCAAAGGTCTGAGTCTTGGTCAGGTAGCAGGCCTGTTTTAACCCTGAAACAGTCAGACAAGCATTGTAAGGACAATCCCCTGTGGTAGATGTCACACACACACACTGTTACAGGACGAAATGGAGCTCTAATCAAGTGATAAATTACCATAGCCGTATATCCTAAACCTCACTGAAGTAGAGGAAAGACAAGTCTGTTCCTATGATCAGAAGTTCAATTAAGTGTATGTCAATTGTGTTCTGTATTGTCATGCAAGTTGATGTAACAACTGTGATTCTGTGAATAAAGGCAAGCCCTGCTGTCTTTACTTTAGTGTTGCCCCTCCTACTGCCACAGAACTGGGGCTAGGTTGGCTCCTATCATTACAGCCCTGATCACCACACTTCCCTTACCCTCAAGGAGCCTGGTCTCTGACCCTGATCACCACACTTCCCTTACCCTCAAGGAGCCTGGTCTCTGACCCTGATCACCACACTTCCCTTACCCTCAAGGAGCCTTGTCTCTGGCCCTGAGCACCACACTTCCCTTACCCTCAAGAAGCCTGGTCTCTGACATTGATCACCACACTTCCCTTACCCTCAAGGAGCCTGGTCTCTGACCCTGATCACCACACTTCCCTTACCCTCAAGGAGCCTTGTCTCTGACCCTGATCACCACACTTCCCTTACCCTCAAGGAGCCTGGTCTCTGACCCTGATCACCAGATTTCCCTTACCCTCAAGGAGCCTGGTCTCTGACCCTGATCACCACACTCCCCTTACCCTCAAGGAGCCTGGTCTCTGACCCTGAGCACCACACTTCCCTTATCCTCAAGGAGCCTGGTCTCTGACCCTGAGCACCACACTTCCCTTACCCTCAAGGAGCATGGTCTCTGACCCTAATCACCACACTTCCCTTACCCTCAAGGAGCCTGGTCTCTGACCCTGATCACCACACTTCCCTTACCCTCAAGGAGCCTGGTCTCTGACCCTGATCACCACACTTCCCTTACCCTCAAGGAGCCTGGTCTCTGACCCTGATCACCACAATTCCCTTACCCTCAAGGAGCCTGGTCTCTGACCCTGAGCACCACACTTCCCTTACCCTCAAGGAGCCTGGTCTCTGACCCTGAGCACCACACTTTCCTTACCCTCAAGGAGCCTGGTCTCTGACCCTGAGCACCACACTTCGCTTACCCTCAAGGAGCCTGGTCTCTGACCCTGGTCACGACACTTCCCTTACCCTCAAGGAGCCTGGTCTCTGACCCTGATCACCACACTTCCCTTACCCTCAAGGAGCCTGGTCTCTGACCCTGATCACCACACTTCCCTTACCCTCAAGGAGCCTGGTCTCTGACCCTGATCACCACAATTCCCTTACCCTCAAGGAGCCTGGTCTCTGACCCTGAGCACCACACTTCCCTTACCCTCAAGGAGCCTGGTCTCTGACCCTGAGCACCACACTTTCCTTACCCTCAAGGAGCCTGGTCTCTGACCCTGAGCACCACACTTCGCTTACCCTCAAGGAGCCTGGTCTCTGACCCTGGTCACGACACTTCCCTTACCCTCAAGGAGCCTGGTCTCTGACCCTGATCACCACACTTCCCTTACCCTCAAGGAGCATGGTCTCTGACCCTAATCACCACACTTCCCTTACCCTCAAGGAGCCTGGTCTCTGACCCTGATCACCACACTTCCCTTACCCTCAAGGAGCCTGGTCTCTGACCCTGATCACCACACTTCCCTTACCCTCAAGGAGCCTGGTCTCTGACCCTGATCACCACACTTCCCTTACCCTCAAGGAGCCTGGTCTCTGACCCTGATCACCACAATTCCCTTACCCTCAAGGAGCCTGGTCTCTGACCCTGAGCACCACACTTCCCTTACCCTCAAGGAGCCTGGTCTCTGACCCTGAGCACCACACTTTCCTTACCCTCAAGGAGCCTGGTCTCTGACCCTGAGCACCACAATTCCCTTACCCTCAAGGAGCCTGGTCTCTGACCCTGAGCACCACACTTCCCTTACCCTCAAGGAGCCTGGTCTCTGACCCTGAGCACCACACTTTCCTTACCCTCAAGGAGCCTGGTCTCTGACCCTGAGCACCACACTTCCCTTACCCTCAAGGAGCCTGGTCTCTGACCCTGATCACCACACTTCCCTTACCCTCAAGGAGCCTGGTCTCTGACCCTGAGCACCACACTTTCCTTACCCTCAAGGAGCCTGGTCTCTGACCCTGATTACCACAATTCCCTTACCCTCAAGGAGCCTGGTCTCTGACCCTGAGCACCACACTTCCCTTACCCTCAAGGAGCCTGGTCTCTGACCCTGAGCACCACACTTTCCTTACCCTCAAGGAGCCTGGTCTCTGACCCTGAGCACCACACTTCCCTTACCCTCAAGGAGCCTGGTCTCTGACCCTGATCACCACACTTCCCTTACCCTCAAGGAGCCTGGTCTCTGACCCTGATCACCACACTTCCCTTACCCTCAAGAAGCCTGGTCTCTGACCCTGATCACCACACTTCCCTTACCCTCAAGGAGCCTGGTCTCTGACCCTGATCACCACACTTCCCTTACCCTCGAGGAGCCTGGTCTCTGACCCTGATCACCACACTTCCCTTACCCTCAAGGAGCCTGGTCTCTGACCCTGATCACCACACTTCCCTTACCCTCGAGGAGCCTGGTCTCTGACCCTGATCACCACACTTCCCTTACCCTCGAGGAGCCTGGTCTCTGACCCTGATCACCACACTTCCCTTACCCTCGAGGAGCCTGGTCTCTGACCCTGGTCACGACACTTCCCTTACCCTCAAGGAGCCTGGTCTCTGACCCTGATCACCACACTGTCCTTACCCTCAAGGAGCCTGGTCTCTGACCCTGATCACCACACTTCCCTTACCCTCAAGGAGCCTGGTCTCTGACCCTGATCACCACACTTCCCTTACCCTTGAGGAGCCTGGTCTCTGACCCTGGTCACGACACTTCCCTTACCCTCAAGGAGCCTGGTCTCTGACCCTGATCACCACACTTTCCTTACCCTCAAGGAGCCTGGTCCCTGACCCGGATCACGACACTGCCCTTACCCTCGAGGAGCCTGGTGCGGATGTGGAACTCATTAACAGCTTGCTCGTGGTAGTCCGGGTGATCTTCCAGGGCAGTTCTGTTCAGGTTCCTCCAGCCTTCAGGATCAGGAGTCTGCCTCTGGTGTGCTGGTATTGTCACCTCATTAGGATTAATCACTTGGACACCTGAAGGTAGCAAGGAGATCATTTCTACTAGTTACTGTAACAAGATTGTACATAAAATGTATTTTTTTATCAAGGTTTTCAATATAGAATTCCCATTTGAAAATTGTATGATAACCGCAAGATGTGTTGTACATTAAATTAATTGGCAGTCTAGTTTAATAAATTGACCTGATGTTTAACTAAGGTAAACAAAGTCAAATATAGATGCGATATTGCATGTATTGGGGTCAAAACTGTACTGTAAAATACCAGATTGGGCAAATAATTGTCAGGACAATTTTATCGTGAACATCTTAAATGGTTTTTCTAAAGTGCTGAGTCACAGAATGTGGGATGGGCTTATCCCAGGCTGCAGGCAAATGAGTGCAAGAATGGCATTTCTTATCATCATATCTAAGTAAATCTTTCATTTAATGTGTACTTACCTGCTAGAAATTTTGGAAGTGGGCTTGGGGTAGCTCGTAAGTATCCTTTCTTCAACCATAGCTGCTTAAAAGCCCACCGGTCCACCACCTTACACACTGGTAATGTCAACCTCATTTTGAGTTGTTAACAATATCTTGCTTCATCTAACATTTTGCAGACATCTCTGAAATATAAAAAAAGTTATATAGCAGATATTTTTAGCTTACAGAAAAGTTGAGAGGCAACATACTCACTACAGTTAGGTAACATCTGTGACATATCATTAAGTATTCTAAGTGACAGGTAAATGGGTTCCTTTCATTTCCTTTCAGATGGTTCCCATTATACCGGTAACCTCCTAAATTTAACCGGAGTAGATGAATTTCTTTTCTTACAACCAGTAAAGCAGTACGTCGCTAGGTATATTTAACCTCTTCTAGACCTGCCAATACCCTGACAAGAATGTCATTAAAATGTTAATACCAACCATGTCCAGTTCATTTAAGGGCAAATGCCAATGGAACGAGCCTAGACAGTGATAGCCTGAAAGTTGAGATGATATTCCAGGTATCTTTAACCTCTTCTAGACCTGCCGATAGGGCTATGCCAAATGCCAGTAAAATGTTCACACCAGTCATGTCCAGTTTATTTAGGGGCAAATGACAATGGAACGAGCCTAGACAGTTCAGACAATACTCCAGCTCCAGCAGCAGGAAAAGAGGGTTCACCGACTAGAGATCTAGAGACTATCTGCATGTATTATCCTGTCACGAGTGTTAGAACTCATCTTAATAACAGTGTTGTACCTTCACATCATCTCTTTGCTTTTCTTGAAAGTAAAGCCGCTTAACACCTTGGTGCAAGTGCCCCCAGGCAAGCCCGCTTCTCTAGGGGCACAACGGTAACAATGTTAAATTTCTTCGACGTTAGTATGGAATCAACTGTAGCTTTTATTATAATACGGGCGCGTACAATAATAGTGCTTACGTATTCTATATACCTTGTTCTATCTTCTGACATCAAGAAAGTGTGTCAACACTAGATTGTTCCAGTCATATTTTCGCGAACAAATGTTGGAGCATGCGAATTTTCCCTACCAACCGCCATGAATATGCAGCGCCACCTGGCGAATGCCGCCACCATTTGAACCATTTGTAGCCTGGGTCCCAAACTTTGTAACCGTGAATTACCTGTGGCAGAGGGCGCTGATGTTGTCCTTAAATTCAAAGTGAGCGACTGACAAGGCCCTCTAGCTGAGAGTCATATGCTAACGGAGAGGAGGAACCAAGTCGCATTCACAGGTACCGGCATCCGCCAAAAACAAATATGGCTGACGGCTGGTCGGGAACAGTTGTGTGCTCCAACATTTCTTCGCAAAAATATAACCGAAACAACCTAGTGTCGACACACTTTATTGATGTCAGATGATAGAACAAGGTATATAGAATACGTAAACACTATAATTGTTCCAGTACACGTTATAATAAAAGCTACAGTGGATTCCCTACTAACATCGACAGATTTTAACATGGTTACCGTTGTGCCCCTAGAGAAGCGGGCTTGCCTGGGGGCACTTGCGCCAACTTAACACCCAAAACCATCTCGACGGGCAGCCACCTCCATCAAATGTTAAACCACTTAATTGAAACCACTCAATTAACACCCTGTTTTGACCAAATTGCTCGACCAACCAACTGATCAAGCCCCCACACAAACAACCCCATCCCGCCGCCCCCGCGGCCAACTTAATGAAGTTAATCGGCGACCAGGTTAAAGCGCGGCGACAGCGCACCGGTCCTGCCTTAGGCTATAAATATGCTAGGCGCCCACACACAAGGTGAGCGATAATATGGTGATCTTTAAGTTAAAAGGCGAATAACACTTGATCAAGTCACTTTATGCTTCAAAAACATCAAAATTGTGCAAACATGGCGATTTATCACGACAATGCACACTTCCTATTTAATTAGGACAAGAAATATCACAGACTAACTTACTGTCATCAATTAATTCCTTACAGATTCGATGACCTCGGAATAGCACGTACACCCTTGGACAATTTCCCGTTTCAGAATATTTGATATTCGCTTACTTATTCCAGTACGTAGGCCTAATTGTACGATATGTGTTGATGTCAAAGCTACCCCAACCATGCTGAGTAGACCGGCGCGCCTTTCTCGAGGGCCATTACCTTTCCAGATTGGTCACAGAACAGCCTACAGGGTGCTGGGCCTCGGATTAAAGTGAATGAGGTTTCAAGTAAAATGTGACAGCTAGAGGATGTCAGCGGTCGGGCAGAACGGCAGCGCGGAATATGAGGCCCCTAGCCTGCTCCTAAACTAATCTTATATCCATAAAAACATCACATAATCTAATGTCTGAGCCTAATTTTAAACCTATGCCTAATTCTAACCTAGCTTAATTATGCCTAAAACCTAGTCATGTACGTTGTAAACTTGTTCCAAACCCGAATCCTAACTGTACCAACAGGCGGCCGGTTCGTCGCGCTATAAGTTATAGATGTGCATGTACACTATTTACAGGCAGATAATTAAGCAATGCACAAGATCATCGCAGTCATCTTGCAACACTTATTATAAATCCATGGGCGGATACAAGGGGGCGGGAGTGGAGGTTATGGGGCTTAACCGCACCCCCCCCCCCACCCGGCATAAGCAAGCAAACGCATGGCCGGTAAAGATTGCTAAAGTATATATATATATATAATTAATGACTGATCACTTTTTTGTATATTTTCACTTGAAATAAATTATGCAAGATTTTAAGCGCTTTCGTAATTTCTGTATGGAGGGACGGGCCATTTAATATCCAGGTGTGGTGGTGGGGGGCGGGGGGGGCGGGTTGCTATAAAAATTAAGCTGGCTCTAAATTTTGTTTAAAAAAACATTGCCCTTGGCCTCCATCGAATAGCCATGCCCCCCCCCCCCATCTGGATATCAAATAACTCATCAGTTATAAATCAATCAGCCTAAAACGGCGGTAGTCATACTTCAATTGAGTTACACTTTATTGAGATGTGCCGCCAATCCGGTTCAATTACGCGTATGTAATACGATAAGTGACGCAGCAATTACCATGCATTCATATTTGAAGCCGGATATATATTCTCTGCGGATATGGGTTCGTAAGTTTGACAGCTCGGGGACTCAGCAAGTGCTGCGGTTGGAAGTCTTCCGTCCTTACTTAAGTATGGCAAAGGTTAACAAGTAAATATTCCATATAACATGACAAGAAAAGCGAATAGAGATGAAGAAGCATTTGAGAAGCGAAATAGGTGCTCTCACTGACCTCTAATCTGGGTTACCCCTATTATCGCTCGAGAGCGGCCGTTCATGTTCGGGGTCCACGACGTGGATGTGGTTGCAGTTAGACGTTACGACTTACGGTGGGCGCATTTCTTTGGTAGCTCGGTATATCTCTGTCGTAACCCGAATACGCCCATTACGCATAGGTGTACCACCAGGCACTTCTTCTGCACAGGTTAGGTTAGTTCCGTCTCCGAAACCTAGTGTTTCGGAGACGGAACTAAGGTTGGGTGTTTGCCCAATAAATATGCGTGCCGCTCAAAACTACACAAGATATTCATTTGGCACAAGTGCCCTCAGGCAAGCCGGCTTCTCTAGGGGCACAACAGTAACAATGTTAATATCCTTCGACGTTAGTAGGGAATCGACTGTAGCTTTTAATATGAATAGGCATTGCCTAAGTTGCGAGCTCACCCAAATTAAAAAATAATAAAGGCCTAGATCTTAAAGCTGCTGTATCAACTGCAGCAGCCAGCTGTCCTAATCTTATAGGTTTCTAGACAACTAGACCCAAAACCAACACAGGTATAGTTGGTTTGAGGTTGATTTAGCTTGGGGTCGAGTTGGCTTGGGGTTGAGTAGGTGATGGGTCGGGCATGTCGTGGGTCGAGTTGACTAGATGCTGTCTTATATCTGCTGTATTAGCTGAAGTAGTTTATATTCTTAAAACTACCTGTACTGAAATATCTTATTTAAGTTATAGAACTGATATTTTTATCTATTTCTTTTAATTAAAAATAAGATGGATGGCTTAGTTGTTTAACGGTAATATTTGGGCTTAAAGTCATATATGCAGAGAAATACAAAAATAAGTAGTTGCTTGAGTCTATAATTAATCATATTAGATCTATTTTATGATAATTAATATCTTATTCATTTTTTATTCTTTTTTCCTTTTGCTAAAATTATATATAGGTTGATGAGATATTTTTAAATCAAGTTTATACCTGGTCAGAGATTTATAGCAATCTATACCTATCTATGTACCAGTTATATATTCATAAAAAAGCTAAATATGCCCCAATATGGCCAACAAAAATTGATGACAACATGTCCATAAATATTTCTATTTATATTAGAAGGACTTTAATAGATCTATATCATTTCTATTAAAACTATTTTCAGCGGTAACACATGTCAGAAGTACAATGTATGTTTTATCATCATCCGTCTTCTTCTATCATCCTAGATCTATACAATTTGCTACCAATGTAATATTGGTATCTCTCACAAAAAATGTTTTTAGAAAGTAAACATAAAAAAAGATAAGTAAACTGGGCAAATGTTACCAAATTTCCAGTGTATAAGTCACACCCACCAATTTTGAGAAATTATTAGACTTGAGCCATAGATAAGTCGCACCAGTGTATAAGTAAAATGAAGTAAACTGACCATATGTTGCCTATTGCCTATTTACCGGTAGACACTTTTACATGCTAAACCCTGTTTATTATGTATACTTGGTATCTCTATTTGAAAGTAATACTGCTTGAGTAGGAGTAGTCCAGACAGTTTTCTGATCCTCAAAATGGTACACATTTGTGTTGCTTATCAATATGAACTACTAAAACCGTTGTTTCAGTAATTGTTGCCTTTTTTATTAAACTTTTAATTCAATAATTGTTGTTTTTTTCTATTAAACTTTAAATCCAATAATTGTTTCCTTTTTTATTAAACTTTTAATTCAATAATTGTTGCCTTTTTTATTAAACTTTTTATTAAATAATTGTTGCCTTTTTTATTAATATTTTAATTATTTGTCAGCAATGGGATGTTGACAATACAAAGTACAACCATTTTTTGTGTGAATATACTCAAAGCTTGACATTTTAAGAGGGGCTGTTTAGTTTCGGGAAAAGGGATTTCATTCAATATTTGTTAAACTGTTGATATCCTAGCTATATTTTTGCCAGTGATATGTTTAAATTTCATGCCCAAATAGACTGGATACGAAAATATTTGTATGTCCTATATTGTTTTGTGATGGTTATCTAGATCTATATTTGTTTGGCAGGGAAACCAGTTTTTGACATTTGACATGTAAAATGATTGTATTGGGACAATTTTAAACTTAAAATGTTGCTTTAAGGGGAATAAAATATATAATTCTGCATTTGATTAAAAATCGTAATAATGGCATTAATTGAAATAAGTTATATAGATTAAAATCATTTAAAAATTAACCAAAATAGCACTGAAAAACAGCTATTTTTTCAAATCATAGATGAGTGATACGGTTGTGAATAAATCTGAATTATCCTGGGGTGTCAAAAGTAGGCAAAATGTGTCAAAAAAAGGAAATAGTAAGTCGTGTGAACGATATATAATAAAATATTCTTAAAATATTTACAGTTTTGGTTTAAACTCCTGTTTAATTTTTCTCAATTAAACTCTTCAAATTATATATTTCAGGGGTGGAGGCATTTGAAATATAGGTTTGGAGTCTAGAAACCAGAATTAAATTGTTATATTTAAAAAGACAAAAACTGCAGCTGAAATTTTGATGTCCTAGATATATGTGTCAGAATTAGGCAAAAGGTGTCAAATGTTAGGAAATACTATAGATCTATGAACAATATATACCGGTAATAAAAAATTTACAGTTTTTGTTTAAAATCCTATTTAATCTGTCTCAAATAAACTCTTCAAATTAGAGCTATATATATTTCATGGGTGGAGGCATCTAAAATATAGGTTTGGAATCATAATAGAGACCAGAATTAAATTGTTATATTTAAAAAGGCAAAAACTGCAGCTGAAATTTGATGTCATATGGAAAATTTAGTGTTTACCCTACCTACTTTTTAGTTTTACAGTCACAGACAGTGGTTTAAAGCCAAAGGCCCCAATTGGCCCAAAATAACTTGGTATAAACATGATTCCAAAAACATCAAAGTAAAATCTGCATTCCAAATAGCAATAGGCCTACTTCTGTCAGGGTAGCCTGAAAGTTCAGACGCTACAGTCCTGACACTTGTTCTTGGTGACAGTCACCAAGAACAAGTGTCAGGACTGTAGCGCAGTCACCAAGAACAAGTGTCAGGACTGTAGCGTCTGAACTTTCAGTCTACTGTCAGGGTCACTGACACTGGTGTTGACCACAGCTATGCTTGTTCTTTCAACCAGTCCAGATTGATTTCATCAGACATTCCTGTCTCCCTGACCATATCCATATGATATCTATGGCTAGCCTGAATGTTCAGACGTTACAGTTTGACAGTCTGATGCTTACTGTTACAGTCACAAGAACAAGTGTCAAGACTGTACCGTCTGAACATTCAGGCTAATCGATGACTATCTGACTTGTTTTAGCTTGGACTAAAACTTTAGTTCAAGATCAAAATTAGCCAAAGCTGTCAAGTTAGATGGTTTTATATCAAAATACCAACCTTCAATCTCAACAAAACGTACTGACAAGTAGACGTCAACAAATCAACGACTGAGTCAGTTATTTGTCTAATTTGACCAGGGTTGACAGTGACACGACAGTTTGACAGACCGACGCGAAGACGACACTCGACTTGGTCACTTATCTGACTTAAAAAATTGACAACCAGGGGCTGAAATATTTATGAAAACTGTCATAGCAATCAGTTGAAATAAACAGATGACTTTCAAAAATAATACACATCTCGTTTAAATTTCTTATCACTTAGATCTATGCCAAACAGCAAAAACAAACAAAACTTTGAGTCGAGTTTCGAACGCGTTCGCCAGGGTTCGCATTTGCCGGATGTTAGCATCAATGTCCCAACAGAGGGCGTTCCGCTAGTAGCCGGGAGAAATGGTGAAAAAAAATGTAATCAATGTTTTATAGTTTTCATAATCATAATCCTTCAATATTCAGACAAATAAAGCAATAAAATTATAATTTTAGGCGTATATTCTGTTATATAATCTGAAACTTTCTGAAATGGCTCCTATTATCGCCTTCATTCTCGGCCATGACGCGCGGCCGACGTTTTTTGAATCGCATAGTATGGCAATGTATGGCAAGCCAAAAAAAAATTATTTATTTATTTATTTATTTATTTATTTATTTATTTATTTATTTATTTATTTATTTATTTATTTATTTATTTATTTATTTATTTATTTATTTATTTATTTATTTATTTATTCTCTTCGTATACGTTACCATAATAGCTCGCTAGAGCTCGCTAATATGTTGTAGGTAAAACCTAGAAGGCGAGCGTAGCCTTTGACTTTGTTGTGAAGCAATTTTTTGGACTCCCACTGATGATAACTAGGCTAAACTGTTTCTCATAACCTTATGACTTGTTCTTTTTAAAGGTGAAGTTTTACATATTATCATAATATGAATAGGCATTGCCTAAGTTGCGAGCTCACCTAAATAAAAAAAAAATAAAGGCCTAGCTCTTAAAGCTGCTGTATCAACGGCAGCAGCCAGCTGTCCTAATCTTATAGGTTTCTAGACAACTAGACTCAAAACCAACACAGGTATAGTTGGTTTGAGGTTGAGTTAGCTTGGGGTCGAGTTGGCTTGGGGTTGAGTAGGTGATGGGTCGGGCATGTCGTGGGTCGAGTTGACTAGATGCTGTCTTATATCTGCTGTATTAGCTGAAGTAGTTTATATTCTTAAAACTACCTGTACTGAAATATCTTGTTTAAGTTATAGAACTGATATTTTTATCTATTTCTTTTAATTAAAAATAAGATGGATGGCTTAGTTGTTTAACGGTAATATTTGGGCTTAAAGTCATATATGCAGAGAAATACAAAAATAAGTAGTTGCTTGAGTCTATAATTAATCATATTAGATCTATTTTATGATAATTAATATCTTATTCATTTTTTTTCCTTTTGCTAAAATTATATATAGGTTGATGAGATATTTTTAAATCAAGTTTATACCTGGTCATAGATTTATAGCAATCTATACCTATCTATGTACCAGGTATATGTTCATAAAAAAGCTAAATATGCCCCAATATGGCCAACAAAAATTGATGACAACATGTCCATAAATATTTCTATTTATATTAGAAGGACTTTAATAGATCTATATCATTTCTATTAAAACTATTTTCGAAGGTAACTCCTTCATGAAAAACATATTTTCATTGCCTGTTGTGACCTATCCATGAGAACAGATACTGAACAATTGCTAAATACACCATGAGTAAGCTTCTTGAACACTCACACCATGTCAGAAGTATGTTTTATCATCATCCTTCTTCTTCTACCATTCTAGCAATCTATAACATGTTTTATAGCAGGCTTTATGCGGTTGTGACCTGTCCATGAGAACATATACTAAACTGTTGCTAAATACACCACGAGTAAGTTTCTTGAACACTCACCACATGTCAGAAGTACAATGTATGTTTTATCATCATCCGTCTTCTTCTATCATCCTAGATCTATACAATTTGCTACCAATGTAACATTGGTATCTCTCACAAAAAATGTTTTTAGAAAGTAAACATAAAAAAAAGATAAGTAAACTGGGCATATGTTACCAAATTTCCAGTGTATAAGTCACACCCACCGATTTTGAGAAATTATTAGACTTGAGCCATAGATAAGTCGCACCAGTGTATAAGTAAAATGAAGTAAACTGACCATATGTTGCCTATTGCCTATTTACCGGTAGACACTTTTACATGCTAAACCCTGTTTATTATGTATACTTGGTATCTCTATTTGAAAGTAATACTGCTTGAGTAGGAGTAGTCCAGACAGTTTTCTGATCCTCAAAATGGTACACATTTGTGTTGCTTATCAATATGAACTACTAAAACCGTTGTTTCAGTAATTGTTGCCTTTTTTTATTAAACTTTTAATTCAATAATTGTTGTTTTTTTCTATTAAACTTTAAATCCAATAATTGTTTTTTTTTTATTAAACTTTTAATTCAATAATTGTTGCCTTTTTGATTAAACATTTTATTAAATAATTGTTGCCTTTTTGATTAATATTTTAATTATTTGTCAGCAAGGGGATGTTGACAATACAAAGTACAACCATTTTTTGTGTAAATATATTCAAAGCTTGACATTTTAAGAGGGGCTGTTTAGTTTCGGGAAAAGGGATTTCATTCAATATTTGTTAAACTGTTGATATCCTAGCTATATTTTTGCCAGTGATATGTTAAATTTCATGCCCAAATAGACTGGAAGTGAAAATATTTGTATGTCCTATATTGTTTTGTGATGGTTATCTAGATCTATATGTGTCTGGCAGGGAAACCAGTTTTTGACATTTGACATGGAAAATGATTGTATTGGGACAATTTTAAACTTAAAATGTTGCTTTAAGGGTAATAAAATATATAATTCTGCATTTGATTAAAAATCGTAATAATGGCATTAATTTAAATAAGTTATATAGATTAAAATCATTTGAAAATTAACAAAAATAGCCCTGAAAACAGCTATTTTTTCAAATCATAGATGAGTGATATGGTTGTGAATAAATCTGAATTATCCTGGGGTGTCAAAAGTAGGCAAAATGTGTCAAAAAAAGGAAATAGTAAGTCATGTGAACGATATATAATAAAATATTCTTAAAATATTTACAGTTTTGGTTTTAACTCCTGTTTAATTTTTCTCAATTAAACTCTTCAAATTATATATTTCAGGGGTGGAGGCATTTGAAATATAGGTTTGGAGTCTAGAAACCAGAATTAAATTGTTATATTTAAAAAGACAAAAACTGCAGCTGAAATTTTGATGTCCTAGATATGTGTCAGAATTAGGCAAAAGGTGTCAAATGTTAGGAAATAGTATAGATCTATGAACAATATATACCGGTAATAAAATATTTACAGTTTTTGTTTAAAATCCTATTTAATCTGTCTCAAATAAACTCTTCAAATTAGAGCTATATATATTTCATGGGTGGAGGCATCTAAAATATAGGTTTGGAATCATAATAGAGACCAGAATTAAATTGTTATATTGAAAAAGGCAAAAACTGCAGCTGAAATTTGATGTCATATGGAAGATTTAGTGTTTACCCTACCTACTTTTTAGTTTTACAGTCACAGACAGTGGTTTAAAGCCAAAGGCCCCAATTGGCCCAAAATAACTCGGTATAAACATGATTCCAAAAACATAAAAGTAAAATCTGCATTCCAAATAGCAATAGGCCTACTTCTGTCAGGGTAGCCTGAAAGTTCAGACGCTACAGTCCTGACACTTGTTCTTGGTGACTGTCACCAAGAACAAGTGTCAGGACTGTAGCGCAGTCACCAAGAGGCAAGAACAAGTGTCAGGACTGCCCTAGCGTCTGAACTTTAAGGCTACTCTCAGGGTCACTGACACTGGTGCAAACCACAGCTATGCTTGTTCTTTCAACCAGTCCAGATTGATTTCATCAGACATTCCTGTCTCCCTGACCATATCCATATGATATCTATGGCTAGCCTGAATGTTCAGACGTTACAGTTTGACAGTCTGATGCTTACTGTTACAGTCACAAGAACAAGTGTCAAGACTGTACCGTCTGAACATTCAGGCTAATCGATGACTATCTGACTTGTTTTAGCTTGAACTAAAACTTTAGTTCAAGATCAAAATTAGCCAAAGCTGTCAAGTTAGATGGTTTTATATCAAAATACCAACCTTCAATCTCAACAAAACGTACTGACAAGTAGACGTCAACAAATCAACGACTGAGTCAGTTATTTGTCTAATTTGACCAGGGTTGACAGTGACACGACAGTTTGACAGACCGACGCGAAGACGACACTCGACTTGGTCACTTATCTGACTTAAAAAATTGACAACCAGGGGCTGAAATATTCATGAAAACTGTCATAGCAATCAGTTGAAATAAACAGATGACTTTCAAAAATAATACACACCTCGTCTAAATTTCTTATCACTTAGATCTATGCCAAACAGCAAAAACAAACAAAACTTTGAGTCGATTTTCGAACGCGTTCGCCAGGGTTCGCATTTGCCGGATGTTAGCATCAATGTCCCAACAGAGGGCGTTCCGCTAGTAGCCGGGAGAAATGGTGAATAAAAATGTAATCAATGTTTTATAGTTTTCATAATCATAATCCTTCAATATTCAGACAAATAAAGCAATAAAATTATAATTTTAGGCGTATATTCTGTTATATAGTCTGGAACTTTCTGAAATGGCTCCTATTATCGCCTTCATTCTCGGCCATGACGCGCGGCCGACGTTTTTTGAATCGCATAGTATGGCAATGTATGGCAAGCCAAAAAAAATTATTTATTTATTTATTTTTTATTTATTTATTTATTTTTTTATTTATTTATTTATTTATTTTTTCTCTTCGTATACGTTACCATAATAGCTCGCTAGAGCTCGCTATTATGCTATTTTGTATATTTAATATCAAAGTTTTGGTACTGAAAAAGTAGTTAGTACATTTGATTTGTAGTCAAGTGACCTGCCCCTGACAAAATCTGTCATGATTTAGGTTCCTATTAGATCTACCCTAGGTTGCTTTATTTGTGATCTGTAATGTTTTGTTCAAGAAAAATTGCCATCTGAAAATAGGCTAAGGCAATGAAAAAAATTGAATCACCGAAAATGTTCGTTCTCAAAGTTTAAAAATGCTGTGTTTTGTGGGGAGGGGTCATTGCATGGTGTAGGTGGAGTGCCATGGTCAGATAGATGTAGCCGGCAATAATTATGTTCCTGCCTTCCTGCTCCCTGATTTGGATTTGTAACTTCAGGACTCAGCTCATGTAATGAGCATGAGTAATTATGCTCAAGATCTCTAGAATTTGAAACTGGGTGACTGGTTGACTGGGTTGTGTTACGGTTACCCAGTGTGAAGCAAAGTACTGTGAATATTTTTTTATGTAAGTGTGGTCCGCCATTATTCAACGTAGCAAAACCAGCAAGAAGTAGTCTACGATAGACAGAGATCCCAAATGACACACAGCTGTGATAGAAGCTTTTAGTTTTGAAGTAGATGTACTAAAGAAGGGGAGCACAACTTGTTTTGATTTTATAATTGGACAACTGTACTACTTTTTAAATATAATGAAGAATGCTAATATATAGATATTCGAAGATCTTGATAACTGATTTCTAGATGTATAGAAGGTGGACCAGTCATTGCGCAGGTACCAGTGATTGCGCACTTGCAGAAATCTGATTTGATTTATAGGAATTTGTATCCAAACCTATCCAGGCAGATGCCTTCATGTGTGACAGCTACATTGACATCTGTTTTGTAAGATTCCAAATGATCTACATATTATTTTCACCGCCTTTTGCTTTGTGCGCAATCACTGGTACCTGCGCAATCACTGGTACCTGCGCAATCACTGGTCCAATTACTATAGCCTAATCTTAACTGAAGGGTTTGTTTTTTTGTGCTAAATTGTTTAAAGCTTGGATCCAGCTTTGTACATTAACTTCTAGCTAATCTATATTAGAAGTAAATTATTTGACTGATCCTACACAGACGCCTAATGAACTTTCAAACAACCCACTTCAATGAACACAGATGTTGCTTTGGTTCGATAATTAGAGTAAGGTTTCTTTTTAAAGTAAGCTTATATTAAAGAATGCCAATGGATAGATGTTCGAAGATCTTAATAGATCTAACTTATCTCTAGATGTAGACTAAGCTTAATTAAAAGTTTTGTTAAAAATTCGCTAAACAGCAATTTTTGCCTCAATTTTTGTTAAAGCTTTGATCCAACTTAAGCTTAGCAAGTCTTACATTAATTTCCAGCTAGATCTGTATTAGAGGTTTATTTTAATGAAAGGCTAAAAGACGGTTGTCCCAATCAAATGGTTCCCTTAGCTTGTCCAGGAACCAGTAAAAATTTCTTGACGGATCCTGCACGGATGCCTGATGAACTGCCAAATAACCCAGTTAATTAAATGTGACACAAATAAGTGTTGAAAGTCATACGATTTTAGCCTAAATGTGACGTTAGATCTAGCACCTTTTGGATCACCAACCTTGATCTATATTTACAAAAACTGAACTAGATTGTAGACCTAACGGATCCAGATCTGGATCTAGGCCTAAGCTTAGATCTATAAACATGTACCGTTAACGAAGCAATTTTTGCCTCAAATTGTTTAAAGCTTAGATCCAACTTAAACTAAATTAGATCTAGGGAACCTACATTAACTTAACTTCCAGCTAGATCTATATTAGTCAATTAGAAGTCTATGTTACTGAAAGGCTCAGTAAACATTAGCTAAAAGAGTCAAATGGTCCCCTGGTCAGGGTCAAAACTGTTCTATGGATCCTACACTGGCGCCTAGCCTCCTAGGCTAGATCTAAATATTACACAAATAAGTTACCTTAGCACTTGAATGTATCACCAACCTTGATATAAATTTACAAAAGCTAGACTAGACATTAAAATGTTGTAACATCAACGAAGCCTGGTAAACTGCTGAGAGATCTGAAACTGTCGTCTGCGCGTTCGACTTGTGCTGCCACCCAGCGAATGCATCGCGCGCGCGTGTTGAGCGCCCTCTGTCAGGGGAGAGGAGGAAACATGCATGTTGTCGCTATGATCAGCGCTTCATCAGTTGGAATTATGTTTTTGTATGTAAATTATCAACCAATTATGCACATTCTTTTGTGAATGTGCGGGTTTGGGCTGCATACCTGGGCTGCATATAAGTTTTTGACAAAAAAAACAACATGAAATTTCCCAGAATGCATTTAAACGCATGCGCATGTCACACCACTGGGGGTCGACTTCCTGCTGATTTTTTTCGCGCTTTACAGTATGGGATTGAGATACAGATTTTGTCAGTTTTTTACGTGTGTGTTATCTAAAGAGCTCGCTACGCTCGCTATTATAATGTGTGCTCGAACAATCATAGTGTTTATGTATTCTATATACCTTGTTCTATCATCTGACATCAATAAAGTGTGTCAACACTAGGTTGTTTCGGTTATATTTTCGCGAAGAAATGTTGGAGCACACAACTCTCCATTAGCATATGACTCTCCACTAGAGGGCCTTGTCAGTCGCTCGCTTTGAACTTAAGGACAACAGCAGCGCCCTCTTTCACAGGTCATTGACTGTTACAAAGTTTGGGACCCAGGCTACAAATGGTTTAAATGGTGGCGGGATTCGCCAGGTGGCGCTGCATACGCATGGCGGTTGGTAGGGAAAAGTCCCATGCTCCAACATTTCTTCGCGAAAATATGACTGCAACAATCTAGTGTTGGTACACTTTCTTGATGGCAGAAGATGGTATATAGAATACGTAAACACTATGATTGTACCTGCCCACATTATAATAAAAGCTACAGTCGATTCCCTACTAACGTCGAAGGATTTTAACATTGTTACCATTGTGCCCCAAGAGAAGCGGGCTTGCCTGGGGGCACTTGCGCCAAGATATTCATGAGAAGATGGTGGCTGGTTGAAAGGTGATAGAGTAGGTTGGTTTCAATGCCTGATGTGCACAGGATGTGAATGGTGTATACCCGGAAGTGCCCTGTCACTTGTTGCGGGTCCCAAAGAAATGTGCCCACTATGATAGTCAGATAATTGACTAACTGGCCAATATCCGACTGTAATACTGTAACGTCTGAATTTTGCAGCCTGCAAATAAGATGCTACAGTCATAACAGGATAACATAGTAACATGGCTTAAGGCTAATTTGTGGTTATATCAAATATAGACCTATCACAGAACTGGTTTGGTGCAAGTGCCCCCAGCCCTATAGCATGGCCCACCTGTCACAAGACATATCGGACCGCCCTGCAGCCAGGACTACATTTGCACCAAGGAACTGTTGTAACAGTCCTCCTCTCTCCCTGCCTGACTCTTGGATACAATGCCACAAGATTTGTGCTAAAGGGATTCATAGTCAGTAAGGGTATTTCCCTCCCTGTGAAACATCATCACTTACCTATGTATGAGATATTGAGATATGATTACACTGGTCTGATGGGTGCACCCCCTTTTTGTGTGCTGGTATATGTCCAATCCATATTATATCCAGAAATTAAATGATGTCCTTGTATCGACTAACTGAGATATAATTATTTCCTTGCAGAATATCTGAAACTCAGACAAGATCATTGCTCACGCAGAAATAATGGCCACATTATCTACAATGAATCAATGCTTGGGGCGAAGTCTACAGCACTGGCAGTTGTTTACTAGGTTCTGCTTCAGACATCCAATGACCTCCAATGTAAGGCATGTCAGCTCCATTGTCGCATCCCGGCTGGATATTAGTGACCATTCCAGCTATGTTTACAGGCTGTGCAGCCATGGGATAAACTTCCCATCCACAGAGCTGTGTCTACGCAAGTCACGGCACCAATACTTCAGCTGTACTCCCTGTGCACCACACTTACAACAGGACCCGGACTCGCAAATTCCCAAAATTTCTAGCCAAGTGAGGAATATTGTCAAAAAGCTGATGGCATTAAAGGATGGGACAGAGTGTGGCGAGGCGGGTGGCGGAGAGGCGGAGACATATTTGATTGAGCTTGTGGGGTTCCTGCTTGAGAAGGAGATACCATACTCTTGTATAATGCGGGCACTGGGGCGTGACCTCACCCCGCTGGGGGCCCCCCTGGCACTCTGGCAGCAAGGCGTCGACAGTCTCCTGACGCTGGGTTTCTCCAGGCAACAGGTCCTCAACATCCTGGTGAGGTGCCCGGATGTGCTGACCCAGAGGCTGTCGGTCGAGGCCGTGGCCGCCACGCTGAACGTCCTGCGCGGAGCGGGCTTCATGGACCAGGACACACTCAACATCGCCTTCAAATTCCCGGCAATCCTTCAGATTGACAGGCTCAACAAAGTGGTGGAGACAGCGCTCAACACGCTGCTGCCCTACTTCTCCAGATCACAGGCCTTAACGATGCTGAAGGACAACCCGTCCATCCTAGTGCAATCGGAAGACGATCTAACCGTCAAGTGTGAATATGTAATGGAGAAATTCAAAGTGCCACCATTGCAAGCCATCAGGAGCAGCTTCCTCCGGTTCTCCCAGCAACACGTGGAGACCAGGTTTCAGTTTCTGTTTCGATGTGGGATGTTGGAGGTGCCTGACAAGCGCGGTCAGACCACCATAGAAAACCCAACTCTCAGGAACATTACAGACACCCCCAATAAGTACTTCGCCAGAAACGTGGCCAAGTTAACGCTGGCAGAATACATGGCCTTCATCGAGATCTACGCGCTGGAGCGGGATGTGTCGGACGGGGAACTGGAGCGGGAGGCGGAGGACTGGGCGGAGGAGGAGGAGAACTAGCTGACAACACTGTAGCAGTCAAATAAAGGCGGATTGTACATTTTGTCGTTTTCTTGCTTAAAGCCTCAGTCCTGTTCCCTGTTCTGGGGAGGTTGATATCCTGGGGGGGAGGGGAGGGGGGGGGGATACCCCATCTGAATCACGAATCACTAGGAATTAGGGGGAGCAATATCGAATCGTAATATATATTAGGACATTTAAAGCTGGGCGCGAAAAGAAACGCCTTAATGGTGACTATCGAGGAATTCTGCTATAACGGATCACGGTAAATAGGGAAACGCGTTGAACTGGGAATTGTACGGATAACGATCCCAAAAATTGCCAACAGCTGATCGCGAATCTCCAAGAATTCCTAGATGACAATCGCGGAGATCGGAAAAGGTATTCCTCCCCCCCCCCCCCCCCCCCACATATCTGTCTATTTTTTAGTGTGCGACTCTTTCTAAACCTCACTGGCCAAACCTACAAAATACTATCAGCAAAATATGGGCTTTTATGCAGGATATTTTCGTTGCAAGATATAGGAACATTTTCAATGGCATGCATGCCTATGAATGACCACATGCCAGGAATACCAGGGCCGAGTTCCGCATCACGGTCGACCGCCGCGTACAGCTCTGGTCACTAAACTCTGGAACGACATTGGTCACAGCGAACTATTTCCATTTGTTGCGGGGATGTCCACAAAATAATTATCCTTACTTTGCAAATAGCAGCACACCAGGGTTGAGTTGCGGAGCACGCTCGACCGCCGCGAACATTTTTGGTCACTCGGAGCTCGCTGTGCAACGACATTGGTCACATCGAACTATTTCCATTTGTTGCGGGGATATCTACTAAATAAATGTCCTTACTTTGGAAATAGCAGCACAATATAAATAGTGTAAATATTGATAAATAAAAGATAACTATAAAGCATCGATATTTACGGGTTATCCCCACTTATTTGAGAAGAATCGTCGTCCAGAGTTTAATATTATCATGCGGGGCTGCTCTTGATCGCGGCGAACCATACCCCACTTCCGGTTCAAAATTGTACGCGTCCTGGACCAATCCGCCAAGTTCAAATCCTTATTTGTCGTTGCATATGGCGTGAAAACCGGCTTGACAGCCATAAGCAACGCACCCCAGTCCAGAGTTTAATATTATCATGCGGGGCTGCTCTTGATCGCGGCGAACCATACCCCACTTCCGCTTCAAAATTGTACGCGTCCTTGATCCGCCAAGTTCAAATCTATATTTGTCGTACCGCAAGGAGTGCGATCGCGGTCGACGCCCCCCCACAGCTGTCCTGCCTGTTTGGGCTATAACATTGTTGGAAGGTCCGGTGTGTAAAGCAAACCTGAGACCCGCCGCTCTGTTCCACAATGGTACTAGAGTTACAAGGGAGGATGCGTTGTCGAACCCCCGCAGAAATCCCCACTCGCCTGCCGCGTATACACAGGACCCCGAAAAGTATTAGGTTCTGCAAAATCTAGCAATTTCTTCCCAAACTATTATAACATACTGTGAAGGAAAGTTGTAAGATCGTGGGCAGGCGTTCAAAAGAAATGTCGATGATATGGGAACAATGGTAGTTTGAATAAATATATTTATTCGTTTCTTGATACAATATTACTAGAATCATCGAAAACGATATCCTCAATAAGACTTTCAATTAAGCCATTGCAACTATTTTCCATAATGTATTAAAAGTTGGACCGGTTGCACAGGACTTACTGCAAGGACGGAATGATTCAGAACTGGTCAATATCAACTTCTGGCAACAAATCTTGGACGGATTCTTTGCGGACGGCCACATATCTGTTCCATTGCACCAGCCACGTCACTGCTATGTTTCATGTCTTTCTATATACATTTCTTTCAACACGAATTAGTTCTGCAACAATGTACACTAGATCAGTCTTCACGACTAAAGGCAGGGGGCGCTGTATGCTCCGCCAGGGGTCACTACATCCGCTCATTACTCCTGTGTGTGTCCGCCAGGGGTCGCTACAACAAATCCTGACTCATATTTGTGTCCGGCTGGAGACCTTCAAAGTCTGGAATCATAGACGCCACCTTGCGCCTCATGTCCTCTCGTCTTCGCTCTCGTTCTTCCTCATCTCGCGCGACTTGGGGAAAGCGGCGCCAAGCGCGAAAAGCCGTACGCACAATTCTCCTGGAAGTATAACGGACAGTATTTCATAATTGGATGGACATAACCAGGTTTGGTACACACAGACAGTGACCCTCAGATGCATGAAAACATTCGGAACGCATTTTGTTAGGCCACTTTTGGGCACATCAAGGTTACATTAAGCAAAAAAAAAAACCTCCAAGGCCGATGACGGATTGGTGTTTTAGGCCAACTGTTTGCACACATGAGGCTGACCGTGCCAAGGAACCATCGGGGACAAGGCGAATGCTGGGACATATCACGTGACACCATTCTCGGCTTCAGATTCAGACGCTGGACACGAGGGCGTCTAACCCGGGTCTCTGGGTACTAACAATCCAGGGACAATACATGACTTGGGTACAATATGCTCCAGATTAGATGGCACAGACCGGGTTTCGAGTCAGGGATCTGCAGTCTAGTGTTCTACCCACTCAGCCACGGAGTACCGAAAGTCAGTTGTCTAGCCCCAAAGTTCATTTGTGTCCCAGAGCGTTCCCCCTCAGCCCACTACTTACACCAAGTTGTGTTCCTCCGCGTGACGCTGTTTACGCCACATGGCCACTTTTTCCTCCGCGGTGTGGTCAGCCCAGAGACGGATGACCTTGACCTTGAGGTTGGCGGCGTACATCCGGTCGGCCTTCGTCTGCTGTATGGCCGTGTACTCGCCAAACTGGACGCCGGGAAGGCGAGTAACGAGATCTCCATTAGTAAACGTCAAAAGGGTCAAGAAATACACCAACAGAAATTCGAAATAGTTTCGCTACTCCATCCAAGACGAAACCGAGGAAGACACATTCAGATTTTTTTCCCGCCAAAATAATGGTCTAACGATCTAAAATTGTAAAGTCTTATGGCTTGCTTAGCGCAAGAATCTTCTTGTCACTAAAATGCAGTCTATAAGCTACTAGCATCCCTAAAACGGCACACAAAAAGGTGTATTACACAGAAACCTGTCCCGTCCTGATATGTAGCTTCCATCCTTCTATCTTTCGATTAGCTGTCCAGCCAAAAAACATTTTTCTTCCATATTTAAGAACATGTTGACTAGACCTTAAGCCTCAAAGCCTATATGTACGATAGGTTCCAATAAACATCTGAATCTCTATGGCACCTTATGTGGGATCAGATAAGCGCCCCCCCCCCACCCCCCCCCCACACACACACACACGTGGTCTCCGTGAGTTAGACGTCACGTACCTTTTTCCAGTTTGAGAACGCTCGCCGTACTAATAAGTAGTTGTGCATTTCATCCGCCAGACGTCGCTTTTCCTGTAGTTCTGCCTGGACATGTCGTTGCCATGACAACAGCACCTTACTGTGGAATAAAGCATTGATTGAAGAGAAATGCCACGTGTACCTTGGGCATAGAGAATTCAAGCTTACATCATTCACATCTTAGCGCGTCCTTCACTCGTGGTAGTAACATCTAGTTTGATTTATCCTTGCGCTTAGGGAACCTGGACATACCTGGACGTTATAGACGTACCTGAGCAAACAGGTTGTATAGTGATTGGCTGCTCTCTCCGCACTGGCTTTCGACATGGCCACCAGGCGTCGCCACGGGAGCCAACCACGATATCTGAAACAGTACAGTGGTGTATGACTTGACTACTGATCACGTGGTGCCCGGCGGTGTCGCTAGTCATCAACACATCGCCATAGGAGCGCAGGGCTGGGTTCTCCCTCCTTCAAAGTGTACCCAATACCCCCAATCTCACTTGCTCGTTTTTCTTAACATATTCAAATTCAAAATTGCCATTCACCTCAGGTTATGCCGAAACTTTCGTTTAAACTGCTCCGAAATATCACGCGCAGGGAGCACAAAGCTACGACTTAAATAAGTATCCACAAGTACATCAACTACACGAGCAATCAATAGCAGTGCGAACAGTAGGAGGCGCCGCGGCGAGACGTAGAGTGATCCAGGCGATGACGTCACTCTGAGGGAGAGAGGGCCAGGCGATGGCGTCACTATGAGGGAGAGGGAGACAGGCAATGGCGTCACTATGAGGGAGAGGGAGACAGGCAATGGCGTCACTATGAGGGAGAGGGAGACAGGCGATGGCGTCACTATGAGGGAGAGGCAGACAGGCGATGGCGTCACTATGAGGGAGAGGGAGACAGGCGATGGCGTCACTATGAGGGAGAGGCAGACAGGCGATGGCGTCACTATGAGGGAGAGGCAGACATGCGATGGCGTCACTATGAGGGAGAGGCAGACAGGCGATGGCGTCACTATGAGGGAGAGGCAGACAGGCGATGGCGTCACTATGAGGGAGAGTGAGCCAGGCGATGACGTCACTATGAGGGAGAGTGAGCCAGGCAATGGCGTCACTATGAGGGAGAGTGAGTAAGGCGATGACGTCACTATGAGGGAGAGTGAGCAAGGCGATGACGTCACTATGAGGGAGAGTGAGCCAGGCGATGACGTCACTATGAGGGAGAGTGAGTAAGGCGATGACGTCACTATGAGGGAGAGTGAGCAAGGCGATGGCGTCACTATGAGGGAGAGTGAGCAAGGCGATGACGTCACTATGAGGGAGAGTGAGCCAGGCGATGACGTCACTATGAGGGAGAGTGAGCCAGGCGATGACGTCACTATGAGGGAGAGTGAACCAGGCGATGACGTCACTATGAGGGAGAGTGAGCCAGGCGATGGCGTCACTATGAGGGAGAGGGAGCCAGGCGATGACGTCACTGTGAGGGAGAGTGAGCCAGGCGATGACGTCACTATGAGGGAGAGTGAGCCAGGCGATGGCGTCACTATGAGGGAGAGTGAGCCAGGCGATGGCGTCACTATGAGGGAGAGTGAGCCAGGCGATGACGTCACTATGAGGGAGAGTGAGTAAGGCTATGACGTCACTTTGAGGGAGAGTGAGACAGGCGATGGCGTCACTATGAGGGAGAGTGAGCCAGGCGATGACGTCACTATGAGGGAGCGTGAGCCAGGCGATGACATCACTATGAGGGAGAGTGAGCCAGGCGATGACGTCACTATGAGGGAGAGTGAGCCAGGCGATGACGTCACTATGAGGGAGAGAGAGCCAGGCGATGATGTCACTATGAGGGAGAGTGAGCCAGGCGATGACGTCACTATGAGGGAGAGTGAGTAAGGCTATGACGTCACTTTGAGGGAGAGTGAGACAGGCGATGGCGTCACTATGAGGGAGAGTGAGTAAGGCGATGACATCACTATGAGGGAGAGTGAGCCAGGCGATGACGTCACTATGAGGGAGAGTGAGCCAGGCGATGACGTCACTATGAGGGAGAGTGAACCAGGCGATGACGTCACTATGAGGGAGAGTGAGCCAGGCGATGGCGTCACTATGAGGGAGAGGGAGCCAGGCGATGACGTCACTGTGAGGGAGAGTGAGCCAGGCGATGACGTCACTATGAGGGAGAGTGAGTAAGGCGATGACATCACTATGAGGGAGAGTGAACCAGGCGATGACGTCACTATGAGGGAGAGTGAGCCAGGCGATGGCGTCACTATGAGGGAGAGTGAGCCAGGCGATGGCGTCACTATGAGGGAGAGTGAGCCAGGCGATGACGTCACTATGAGGGAGAGTGAGTAAGGCGATGACATCACTATGAGGGAGAGTGAGCCAGGCGATGACGTCACTATGAGGGAGAGTGAGCCAGGCGATGACGTCACTATGAGGGAGAGTTAGCCAGGCGACGACGTCACTATGAGGAAGAGTGAGCCAAGAGATGACGTTACGGTACCTGATTAATGCCACTCTGTGGTGGGCGATGGCCGCGGCGGACTGCTGTTTTACTCTCTCCACCAGCAGGTGGCGCTCTTCTTCTCTCTGTTAACAAGGAGAAAGTCATTATAAGTATCATCCCCAGTCAACCCATCCTTAAGCACCCCATTCACGGCTTCGGCATTCCATCCTTGTGACGTCATCGCCGCAGTTAATCCTAATCAAAACAAATTAAAACAGGCCAGGAAGCGCCTTGTCTCCAGTTGCTTTGACGTCTTGTAATAATAATATTACCTGTTTCTCTGGCTATTCGAACGGCTCATTGTGTCAGCTGTCTCATTTGTCATTTGAACGTCTTGTACTGGCAATCTCACCTGTCTCTCTAACCGTTTCTTTTCTTTATACATCTCCACACGGTGTCTTTTCTCCTCGTCTTCCTTCAGCTTTCTCTGCTCCGCCTCTGCTTCCAGTAGCGCCTACAACATGATAACATCACATGTCAAGTGTAGTCAGGACTCGTGAGGCGAACTCAGGCTGTTAAATCTATATCCCGACGTGTTCTTAGATCAAAGTGTTCCTATTGTAACAAGTGGCATAACATTGTTCATGTAACTTGTCATGTTCGTGTTTTTGTCATGTGATGTCATGCTAGAATATGTTACCCACCAGTTTTTCTGCCTCCTCTTTTTCTTTTCTCTCCTCTCTTTCCTTTTTCAGTCTCAACCGCTCGGCCGCTCGATCCTCCATCCCTAGCGCAGTAAACAGTCACAGAGATCACCGCCTGGGGTCAAACCGTCAGGGTGGGTGGGGGTAGAGCGAGGGTAAGGCTTGGTTGGGTGGGGGTATGGCTGGATAGGGTGGGTGTATGGCTGGGTAGCATGGGTGTATAGCTGGGTAGGGTGGGGGTATGGGGGTAGGGTGGGGGTATGGGGGTAGGGTGGGGGTATGGCTGGATAGGATGGGGGTATGGCTGGGTAGGGTAGGGCATGGCTGGGTAGAGCGGGGGTAAGGCTTGGTAGGGTGAGGGTATGGCTGGAGAGGGCGGGGTATGGCTGGGTAGGTTGGGGGTATGGCTGGGTAGGGTGGGGGTATGGGGGTAGGGTGGGGGTATGGGGGTAGGGTGGGGGTATGGCTGGATAGGATGGGGGTATGGCTGGGTAGGGTAGGGCATGGCTGGGTAGAGCGGGGGTAAGGCTTGGTAGGGTGAGGGTATGGCTGGAGAGGGCGGGGTATGGCTGGGTAGGTTGGGGGTATGGCTGGGTAGGGTGGGGGTATGGGGGTAGGGTGGGGGTATGGCTGGGTAGGGTGGGGGTAGAGCGGGGGTATGGCTGGGACACTGGATAGCCATTTTACAGATGAAGCATTTGACAGTTGCAGATGACAAATAAATAATACTTAGACTGGCAATTACGACCTACGTTTGGTGAATTCCCCGTGTCTGGTGTTGGTGGAGGCGGTGGAGGCGGAGGACGGCGCCCGGCTCACAGTCGACACATCGCTCCTGGCAACAGAGACACAAGCCACTGGTCACTGACAACAGGACGGCATTTAACCAGTCTGATGTGCGCTACAGTCAGCGCGTTTAATATCTGCCGCCTCGTTACACGAGACCCTCCCAACTTACGTGAAAGTGTATCGTGTTTAATAACAGCATTTAATAACAACATGATAGTCTTCAGCACAAAGTATAGCAAAAATAAGTAGGTTGACAGCCGCGTTTTTTTGACGTCGAAAAGTGAACGTCATATTAGTGTGTTGCACGAGTCACGGGTGATTTAAGGAAGGACAGAGACAAACAAACCAGTTACCCTACGGCATATTCAAGTCAATGATACGTGAATCAAACCCCAGATTCTAATTACAGGGCAACAGCCCCCAGGTATTCTCCAGGTGACAGTCCTATGGTTAGTTCCATTAACAGTTCCGATATCGCAACTCTATATGTTACCATTAAACCTACGTTTACGAGCAACGGAAATAAGCATTATACATATTCGTTTTCTTCGAGCTGACATTATTTTTTAATTTTTGGAGCAATAAATTCGACATAATTGCCTTCCTCTTTGGTCCGGCAGTACAAATATCAAATTCAGTTTTAGTGTATTTATTTACTTTTTGCCAATAGTGATTATATATGTTAAAAAAAACTCTTTACGAGCCAACGTTACGCGCCCTTAGTGAAGTGACCCCCTGGTATTCCAGTACCTCACCCTGCCAGCCACCCACCTGTCTGTGAGGCCATCGTTGTCACCAGACCTTGGCGGGCCGCGCTGGGACGCACCCTGCCCGACCTTGACCTCGCCGCCCCCTGACCCCACCACCTGACCTTTGACTACCGATCCGGACTTCGCCTTTGGGGTGGTAGTGTCACCCCTGCCTGCCACGCCCTTGGTGACGGGAGGGGGTACGGCAGGGTCTATCCCGCCCCCCATGGTGGGGTTTCCCACCCCGTTGGCCTGGCCGGGGTTCCCCACCCCCTTGGCCTGGCCGGGGTGTCCGGGGTGTCCCACCCCCTTGGCCTGGCCTGGGCCTCCCAGTGCCTGGCCCTCGCCCGCCGCCGCCGCCGCCGTGAGCTGCTGCATGAGGAGTTGCTGCTGCTGGAAGTGCTGGAGGTCCTGGATCAGGCGCTGCTGGTCCCGGATCTGCCTCTGCTGGGTCTCCAGAACGCGCTGCTGGGCCGTGTGGCGGTGCTCCAGGTTGTTCACCCTGTAGGGCGCCCTCTCCCACGGCCTCCGCTCACCGGCCTCCCTCCCATTGGTCGGCGGCTCACCGGCCTCACCCTGATTGGTCGGCGTCTCACAACCTCCGTCCTCCGCACACTCGCCGTCGCCAGGGTCACTGGGACGCCCCGCTGACCTCGACCTTGACCTTGGTAAGCGCTGTCTCCCGCTAGAGTCTGACCTTGAGGAGGTGTCTCCTCGAGCCTTCTGTACATTGGCCAGCTCCTGCTTTGTCACCTGGACATGTTTGCGCGTCAGCTGCAAGCCAAGTTATCATCATTATCATCAAATCACAAATAAATGCGCCATCGGATCGCCCAGTCGTCGATAGCATAGAGGGATAACTACCCGAGAGACCATATCACAAATGGCACAATTCCTTCAAATATTTCACATATCTGCTGGACTAATAATGGTAGTCATTGGCACTAAGAAAATTCTGATATGAAGCAAACCACTCTAACCACAGCGACGTGCAACCAAAAGAGTGAATGTATTTATGTATTTATTACTGCACTGGAGACTCACATTCTAAGAACAAAAGTACAACAAATATAACAGTAATCTTCATACAGGAAATCACATTAAACAGACTGCGCGGAGCTACATAGCTAATCATGCGACTAAAGCGGGGTCACGGGTGTCATTATGTTACTTGGGGGGTGAGGGGGGGGGGTGACTTGCCTGCCAGGCCTGAAGGGGGGCGTGTTTCCTGGCGCCCCGCCTACCCGCCCCGTCCTGGGCGGACCCACACCGGGAGGAACCCGCCGAGCTGTGGGATCGGGCTGAGGGGGGCAGGTCGGACCCGCCAGGGTGCTCGCCATCGCCAAACAACTCATCCTGTAGAGGGATCGACACTCAGTACACAGATACAGTGACACACTCAGAGGCGCCACTTAGTACACAGATACAGTGACACACCCAGAGGCGCCACTCAGTACACAGATACAGTGACACACCCAGAGGCGCCACTCAGTACACAGATACAGTGACACACCCAGAGGCGCCACTCAGTACACAGATACAGTGACACACACAGAGGCGCCACTCAGTACACAGATACAGTGACACACCCAGAGGCGCCACTCAGTACACAGATACAGTGACACACCCAGAGGCGTCACTCAGTACACAGATACAGTGACACACCCAGAGGCGCCACTCAGTACACAGATACAGTGACACACCCAGAGGCGCCACTCAGTACACAGATACAGTGACACACCCAGAGGCGCCACTCAGTACACAGATACAGTGACACACCCAGAGGCGTCACTCAGTACACAGATACAGTGACACACCCGGAGGCGCCACTCAGTACACAGATACAGTGACACACCCAGAGGCGCCACTCAGTACACAGATACAGTGACACACCCAGAGGCGCACTCAGTACACAGATACAGTGACACACCCAGAGGCGCCACTCAGTACACAGATACAGTGACATACCCAGAGGCGTCACTCAGTACACAGATACAGTGACACACCCAGAGGCGCCACTCAGTACACAGATACAGTGACACACCCAGAGGCGCCACTCGGTACACAGATACAGTGACACACCCAGAGGCGCCACTCAGTACACAGATACAGTGACACACACAGAGGCGCCACTCAGTACACAGATACAGTGACACACCCAGAGGCGCCACTCAGTACACAGATACAGTGACACACCCAGAGGCGCCACTCAGTAAACAGATACAGTGACACACCCAGAGGCGCCACTCAGTACACAGATACAGTGACACACCCAGAGACGCCACTCAGTACACAGATACAGTGACACACCCAGAGGCGCCACTCAGTACACAGATACAGTGACACACCCAGAGACGCCACTCAGTACACAAATACAGTGACACACCCAGAGGCGCCACTCAGTACACAGATACAGTGACACACCCAGAGGCGCCACTCAGTACACAGATACAGTGACACACCCAGAGGCGCCACTCAGTACACAGATACAGTGACACACCCAGAGGCGCCACTCAGTACACAGATACAGTGACACACCCAGAGGCGCCACTCAGTACACAGATACAGTGACACACCCAGAGGCGCCACTCGGTACACAGATACAGTGACACACCCAGAGGCGCCACTCAGTACACAGATACAGTGACACACACAGAGGCGCCACTCAGTACACAGATACAGTGACACACCCAGAGGCGCCACTCAGTACACAGATACAGTGACACACCCAGAGGCGCCACTCAGTACACAGATACAGTGACACACCCAGAGGCGCCACTCAGTACACAGATACAGTGACATACCCAGAGGCGCCACTCAGTACACAGATACAGTGACACACCCGGAGGCGCCACTCAGTACACAGATACAGTGACACACCCAGAGGCGCCACTCAGTACACAGATACAGTGACACACCCAGAGGCGCCACTCAGTACACAGATACAGTGACACACCCAGAGGCGCCACTCAGTACACAGATACAGTGACATACCCAGAGGCGCCACTCAGTACACAGATACAGTGACACACCCAGAGACGCTACTCAGTACACAGATACAGTGACACACCCAGAGGCGCGACTCACAAACAGACGACGAATGGATGGGTGTTTCAGGCCAACTTTGTGCATACATGTCTCACGTCGGGCGAAGGAGCCTCTAAGAAAATGACATGAACGGCGCGGGACACAGACTCGTATTACCGGGCCAAAAAGACGAATAATATTTATATTATCATTATTATTTTCTGAACATTTGCTTTCATTATTATTGGCAGAAGACAGATTCCGTTAGATGGCGCCACCCCCATAATCGCTGAATAACTATTATTTCACTCATTAAATAACAATGTAACAGATAACGTTACGAGTTTTTTTACGTAAAGTTACGTAATTTTTAGTGAAACCACCCCCTGTTTAGCAAGAACCGACCCCACTGACTTCACCCAGGCGGGGTTCAAGACCCGCTAGTGTACTTACCACTCGTCTCCTCGTCGTGTCGCCACCGTCGCCGTTACCCTCCCCGTGTGACTGGTTGCCAAGGTTACCGGGTTGACCGCGCGCGGACCACAGCTTGCCGGACGCGGCCGCCTCCAGGAAGGACGCCATCTTGTTCTTGGTGGCGTCCCGTTTCTCCTCAAACAGCTCGTTCTGCTGCCACGTGACGTACAGCTGCCAGCCCCCCAAACATCTCCGCAGCAACTGGCGCTGATAATGATCATTGGCTAAAACCTGCTTCCTGGAATAGTGGACAATATAATACGATAAATGTAAAAAATTTCAAGTAAACTGATTTAAAACGCCTTCCAGAATACAATGATTTGTTCATTATTATTAATTATTATTAATCGATAATAAGAATGATGGAAGTGTGATTAAAGTACGATGGCTTGTCGACCACGTTCGATTTGTATTGCAAAACATACTGACATATGACAATGACTCGTAAGCTATTCAGGCTGGTTGGCCTACGTTACCCTGCTATTGTATTTCACACATTTATATGGTATATTATGTAGTGTTTCATGCCAAATGTCACTTAAATAAATTATTCTACTACTACTATTACTATCCTCTCCTGTAGAAAGGCTGGTACCTCTGCGAGAGCTGCACCATGTGTTCGTGGTGCCAGGTCTCGTGGTCGAGGTGGCGCCGCCTGGCGAGTGCCCTCCAGGCGTTGAAGACGCGCAGGTTGAGGCGCCAGTCAGACAGCGCCTTGGCCCGGCCCAGCTGGAGGCGTCGCTCCACCAGCAGCCCGTACCAGGCCGAGAAACAGCGCTGCACTAACTGGAAACACACGTTAACAGCCATGCACCAACTGGAAACACACGTAAACAGCGCTGTACCAGCTGGAAACACACGTAAACAGCGCTGCACCAACTGGAAACACAAGTAAACAGCGCTGCACCAACTGGAAACACACGTAAACAGCGCTGCACCAGCTGGAAACACACGTAAACAGCGCTGTACCAGCTGGAAACACACGTAAACAGCGCTGCACCAGCTGGAAACACACGTAAACAGCGCTGCACTAACTGGAAACACACGTAAACAGCGCTGCACCAACTGGAAACACGTAAACAGCGCTGCACTAGCTGGAAACACACGTAAACAGCGCTGCACTAGCTGGAAACACACGTAAACAGCGCTGCACTAGCTGGAAACACACGTAAAGAGCGCTGTACCAGCTGGAAACACACGTAAACAGCGCTGCACTAGCTGGAAACACGTAAACAGCGCTGCACCAGCTGGAAACACGTAAACAGCGCTGCACTAGCTGGAAACACACGTAAACAGCGCTGCACTAGCTGGAAACACACGTAAAGAGCGCTGTACCAGCTGGAAACACACGTAAACAGCGCAGCACTAGCTGGAAACACGTAAACAGCGCTGCACTAGCTGGAAACACACGTAAACAGCGTGGCACTAGCTGGAAACACACGTAAAGAGCGCTGTACCAGCTGGAAACACACGTAAACAGCGCTGCACTAGCTGGAAACACGTAAACAGCGCTGCACCAGCTGGAAACACACGTAAAACAACGCTGCACCAGCTGGAAACACGTAAACAGCGCGGCACCAACTGGAAACACGTAAAACAGCGCTGCACCAACTGGAAACACACGCAAACAGCGCTGCACCAACTGGAAACACGTAAACAGCGCAGCACTAGCTGGAAACACGTAAACAGCGCTGCACCAGCTGGAAACACACGTAAAACAACGCTGCACCAGCTGGAAACACGTAAACAGCGCGGCACCAACTGGAAACACGTAAAACAGCGCTGCACCAACTGGAAACACACGCAAACAGCGCTGCACCAACTGGAAACACGTAAACAGCGCTGCACCAACTGGAAACACACGTAAACAGCGCTGTACCAGCTGGAAACACGTAAACAGCGCTGCACCAACTGGAAACACAAGTAAACAGCGCTGCACCAACTGGAAACACACGTAAACAGCGCTGCACCAACTGGAAACACACGTAAACAGCGCTGTACCAGCTGGAAACACACGTAAACAGCGCTGCACCAGCTGGAAACACACGTAAACAGCGCTGCACCAGCTGGAAACACACGTAAACAGCGCTGCACTAGCTGGAATCACACGTAAACAGCGCTACACTAACTGGAAACACGTAAACAGCGCTGCACCAACTGGAAACACGTAAACAGCGCTGCACTAGCTGGAAACACACGTAAACAGCGCTGCACCAGCTGGAAACACACGTAAACAGCGCTGCACTAGCTGGAAACACGTAAACAGCGCTGCACCAGCTGGAAACACACGTAAACAGCGCTGCACTAGATGGAAACACACGTAAACAGCGCTGCAGCAACTGGAAACACACGTAAACAGCGCTGCACCAGCACAGCGCTGCACTAGCTGGAAACACGTAAACAGCGCTGCGTCAGCTGGAAACACACGTAAACAGCGCTGCACTAGCTGGAAACACACATAAACAGCGCTGCATCAGCTGGAAACACGTAAACAGCGCTGCACCCGCTGGAAACACGTAAACAGCGCTGCACCAACTGGAAACACAAGTAAACAGTGCTGCACCAAATGGAAACACACGTAAACAGCGCTGCACCCGTTGGAAACAGCCGGGGACACACCTTGTGAGCAAGCAGCGGGAAAACACAACATAAACACACACATTGCAGCACCAACTGGCAACACACACTCATCCACGTGCCAAACACGCCAATAAGAAAGATGTCAATTATTTCGACCTTCTTTCTCAAGACTTGCTTTAACAGAAGTAATACATTAAATTTAGATTGTCGTTCATGAACTGTCCGGGCAGTACAACATTAAGACTGAAACATTGCGATCAGTACCATAATATTTTTCTTTTCTTGCTTTGTTTCCAGAGTTTTAACTGCTATCATGTGTTTTCGTTTTCTTTCGTCTTCTTTGCTTTTATTCCTCAGCATTCCGTTCTTTTCCTCCGTGTTCTGACGGGCAAGTTCATCTGCAAGTTGCTGTTCAAACTCCTCTTTCTTCTTTCGTTCTCTGGAAAGGGGCGAACAGATGTCACTGGTTGATGTCAGAAGAGCGAAACAACGGAGAGTGACGAGCAGTCCTACAGAACTTCGCACATAAAACAACTCAATAGAACACAGTAATAATAAGACACAGATGGTGTGGAGGCGCGGAGGGGGGGTGGTTGTTTGGGGGGTGGGGGGAGGGGGTGGTTGTTCGGGGGGTGGGGGGTAAGCGAACGCTTCCCTTCGTATCTGAGTTCACAATATACAGAACTTCTCAAAATTAAAACGTCTGGTGTAATATGACACAACGTCGAAGGAAAATACCGAGCTATATATGTGTTTAGATGAATAGACTCTACATACTGAGAACAAGTACCTTTTGAAAGTGTTAGTCTTCAGTCTCCTCTCTTCTTCAATCTCCTTCCTAATGTTGGCCATTTCTCTCTGAATCGCCTCCTCTTCTCGCTTCTGCTTGATTGATTGTGCACTCTCCTCCTGCGGCGACAGAAGCGATGTAAAGACTCCCCATATTCTCATGGTCATACACTGATGATAACCATGTTCATCATAATTATTATCATACAATATTGTCAACCACTCATTATTACTTAATGATATCAAACATTCTCACGCCAATCGTAGTGATATCAAGCATACATTGTCAGTATTACATAATGATCTCAAACGTACATTGTCAGCCAGACCGCGGGGTTTACGTGATTGATACTGTCTGGCCATTCCAGACACGTGGTTGTCCGACCATTTAGTCACATGGCTGCCCCCCCACCCCCCGCTGGTCACCTGTTTGACGATGAGCGTCGCCTCCAGTCGAGCGTCCTTCTTAGTTCGCTGCTCCCGCAATCTCTGCTGCTTCGTCTGCTCTCGCCTCGCACGGTTTTCTCGTACCTTAAGAAAGACGGGTCATGGCACTATTAACAATATTCACATCGCTGGATGACCAATTGAACCTCTTGGATGATGATGCTTCTAAACAGTTGGGTGACGTGTCTAACATGTTTGGGACAGGTCTAGCCTGTTGGGTGACGTATCTAGTCTCTTGGGTGACGTATCTAGCCGGTTGGGTGACGTGTCTAACCTGTTGGGTGACCTCTTTATCCTGTTGGGCGACGTGTCTAACCTGTTGGGTGACGTGTCTAGCCTGCGGGTGACGTGTCTAGCCTGTTAGGTGACGTGTCTAGCCTGCGGGTGACGTGTCTATCCTGCGGGTGACGTGTCTAACCTGTTGGGTGACGTGTCTAGCCTGCGGGTGACGTGTCTAGCCTGCGGGTGACGTGTCTAACCTGTTGGGTGACGTGTCTAGCCTGTTGGGTGACGTGTCTAGCCTGCGGGTGACGTGTCAAGCCTGCGGGTGACGTGTCTAACCTGTTGGGTGACGTGTCTAGCCTGCGGGTGACGTGTCTAACCTGTTGGTGACGCAGTTCCATCTTGGTCCGTGGATCCGGACGCGGTTTACTGGGGTCCAGACCCAGGTCCTCCAGGAAATTGTCCCTCACGACCTCCTTGTCCAGCATATTCTGGATCACAGAGCTCACCAAGGAGTCGTCGTCCTCTCGCAGGATGCCGTAGGGATCTGCAGAAGACAACTTCACATGACATCACAACAGATGGACCGTGATGACTGCGAGAGCTAGGCTACTTATTAACTAGATAGTTTAGACTATAGTCTCTCAGCCAAGTTACATGTTGAGAAGAGATGCGACTGCATGCCTCTTATATTCGCATATAGGAAAGACGAAATTTTACATCTGTAAAGAATAATGAATATAACTGTAATCTATAGGCCTTCTACAAGATCACCAGCCAGTTTTCCGAGGACTTGTTAGTATGCTACATAAATTTAGTGGGTTACTCTGTCCTATAAAGCTTTACCTGAATGGACTGGCCTATTTAGATTTTGTGGGTCACTCTGCCCCAGAAAGCCTCACCTGGACTGGCCTGGTTAGATTTCGTGGGTCACTCTGCCCCAGAAAGCCTCACCTGGACTGGCCTGGTTAGATTTCGTGGGTCACTGCCCCAGAAAGCCTCACCTGGACTGGCCTGGTTAGATTTCGTGGGTCACTGCCCCAGAAAGCCTCACCTGGACTGGCTTGGTTAGATTTTGTGGGTCACTCTGCCCCAGAAAGCCTCACCTGCACTGGCTTGGTTAGATTTCGTGGGTCACTCTGCCCCAGCAAACCTCACCTGGACTGGCCTGTTTATATTTCGTTGGTGACTCGCTGCTCGAGGAGTCTTTGCCACCCGATGTGAAGGTTTCCTCCTGGTCAGCTGGTTCTGTCAGTAGGTGATCCCACTCCTTTTTGATGTCCGCTTTCGTCTTCTTGTTCCAAGTCTCGTCTGTCAAGTCCGAAAATTCAGTGCCGAAATCCAACTTTTCGTTGACCCACTCGCTGAGCAAATCCTGAGCTGAATATCAGACAAGGTTACTTTTTCACTAATAGTTATAAAACATATTTGAAGTAAAGGAGTAGATTATTGGCCGATACTGGAAAGTTTACACATACTTACCTTTATGTTTTCATTGAGAAACTCGAGCACATGAGACTAAATGCAATAGTAAACTTGGAGAGTTCATTATGTTCCTGGTACAGTGGTCCCTGCATTATACGGGCATCCAATTATACGACTCCCTCCGTTATCCGGTCTTTTCGCTGTGCACGGAACACTTTTACATGTTAAAGCCCCTTTATTATGCGCATATATATGTATACCATTCTGGCATTTAGGTAACTTTACTTACACTGTATGGAAACATCTGAATGACAACAATTTTGGTTCCAAGAATTTCTTACAACTTAACTTAAGCCATAAGGAAGCTATTGAGTGACTTCCTAACCTTCAGCATAGGCTGCATTGTGGACATGAATGTCGCCTAAAGTGGCTTCCACTGCGGCGCTTTTCATCTTGGCACCACGAGGGCCCTTCCTGTCTGAATGGGACTCCCCAAAGGTCGCCATCTTGGCACCACGAGGGCCTTTCCTGTTTGAATGGGACTCCCCAAAGGTCGCAGCAGCAGCATGGTCAGAAGCTTGTTCCACAGTCTGCAGTGTAACACATGGTTATGATCACCTAATATTGCACTGATGCTAACTTTAAGTAACCTTTATTATAACAGTTGTATTTAGCAAAGAAAAGTTCAAGCTTCATGTTTTATAATACAGTTTATCCATGACAGACCTGGCCATTGAACCGCTATACAACATATATAACATAATGGTCTGTGCTATATTGTGAGCTATTATCACTAATTCAGGAGGCAATAATAGAATCTTGTACTGTCTCTGCACCAAAAGATATTCAATCCTATATAAAAAACTGAAAAGACTATAACTGAGGAAGTTACATACTGAAAAGACTACAACATAAGAGAATTTTTTACTGAAAGGACTATATAGTGCAAGGACCACTGTATACATGAACAAATACTTGATTAAAGAAGTTTATCAAAGACAGAGCATAAGTGTTATGTATCTTACAGATAACATATTTGTTAACACTAGTCAAATGAACAAAACATACCTGTATCCAGTCTTGTATATCACCATTAGTTGTTACCCTCTGCAAAGTAAAAGAAGTTTGTTTCATATTTTATCATTACAAAAATACTTCTCCTTTTTCTCACTTCAAACAACCAATACCTTGATGATCTTCCTTTCAACCAATTATTTTGCATCAGATCTATATACAGTGGTCCCTGCGTTATACAACTTTTATTCTGCCAGCCCCAAAAGTCCATCAAGTGTTTTCGCTCAAGTTTCATCACACATTCAAATGGCACTATAATACAGCTTCAGTCTTTGATGCAGCTCTGGCTCCTCTTTCGCACTTATTCATGATAGCATCAACATTCAACCAAACAAAGCTGTTATGATGATTATGGCTTCTCCCACTCTGTGCCATTGAATAGCATTGACATGGTTCAAATCTTTTAATGTCCTTTTACAGCCATTGTGTACATATGTTGACTCAAATACTAAGACAGCCCTACTTATAGCAAATGTACACAAAAAGTGTGAATAAAAATGATGCACTTAGATGTCTGCTCCTTAACAACCAGTTAGATTAGCGCAATGTATTGTTTGTTTAGAGCCAATCTGGTCAACTGTCATGCCACGCCGCACTGCCATGTAGAGATGGGATTGAATAGTGTGCCAGTCATAAATGAGCCAAAGTATTGGTCGTAAGTTGCATAATAAAAATGCTTTAACTTTTAAAAGTGTTACATGCAGGGCAAAAAGACTGGATAACAGATGGAGTAATGAAGGGACTGTATAATGCAGAGACCACTGCATCATGTTTATTAATTTTTAGCCACTTTATAATATAATAAGTCTAAGCCACAAGCGTTCAGATCAGTTGATACAATGCCTACCTCCTACATATAAAAATGTTTATATGTTTGAGGCCAGCATTGTATCAACTGATCTGAGCTATAATATAATAAAATATTAGACAGTGTATAAAGGTAGAATAACTTTGTCATTGCAGTGTATCATCAAGGCATTCATCAATAACACTATTGACCTGGCTCGCCAGGGGGCACTTGTGACTTGTATTTTGTAACCTGTCAAGCTGCTGCATCAATATGGCCAAGTGACAATTGTCAAACTTATTTTACTGATTGTATGACATTTATAATACTCAAACCTCATGCAGGGCTCTACACTAACTCCTAACATATACTTATCCTGTAGGACAAGTACGATTGATTTTTATTTATCCGATCTAATAATAACTTATCCCCCCCCCACCAAAAAACCCCTAAAAAAAGACATTGTTCAATTAAAAGGCTTCTGCCATGATACCAGCTACTATTCAAATAAAAAATATGCAGACAAATAACTGGCTGGATAAGTGTAATAATCATTTTTTGATGTAATATTTATAAATGCATACATTTGATTGCATTTGTAGATCAATAAATGAGACCGAGTATTAATTGAAACTGAACTAACAAAAGCCAACAAAAAGAACTGACAAAATGGAAATGTACTTGTTCACTTGGGTATATGGACAGGATGGCCATACTACCAGAATGGCTCTATGGGTTAAGGTTGGTCAGGTGGCGGTCTATGGGGGTGGAGGAGGAAGGGTGGAGGGAGGAGGGCTGTGTGAAGCTAACAGCTGAATCGATTAGTTGGCCATATCCATATTAGACAGCTAGGGGTGGAGGCAGGGGAGGCTCACACTGGACCGGGTCAGGTATGAAATTGGCTTAATTGGCATTCTTTGATCACAAGTCAATCCGAAAAAGACCATCTGACAATTTATCTACGCAAAATTACAATCATACCTTTCTGGGATCTACTGATTCAATTCAAAGCTCTCCCCCCCCTCCCTCCCTGGGCCCGGATATTTTGTAGGATGTAATTTACTGCGGCGCCGCAGTAATTTTTCCGCGCCGATGTAGTTGGCGGAGGCATGTAGGTGAAATCTGTCACGTTATTATCAAAGACCTTACCTCATAGATTCAGAAAATGTTTAGTCCGATGATTTTGGTATCCAAATAAGTGTGTATTGTTGCATAAACCATTCCGGGCGGCAGCCTCAGCTCAAATGGCTGCTTTCTCGGCATGCCGTAATCTCGCCCCCCGCCAGCCGAGCGCGAAGTCTCGCAGTGGAGGGGGGGGGGGGGGGGGGGGTGCATTAGCGTGCGGTGCCGAGTGCCGAGAAGCCGGCTTCGCTCTGGTTGGGGAGAGGGGTGGGGGTGTTACTGGACAGTGGACAGAGGAAGCTAGTAGGTGGGGGGTGGCGTCGCGCACGGCATAATTCTTATGTTGGGGAGTGTCAATTTATTATGTGTGAAAAAGCCGTTACGACCGGTGGCTGGCTTAATGTCGATTGGTGTTGGTGCGAAAGGCATGAGGGCGGGCGGCGAACTTAGTAGAAATAAAAACATGAGAGCGGCAAAATAGGATTAAAAACCTGAGCAAGTGAAGGAACAGACACAAACACCGGTGTAAGTTAAATGAAGCATTTTATTTTATTTTATTATTTATTTTAATCATGAGCAATCCGAACAAAAGAAATCCTTATCCATCTCATTTACCGACATGTTAACACACTTTTGGAATAGCCACCTATCACAGACATTACATTGCACCATATCGTCATAACATTGCGGCAGATGACAAGAGCAATACAATGGCAACTTAATCTTCCTATGCTTAACTTTCTTACTGGGAACGTCAAATTTCGGAAAAGATCGAATACTCTTGTCCTTAATGATATCTATCAAACACGACCTCATCATATCTCGCTTAAACTCAAATCCTATCACGCCCTTCTTTAAAAGATCTCTATAGCCTCCGGAACAATACTCAATCAAACTAGCTAAGTATGACAAAGCGAAATCACCAGTCACAATCAAAATCAGAATCACCAAAAGTAAATACAAGTATAATCCAGTGTTTGTAAGCCTATGTCACTTGCAACATCAAAATGGTCGTAATGCCAGAAGCGACAGTAGGGGTATGACAATCTTTTTACAAGCACGCCATTTTATACCAAAACGCAACCAAAACACTGGCTTGTGAAGGTTGGAAGCCAGGTCAACACCTCTAAACCTATAAACCATGTAAACCAGTCAGCCTTCGATGACTAATTGACTCAAACACCCGAGGTCAAAAATCGTAGAAGGCAGTGACAGTGAATCAAACAAATTCAATTCCACTTGTCCGAATCGACCTTTGATGACTAGATCTACGGCCGCCGCTGATTTTCAATTTTTTATCGATAATTGACTCCCCAAACGCGAAGCTGGAAAAAGGCTACTGTTAATGTGCTGGTCGAACGAATTTAATTCCACTTGTCCGATTCTCCCTTTGATGACAATTCCCCAAAATATAACACAGAGAAATCTACAGTTAATGTGATGGTACTAGGAAGTCAATTCTACTTGGCCGACTCCCCCCTCCCCCTACCCATCCCCTTTGCTCGCCACCTCGTATGGCTGTGTGCAGAGAAGTGTGCAGAGAAGCCCAGTAACACCCAACCCTACGTGAATGAAACGGTAGCGATAAACTTTCCTTGTGTCTTGCCACACCCCCACCCCTCTCCCCAACCAGAGTGAAGCCGGCTCCTCGGCACTCGGCACCACACGCTAATGCACCCCCACCCCCCACCCCCCTCCACTGCGAGACTTTGCGCTCGGCTGGCGGGGGGCGAGATTACGGCATGCCGAGAAAGCAGCCATTTGAGCTGAGGCTGCCGCCCGGAATGGTTTATGCAATATTACACACTTATTTGGATACCAAAATCATCGGACTAAACATTTTCTGAATCTATGAGGTAAGGTCTTTGATAATAACGTGACAGATTTCACCTACATGCCTCCGCCAACTACATCGGCGCGGAAAAATTACTGCGGCGCCGCAGTAAATTACATCCTACAAAATATCCGGGCCCTCCCTCCCTCACCCATATACTAAGGGTAGTAAATGGTGGAGAGACCATACAGCCCTTCTGATAGTATGGCTATCCTGTTATAGACACGTTAAGTTGCCCTGTATCAAAGTATTTAGTTAAAGTTGCATGTCGAGCTCTTTTCCGCCCAAACTAAAGAGGTCAAAATACAAATAAAAATCACTCCTAGAATCATTCAAGACTTCTTTTGTCTATACTCCTGGGTACTGCCAAATAGTATCACTTAGCCTTGCCCGTGATATCAATTTACCACAAGTTTTCATTTTAGTGGTAAACGTCATCACTTTGTGTGCTTCGCGATGCTTTAGTATAATTAGCAATACAGCGACCGAGTTCTATGATGTCCCGGGATAGACACGTTTGCCACACCATAGCCGAAACGGCGATATTTATCAGGTTTTTGAATTCATAGAATGAAACAATCAAGTTTTCTGCAAATTTTGATATAAATTTCGCCTAGGCTTAGTTTTGGCGGGAAAGAACTCGACATGCAACTTTAAGCCAAATTAAGGTATCTGACAGTGACAGGCAAATAATCACTTGTCCAGGATCAAGCATTAATGTCGAACCCTGACCAGCACATTGAACACGTCCCCCTTTCAACTCCACCACAATCACTACCCCCAAGGCCCCACCCACCCAACCGTCCCAGTCACTGACACTGTCAGTGGACATGATAACACTGATTATGGGCGGCAGTGATACTGCTACTGAGCCGAAGCACCGCGGCCAAAGCACCGCGGCCAAAGCACCGCGGCTGCGTTTTGTTTTGAATTAACTTTTTAGCTTTTACCTGGCTACTGGAGTAAACTCGAGGCTTGGAAAATCTATCCCATCGGTATAGACTATGATCCTGCTTATGACCGGACATTATTGATTTGTGTGTTTCCTTTAATTTAAACAAAAACAAGCATCTCAACGCAAAATAACTCAAATCACGTCACTTCGTCCGCCATTTGTAAATAATTGACCATCGGCGAGAATCACGTGATGAACCCCTGAACTGAACGATATAAATCGGGATCTCAGCGGAGGTAGGTCGAGGTGTTCATCCGTTGAAATTACTCATTTAATTTAACTAATATAGCGCATTAGACTAATGATAAGAACCATAGTAAGCGTAAAACATTTTATAGCGCCATAGGTCTCGTTTATGGCCATTGACATACTTAGTAAAGCTTTCCTTTTTCGATCATATTTGGACCTGATCCCTCTTTCCTTTGTGGACTTGCCCACCGGAGGCTGCCAGACGTGTCCACCTTTGCCGAGGGGGTGCAGGGCATTCAACTACCTCACCCCTCATAGGGCGATATGTATGAACATTTGCCACAACAACGGAAAAGTCACTTTCCCATCGAATAAAATAACATACGTTTAAAGAGTATGGCAACAGTCCCACAGAATTTCTCCTTTATTATCATAATCATTGTAAGCTCTGAAAGTGGAAACAAGATGGCTGCGATAGCCCCATGTATTCAACAGAAGCCTTAAGGGCTGGAGAGCCTTGCCCCAGTTAGCTCCCAAGTGGCGCCGTTCCGAGGGAACGTTTTGGGGGCTACACTCCCATTTTACAGTTCACCTCATTAAGATCGTTCAACTGGATGCATTGTGATGATTGTCTATGGCAATAATATCTGATAAGCTTATTACTGTTTTTAAGTATTGGCTTAAGATACTTACCAGCTTACATGAAAATTAAAAATACACTTTCTTATCAATCCATGAAATATAAAAAAAATAAATGATAGGTCTAAGACTTATAATATGCCGTCTGGCAAATTTGTTTTGAAAAATATATAGATCTAGGTCTATATATAAATCTAACTTTTATATTTAATAATTGACTTATTGCCAAATTATTGTTGAATTAGCTCTAGACTAGACTATTTATATTTTATGTAATAAGCTTAATTATCATTTCATATTTTGAAGATTGAAGGCTGAATTATGTGGGAAATAAAAAATATTTGGAGATTACTAAAATAGTTTACAAAAAGCTAATCTTATCAATCATTCTATATTATTATCGATTATTAGATATTAATATTCTATATTAAGTACTTATAAGGTTATAATCTTAATTCTATGAAACCATATAGATCTATATATATAATATAGTAATTAAGATTTATGATCAATATGACTTCTCTATACCAGAGCTATATGCATAGAGTAAAAAAAATTATTAAAAAAACCTAGGTGAATATTTTTATATAGATTTACAATTTAATCAGTTTAATAATAATATTATATGATATAGTTATTATGTAATTATATTTTAGTATGCAGAGAAAATAATCATGGTCTGGTTTAAGTGTAGTAAACACTTTTTTCATTGATAAATCCACCAACTAATAGTTCTGTAAATAAATTAGTATTATTTTATATTCTGCTAATTGTTTTATGGTGTTGAAACTTTGTATTCATAAATATTTATATAAATATGTATATTTAAATTTTATAAGGCAGATGGACTGGAGTATAAAATGGGGCACAGATGTCACTTTATATATTACATTTGTATTGATAAAGGTTTTGATTTTAGGTGACAGATGGAGGGAGATAATGATGTTCAGAGGCATTCTGTCCAGGCAGGGACTGATGTTGTTACCATGGAGACAACATGGGAGGCCCCATCAGGTGATGCGACACACCGTTATGTTCTGGGTGGAAGAACTGTGGAAGCTGTCACTTCCAGTCCCACAGGTGAGTAGTGTGGCTGGTGAGGTCTACAGACCAGACCTCCCTTACTTTGTTCTTGCCATCCAACAGCATGAACAGGTAAATATAGAATATATGCAATAGATACAGTAGACATTTGTGTTTCCTTCGCAATCTCTTTAATGGCACATATGCTAATTTTTCTCAACTGTTTAGATTCTTTCTGAAGCAAACTGGAGAAACACACTTTTATGGCACATATGCTAACTTTTTTCAACTGTTTAGATTCTTTCTGAAGCAAACTGGAAGAAACACACTTTTATGGCACATACATATGCTAACTTTTCTCAACTGTTTAGATTCTTTCTGAAGCAAACTGGGAGAAACACACTCTTTTATGGCACATATGCTAACTTTTTTCAACTGTTTAGATTCTTTCTGAAGCAAACTGGAAGAAACACTTTTATGGCTCATACATATGCTAACTTTTCTCAACTGTTTAGATTCTTTCTGAAGCAAACTGGGAGAAACACACTCTTTTATGGCACATATGCTAACTTTTCTCAACTGTTTAGATTCTTTCTGAAGCAAGCTGGGAGAAATACACTCTTTTATGGAACATATGCTAACTTTTCTCAACTGTTTAGATTCTTTCTGAAGCAAACTGGGAGAAACACACTCTTTTATGGCACATAGATATGCTAACTTTTCTCAACTGTTTAGATTCTTTCTGAAGCAAACTGGAAGAAACACACTGGACCTGTGCACTGTTCATTGTAAGTTATAGATTCTTTGTATATCAGAGCAAATATGTGTGAAAATTACAAAAGGCTGTTATAAAATGGCTGATGCTGTGGGTTGCTGCAGGCTTTGACTCCCAGGTAGCTGCCCTGTCCAGCTACGCCGGCCTCCAGCTGTCTGTGTCGGAAGCCCAGGCCTTCCAGCACCTGACGGCTGGCTCCCTGCACCAGGTGTTCAGTGCCACCCAGACCGGGTTTGACGGCCGTATCCACAGCCTGGAGGAGTACAGCGCGGCGGCCGGGGGCGCGGTGGTGCTGCCATCTAGCGAGGGAAATATGCAACAGTGCATCTCGTCACAAGTCCAGGTGGTTACATGTCATAAGTTTGTTGGATTAATGGATATTAATCAATGATAGTAAAGGTCAATGTTGGCAGATACTGTTACAGTTTAATATTTACATAGTAAATGGCTTCAGTGTATTGGAATGTGTACTCTAGTACAAAGATTACTCTGGGCCCATGCTTTACTTTTATTATAAAAATAGGCAACTAGGGGACATTGTTCTAGAATATCTCATTTGAACGTCTTATTGGTTCAACTTATAGTTCGATATCGGCAATGCGAAAGTATTATCTTAGCAGTAATCTATATAAACCTATTTTCAGGTGCCGTATTTTACTTCTCAACAAAATGCCACCGGCCTGTCAGCTAATTTGCTGGTTGATGGTTGCCTGGACAACCAGGACCCCACGTTGATGCTCGATGCCGAGCGCAAGATTGAGCAGACGACATCTGAGGGCGCTGGTTCCCTGCCGATGGCTGGTTCGCTGTCGCTGCCTCACGACGTGGTGGTGGTGACGCCGTCCGAGGCGTCGGCCATGGTGCACGGGGACCCGGCGGCGTCTCACCACCAAACCCTGACATCACAGGCCGGCGTCCAGTGCCTGGAGGCGCTGGGCGGGCCGCCCCACCTCGGGGAGCCCTCTGAGGCGTCCATGGGGCTGCTCCCCCCGGGGGGCGGGGCCCACAGGCCGGACGGCAAAGACCAGTCGCTCGCTCATGGCGTCACGGCCATGGTTCAACCTCTCTTTCAAGTGGTAAGCGCGTCAAGCCACACTCAATACATCTGTTGTTCAACTCCTAATACATGTGCCGGTAAATTCACGTCAACATAACGATGGCCGATGAATTACTTAATGTGACACTCTCCTGCCAGATGGGACAGCAGTACCGCGAGGTGGAGCTGCACTCTTCAGCGCCCTCAGTTATGACTAACAGCGACCCCCAGCGGATGAACCTGGTACTAGCGGACGTTGCCAGGAGCAAGGTGAGCCCTTGGTTTAGGGAGAACGCCTTTAACCTGTGACCTCGCATCACAACCATGGGAGGGGCGAGGCAGGAAGGGAGTCTGTATTGTAGTACGCACTGACCGGCCACTGCGGCACTCAACAACTAGACCCACAAGTGGGAGATCTCAGACAGTTAGTGGATATCTGAAGACAGGGGAAACGATATATGGAATGTGGTCTTTTCTCTATCGAATCTTGACTCAACAGGGATTGTGGTATAACAAACGAAAATATTTATAATGTTGAACGAGAATGTCCGAACCTGTGTTGACTGCATGAGCTAAGCCTCACGCAGTCATGATCCGCCTATCTCGAATCACTCAATATATAGGCCTCTATTGGCAACAAGGTGATGCATATTTATTAGAATACCGGAAGGTAGATAAGTATACAACATTACATGTACCACAGGTTATTGTGGTGTTCTGTATTTGTACGATGGGCCTGGTGCCTGAAGTGATCCATACACTATCACTACAGGATGGCACCTTCATGAGGGAATCGACAGTGGACGCCACAGGAGACTTCCATGCTGTACACCGGGGTATGCTCCCAGCATCCTGTGCCCTTTGCCTCTAGATACAGATGTCTTTCTATGAGGGTTACTACTTGATAATTAAGACAGCTTCTCCCGGACTACGACATGTTATCGATAATGGATGAGATTGATTGACCTGTATATATGATATTATGCGCCCTGTACATGTTGACTGTAATTACAAACTGTTGCGGTATAAAACCTTTTTGACGTGATTTCTCATTGGCCA
>OZ025250.1:45181979-45290973 GCA_964019135.1 Arenicola marina
GTGGTCCTGATCCACCCATAACGTGGGGGCGACTCGCCAGGTACTGTGGTCCTGATCCACCCGTAACGAGGGGGCGACTCGCCAGGTACTGTGGTCCTGATCCACCCGTAACGAGGGGGCGACTCGCCAGGTATTGTGGTCCTGATCCACCCGTAACGAGGGGGCGACTCGCCAGGTACTGTGGTCCTGATCCACCCGTAACGAGGGGGCGACTCGCCAGGTACTGTGGTCCTGATCCACCCGTAACGAGGGGGCGACTCGCCAGGTACTGTGGTCCTGATCCACCCATAACGTGGGGGCGACTCGCCAGGTACTGTGGTCCTGATCCACCCGTAACGAGGGGGCGACTCGCCAGGTACTGTGGTCCTGATCCACCCGTAACGAGGGGCGACTCGCCAGGTACTGTGGTCCTGATCCACCCATAACGTGGGGGCGACTCGCCAGGTACTGTGGTCCTCATCCACCCGTAACGAGGGGGCGACTCGCCAGGTACTGTGGTCCTGATCCACCCGTAACGAGGGGGCGACTCGCCAGGTACTGTGGTCCTGATCCACCCATAACGTGGGGGCGACTCGCCAGGTACTGTGGTCCTGATCCACCCGTAACGAGGGGGCGACTCGCCAGGTACTGTGGTCCTGAGCCACCCATAACGTGGGGGCGACTCGCCAGGTACTGTGGTCCTGATCCACCCGTAACGAGGGCGGCGACTCGCCAGGTACTGTGGTCCTGATCCACCCGTAACGAGGGGGCGACTCGCCAGGTACTGTGGTCCTGATCCACCCGTAACGAGGGCGGCGACTCGCCAGGTACTGTGGTCCTGATCCACCCGTAACGAGGGGGCGACTCGCCAGGTACTGTGGTCCTGATCCACCCATAACGAGGGGGCGACTCGCCAGGTACTGTGGTCCTGATCCACCCATAACGAGGGGGCGACTCGCCAGGTACTGTGGTCCTGATCCACCCATAACGTGGGGGCGACTCGCCAGGTACTGTGATCTTAATCCACCCGTAACGAGGGGGCGACTCGCCAGGTATTGTGGTCCTGATCCACCCGTAACGAGGGGGCGACTCGCCAGGTACTGTGGTCCTGATCCACCCGTAACGAGGGGGCGACTCGCCAGGTACTGTGGTCCTGATCCACCCGTAACGAGGGGGCGACTCGCCAGGTACTGTGGTCCTGATCCACCCATAACGTGGGGGCGACTCGCCAGGTACTGTGGTCCTGATCCACCCGTAACGAGGGGGCGACTCGCCAGGTACTGTGGTCCTGATCCACCCGTAACGAGGGCGGCGACTCGTCAGGTACTGTGGTCCTGATCCACCCGTAACGAGGGGGCGACTCGCCAGGTACTGTGATCTTAATCCACCCGTAACGAGGGGGCGACTTGCCAGGTATTGTGGTCCTCATCCGCACGTAAATTTTAGAAACAAAGTGGAAAAAAGTATATATATTTATAATATTAATGCAAAATGGCACGAAAGGTGTTCTTTTAATTATTTCTAGGGTATACAATTAAAAGTGGGTTAACTATAATAATGTCTTTGACTTTCTCGTGTCGTATGTTGACCTTGACCCTGCCCTTGACGCTGTCCTTGACGCTGCCCTTGACCCTGCCATTGACCTTGCACTTGACGCTGTCCTTGACCCTGCCCGGGACCTTGTTCTTGACCCTGCCCTTAACCCTGTCCTTGACCCGCAGGCCTGGGTGTGTTCGCCAAGAAGCCCATTGCCAAGCGGACCCAGTTCGGACCGTACATCGCGCCCACCACGGACTGCGTCGAGAACATCTTCGAGGGAACCTTCAGACTGCAGGTAAATATGTAAAAAAATATGATTTGTGGGCTTCGCTTTTCAGGAGAATGGAGAAAAACAAAAGAAAAAGTGCGATGATATCATGTTGATAATAGACATATGCTATGAGTGGCGTGGTTGCGTTGGGAAGCGTTTAAGTTATTCGTGCAGCAATATTTCTAGTACGAAACGTTTAAATTCTGTGTTGAATGGAAAACTTAGTATATAAAAACACATGTTGTATGCACTAAATAACAGGGCCACTTGTTACGGTCAAAGGGTGCATCTCGTCTGGGAACCTGTGACTTTCTTGTGTACTACGTCATCAACTCATCAAGCCAATAACTCATCAACATTCAACATATGGCAATATGTCTACATGTGTAATGTTTTGCGCTGCCGCCAGGTGGAGCGCGATGACGGCTGCCACGTGGTGCTGGACGCCCGGGACGAGAACCAGTGTAACTGGATGATGTTCGTCCGCCCCGCTCACAGCTTCCGCGAACAGAACCTCGTGGCCTACCAATATGGCGGCGACGTCTTCTTCACGTCCACCAGGGTCATCGAGGCCCGCCAGGAACTCAAGGTAACCCTCCCCCACGCCCCTTCACGTCCACCAGGGTCATCGAGGCCCGCCAGGAACTCAAGGTAACCCTCCCCCACGCCCCTTCACGTCCACCAGGGCCATCGAGGCCCGCAAAGAACTCAAGGTAACCCCCCCCCCCCCGCCCCCGCCCCTTCACGTCCATCAGGGCCATCGAGGCCCGCCAGGAACTCAAGGTAAACCCCCCCGCCCCCGCCCCTTCACGTCCACCAAGGCCATCGATGCCTGCCAGGAACTCAAGGTAACCCCCCCCCCCACGCCCCCGCGCCCCCGCGCCCCACCGATACCTGACATTGTACAATGCCGATTTAATGAGTTTGTGATTTGTGGGTCATGGCCCACAACTGCTGTAGACGTGCGCTGCCATTCCTCTCATATGATGGTGTGATATCTGTGTGGTTCCAGGTCTGGTACTCGGCCCACTACGCTGAGCGACTCGGAGTGGCGCCACACAGACCCTCAGAAGAGGACTTGGAAGGTAAGGGTGGCGCCGCACAGACCCTCAGAGAGGGTAATAGTGGCGCCCCACAGACCTTCAGAGGAGGACTTGGAAGGTAAGGGTGGCGCCCCACAGACCCTCAGAGGATGACTTGGAAGGTAAGGGTGGCGCCCCACAGACCCTCAGAGGAGGACTTGGAAGGTAAGGGTGGCGCCCCACAGACCCTCAGAGGACGACTTGGAAGGTAATGGTGGCGCCCCACAGGCCCTCAGAGAGGACTTGGAAGGTAAGGGTGAAGCCCCACAGATCCTCAGAGGACGACTTGGAAAGTAAGGGTGGCGCCCCACAGACCCTCAGAGGAGGACTTGGAAGATAAGGGTGGCACCCCACATACCCTCAGAGAGGACTTGGAAGGTAAGGGTGGCGCCCAACAGACCCTCAGAGAGGACTTGGAAGGTAAGGGTGGAGCCCCACAGACCCTCAGAGGAGGTCTTAGAAGGTAAGGGTGGCGCCTCACACACACTCAGAGAGGACTTGGAAGGTAAGGGTGGCGCCCCACAGACCCTCGGAAAGGACTTGGAAGGTAAGGGTGGCGCTCCACAGACGCTGAAAGAGTAATAGTGGCGCCCCACTGACCCTCAGAGAGGACATAGAAGGTAAGGGTGGCGCCCCACAGACGCTTAGCGAGTGTTGGTGGCGCCCCACTGACCCTCAGAGGACGACTTGAAAAGGTAAGGGTGGCTGCCCCACTGACCCTGAGAGAGTAATAGTGGCGCCTCACTGACCCTGAGAGAGTAATGGTGGCGCCCCACTGACCCTGAGAGAGTAATGGTGGCGCCCCGCAGATCCTGAGAGAGGGTAAAAGGTCCTGTCTGCTCCCGTCTTTTGCGTATGCTGTGCCGTGTGCTGTACCGTGTGCTGAGCATCCATGTGACCTTCCCCGTGACCTTGCCTTCCAGACGAGGACGAGCAGTTCCGGCGCTGGCCGTGCTACGAGTGTGACCGGAAGTTCCGGACCTCCGCGCAGCTGCAGAAGCACCTGTTGGTGCACGAGGAGGGTCCGCCCCACCGCCGGGGGTCGCCGGCCGGGGGGGAGCCGGCGGGGGCGGACCTGAAGGAGGAGGGGCGGGAGGAGGGCCAGGAGGAGGAGGTGGACGGGGAGGACGGCGCCGAGTCTGAGGGGGGCCGCCCGGACAGACGCCGTGGCGCCTCGCGACGCGCGGCCCAAGGCGGCAAAGGAACGCTCAAGGGCAAGGTCAGTCTCACCTTGGGCGTCTGTCTCCTGGAGTGATTTAAAAAAAAAAGTAAACTGTTTTTGATTGATTAGTTAAGTGTAGTTCCGCAGTCTTGTGAGTAAATAACATAACCGTAAATAAATATCGTGTTAAAGCTGCTCTGACTGGCTCTGAATCTTCTGGAGTAACGTCCAGAAGATATTGTCTGACTGTGTGAATGTTAATTCCAACCGTGCAAAAAAAATGTGTTATCATGTCACAACAATTCACATTGTCCAAAAACGCCAATGTTGATGACGTAGTACGCAAGAAAGCCATAATTTCCCACACGACTTTAAAAGGTGGCTTAAATGCATGGCCTGATAATTATTGCTATCAGCACTATCAGTGCTGTTATACGCCCACATACACCATGATCTACATACCCGTGGAGGGTGTGCATGACCAGCGACTGTCACTGCCGACCATGGTTTCAGAATGGAGAGGACAGCGCAGCCTTCCAGTCGTGGAAGAAAAGGAAGACGAATATGTATCTCAACAAGTAAGTTCACCAGGGGGCGGGGGGGGCGTGTTCTCCTGTATGTAACCACGTGGCACGCCAAATGTTTTATCTATAACACATGTTAAACCCATGTGTTATACCCAATACAGCGCTGGGAGACTCACCACATCCGTATAACATATAACAGCTGGGTATTTGAGTATAACCCGTGAGTATATGAGTATTATCCGCGAGTATAACCCGTGGTTGCTCGCGAGTATAACCCGTGGATATAACCCTTGGAGTATAACACGCGAGTATAACACGCGATCATGACACCTGAGTATAACCCGTGAGTATAACACGTGGTATAACACTTGAGTATAACGCCCCGTGTCGCAGGCTGAAGAAGTACCGTGAGCCGGTGCGGCGCTCCATCAAGACGCTGTACAAGCGGCAGGGTAAGGACACGGGCGGCCAGGAGTGGGTGTGCACCCACTGCCAGCTCACCTTCGACAACCCCAGCCTCCTCAATCTCCACACCCTCACCCACGCCGCAGAGAACGTCGCCATGGTCGACCTCACCAAGCGCCTCTTCGTCAACCCGGACCTCGCCCCGGACGGACACCTACTTCCGGTCAAACCCGAGACTTCCGGTGAGTCAGGCCGAGGGCCTTTGTACCGAGGCGTTTATGCGCGGCGAGAGCTTGAGCTGTACCCTAGCAGGGATCCGGGGCCTTCCAAGCTCAGTTGGTGAGCAGGTTGATGTGCAGATCAATAGGTCGTCGGTTCGAACCCTGGCACCTGCATATAGATTCATCCAAAAACAAGTCCCCTAAAACTTTTCATTTCCACAGTTAAATCAGCTTTCAGGCTGATTTAACTGTGGAAATGATTGAAGCATTGAATAACTGTGGAAATCACTGTAGCATTGAATAACTGTGAAAATCACTGTAGCATTGAATAACTGCGGTCTGTCTGTGTGTCGCCGACACTGTAACACGCTATAACGTCTGTCTGTGTGTCGCCGACACTGTAGCACTGTATAACGTCTGTCTGTCTGTGTGTCGCCGACACTGTAGCACTGTATGACGTCTGTCTGTCTGTGTGTCGCCGACACTGTAACACTCTATAACGTCTGTCTTTGTCGCCGACACTGTAACACTCTATAACGTCTGTCTGTGTGTCGCCGACACTGTAGCATTGTATAACGTCTGTCTGTCTGTGTGTCGCCGACACTGTAACACTCTGTAACGTCTGGCTGTCTGTGTGTCGCCGACACTGTAACACTCTGTAACGTCTGTCTGTCTGGGTGTCACCGACACTGTAGCACTCTGTAACGTCTGTCTGTCTGGGTGTCGCCGACACTGTAGCACTGTATAACGTCTGTCTGTGTGTCGCCGACACTGTAACACTCTATAACGTCTGTCTGTGTGTCGCCGACACTGTAGCACTGTATAACGTCTGTCTGTGTGTCGCCGACACTGTAGCACTGTATAACGTCCGTCTGTCTGTGTGTCGCCGACACTGTAACACTCTATAACGTCTGTCTGTGTGTCGCCGACACTGTAGCACTGTATAACGTCTGTCTGTCTGTGTGTCGCCGACACTGTAGCACTGTATAGCGTATGTCTGTCTGTGTGTCGCCGACACTGTAACACTCTATAACGTCTGTCTGTCTGGATGTCACCGACATTGTAGCACTCTGTAACGTCTGTCTGTCTGGGTGTCGCCGACACTGTAACACTCTATAACGTCTGTCTGTGTGTCGCCGACACTGTAGCACTGTAAAACGTATGTCTGTCTGTGTGTCGCCGACACTGTAGCACTGTATAACGTCTGTGTGTCGCCGACACTGTAACACTCTATAACGTCTGTCTGTGTGTCGCCGACACTGTAACACTCTATAACGTCTGTCTGTCTGTGTGTCGCCGACACTGTAGCACTGTATAACGTCTGTCTGTCTGTGTGTCGCCGACACTGTAACACTCTATAACGTCTGTCTGTGTGTCGCCGACACTGTAGCACTGTATAACGTCCGTCTGTCTGTGTGTCGCCGACACTGTAACACTCTATAACGTCTGTCTGTGTGTCGCCGACACTGTAGCACTGTATAACGTTTGTCTGTCTATGTGTCGCCGACACTGTAGCACTGTATAACGTCTGTCTATGTGTCGCCGACACTGTAGCACTCTATAACGTCTGTCTGTCTGTCTGTCTGTCTGTGTGTCGCCGCAGCCGCCGACCTGTTGGATCCTCTGGCTGAGCTACAGGAACTCAGTCCTCAGTGTCCCGTGTGCGAACAGATGTTTGACACCAAGCAGGAGCTGATACAGCACGCCAGCACGCACGCCAAGGTAGGCCGGCGGATAAGGTAGTACTCCAACAACGGGTAGTCCCCGGGCGTTAAGGTTATACACCAACAACGGGTAGTCACCGGGCATTAAGGTTATACACCAACAACGGGTAGTCACCGGGCGTTAAGGTTATACACCAACAACCGGTAGTCACCGGGCGTTAAGGTTATACACCAACAACCGGTAGTCACCGGGCGTTAAGGTTATACACCAACAACGATTAGTCACCGGGCATTAGGGTTATACACCAACAACGGGTAGTCACCGGGCGTTAAGGTCATACACCAACAACGGGTAGTCACTCGGCGTTAGGGTTATACACCAACAACGGGTAGTCACCGGGCGTTAAGGTTATACACCAACAACCGGTAGTCACCGGGCGTTAAGGTTTTACACCAACAACGGGTAGTCACCGGGCATTAGGGTTATACACCAACAGCGGGTAGTTACCGGGCGTTAAGGTTATACACCAACAACCGGTAGTCACCGGGCGTTAAGGTTATACACCAACAACGGGTAGTCACCGGGCATTAGGGTTATACACCAACAACGGGTAGTCACCGGGCGTTAGGGTTATACACCAACAACGGGTAGTCACCGGGCGTTAGGGTTATACACCAACAACGGGTAGTCACCGGGCGTTAAGGTTATACACCAACAACGGGTAGTCACCGGGCGTTAGGGTTATACACCAACAACGGGTAGTCACCGGGCGTTAGGGTTATACACCAACAACGGGTAGTCACCGGGCGTTAGGGTTATACACCAACAACGGGTAGTCACCGGGCGTTAAGGTTATACGCCAACAACCGGTAGTCACCGGGCGTTAAGGTTATACACCAACAACGGGTAGTCACCGGGCATTAAGGTTATACACCAACAACGGGTAGTCACCGGGCATTAAGGTTATACACCAACAACGGGTAAATTACAGGCATTAAAGTAGTGCACCAGGTACTAAACCCTGATTGGTCTCCCGTACCTCACAGCCCTATATATATGTTACACCCACCCCCTTCCCCTCGTGCAGGGCAAGCGGCAGCGCAGCGCCCGCGCCACCTGGCGGCCACACAAGTGCGACACGTGCTGGAAGTCCTTCCCGTCCGAAGAGCGACTGACGCGCCACGCGCTTTGCCATGGCGACGAGCAGTCTAAGCCCATGCAGTGCGAGGTCTGCGCCAAGCGCTTCATGAACAACTCGGCACTCTCCTGCCACATGAAGACCCACAGCCAAGAGAAGTACTACAAGTAGGTCGCCGTCCCAGTGACCCTGGTCCGCTCTGACCCCAGTGACCCTGGTCCGCTCTGACCCCAGTGACCCTGGTCCGCTCTGACCCAGTGACCCTGGTCCGTCCTAACCCCAGTGACCCTGGTCCGCCCTGACCTAGCCATGCATCCATGGCTATGGTTGAAGAATCATAGCCATGTAGCATTCTATAGTGAAAAATCAACTTCATATGACAAATTGAATTATTTGAGTATAGCTTTCATAATTAGTTTCATCAATGTAAATGTACTTTTCTATATATAATTAATGATGTGTGAACTCTTACAAAGTTGTTAACGTCTTCAAAAGGAGCTATAATTGCCTACTGGCATAAAAATGGACAACAACATGCCACCATTTTTTTTTACAGGAAGTTGATCACTGCACATGTGCAAGGTCATCACATGATATTATAAGCCATGCTAAGTGGTTCATTGTTCAGGGACCCAGTCATTGGCTCAGTGAAAACACATGTTTTCATATGAATTTCTGGTGACAGACTGGACTATTTTTGCCTTTCAAGAAAGGTTAATTATCTGAATAGTCATTACTTGCCAGGAAGTAATAAGAAAAGGATTAAGGTTTGTTTCTGTTATAAAACTTTTGCCACAGCAAAGGAGAATCAGAGCTACACTTGGTCAAAGTCAAACAACCCTGAAATGGGGTTGTTCCAGACCAGATTTTTACTATGGAATGCTACTAGGCTGTGTTTCAGCCCACACAGCCTAGGTTTCTGGGCTAGCCCTGACCCCTGTGACCCTGGTCTGTCCTGACACCAGTGACCCTAGTCTGTCCTGACCCCAGTGACCCTGGTCCGCTCTGACCCCAGTGACCCTGGTCCGTCCTAACCCCAGTGACCCTGGTCCGCCCTGACCCCTGTGACCCTGGTCTGTCCTGACCCCAGTGACCCTGGTGTGTCCTGACCCCAGTGACCCTGGTCCGTCCTAACCCCAGTGACCCTGGTCCGCCCTGACCCCTGTGACCCTGGTCTGTCCTGACCCCAGTGACCCTGGTCTGTCCTGACCCCACTGACCCTGATCCGCCCTGACCCCAATCCTGGTCCGCGTCTGTGTGTGACCCCCCTGTGTGTGACTCCCATGACCCCCCTGTGTGTGACTCCCCTGTGTGTGACCCCCTGACCCCCCTGTGTGCGACCCCCATGACCCCTTTGTGTGTGACCCCCTGACCCCCCTGTAAGTGACCCCCATGACCCCCCTGTGCGTGACCCCCTGACCCCCCTGTGTGTGACCCCCTCACCCCCCTGTGTGCGACCCCCATGACCCCTTTGTGTGTGACCCCTTGACCCCCCTGTATGTGACCCTCATGACCCCCCTGTGCGTGACCCCCCTGTGTGTGACCCCCTGACCCCCCTGTGTGTGACCCCCTGACCCCCCTGTGTGTGACTCCCATGACCCCCCTGTGTGTGACTCCCCTGTGTGTGACCCCCTGACCCCCCTGTGTGTGACCCCCTGACCCCCCTGTGTGCGACCCCCATGACCCCCTTGTGTGTGACCCCCTGACCCCCCTGTATGTGGCCCCCATGACCCCCCTGTGCGTGACCCCCCTGTGTGTGACCCCCTGACCCCCCTGTGTGTGACCCGCTGACCCCCCTGTGTGCGACCCCCATGACCCCCCTGTGTGTGACCCCCTGACCCCCCTGTGTGTGACCCCCATGACCCCCCTGCGTGTAACCCCCTTGTGCGTGACCCGCTGACCCCCCTGTGTGTGACCCCCATGACCCCCCTGTGTGTGACCCCCATGACCCCCCTGTGTATGACCCGCTGACCCCCCTGTGTGTGACCCCCATGACCCCGTGCCGTCGCCTCTGCCTGCAGGTGCCCGCTGTGCGACACGGGGTTCGACCAGGTGCACGCCATGAAGACGCACGTCCAGGTGCACGCGGTGGGCGGCAGGTTCGACTGTCCTCACTGCCACAAGGGCTTCCCCGACTACCACATGATCCGGCGCCACATCAGAGGTAAGTCCCATGCTGAACGGTGTAATCAAAAGTACGGTGTACGCCAAGGGTAGATAGACAGTGTCATCAGCCGTGTACCATTAACCCTCTGGATGCTGGTCTCACATCAGTGATGTACATTATTAACCCTCTGGCTGCTGGTGTTACCCCCAGGGCTGAGCACCATTAACCCTCTGGTTGCGGGTGTTGCAGGCTTCCACTCCAACAGACGGTACCAGTGCGAGGTGTGCCACAAGGTGTTCTCGCGGCCCGACAAGCTCAAGCTGCACATGCTGCGCCACACCTCGCACCGCGAGTTCATGTGCGAGACGTGCGGCAGCCAGTTCAAGCGCAAGGACAAGCTGAAGGAGCACGTCAAGCGGCTCCACGGGCCGGACAAGAAGGTCAAGATCATCCGCAAGGAACCCAGACAGAAGAAGTTCATCCCGAAAGTGTCGCCGAACGACTACCACAGGTACGCCCCGCCCCCGCCCTCGGCCCAGCCCGTCGCCCCCGGCCCAGCCCGTCGCCCCCGGCCCAGCCCGTCGCCCCCGGCCCAGCCTGTCGCCCCCGCCCAGCCCCCTGTTCCGCGCCAGTCTCCCCCCGCCCCCGGCCCAGCCCGTCGCCCCCATTCAGTAATACCTGAGTGTCTCCAATCCTCTGTACCCCAATTTGTGTCACACCCCATGTATATGCCCGTAACCATGGTTACTGGTGCACGCGGTGGGCGGCAGGTTCGACTGTCCTCACTGCCACAAGGGCTTCCCCGACTACCACATGATCCGGCGCCACATCAGAGGTAAGTCCCATGCTGAACGGTGTAATCAAAAGTACGGTGTACGCCAAGGGTAGATAGACAGTGTCATCAGCCGTGTACCATTAACCCTCTGGATGCTGGTCTCACATCAGTGATGTACATTATTAACCCTCTGGCTGCTGGTGTTACCCCCAGGGCTGAGCACCATTAACCCTCTGGTTGCGGGTGTTGCAGGCTTCCACTCCAACAGACGGTACCAGTGCGAGGTGTGCCACAAGGTGTTCTCGCGGCCCGACAAGCTCAAGCTGCACATGCTGCGCCACACCTCGCACCGCGAGTTCATGTGCGAGACGTGCGGCAGCCATATACTAACGGCAAAAGACACGTCGTTATACCATAGATTTATTTTGTGCAGTATGTGACACTTGTCGACTGCCGTGATTTCCCCCATGCGTTCTGTGCAAGCGAAACAAATAATGATTTATGTTTTCCGGAAATACGGTATCGTTATCCAACTCTCAGTGGATGTGGAGATCTATGTGGCGGTTGCTATGGACCCGTCTGTATGGTAACCACGTGACGTGTTTCAGGTTCATCTACAAGTGCCACGCCTGTCTGCCGGGCCTGTCTGTATGGTAACCACATGACGTGTTTCAGGTTCATCTACAAGTGCCACGCCTGTCTGCCGGGCCTGTCTGTATGGTAACCACGTGACGTGTTTCAGGTTCATCTACAAGTGCCACGCCTGTCTGCCGGGCCTGTCTGTATGGTAACCACGTGACGTGTTTCAGGTTCATCTACAAGTGCCACGCCTGTCTGCCGGGCCTGTCTGTATGGTAACCACATGACGTGTTTCAGGTTCATCTACAAGTGCCACGCCTGTCTGCCGGGCCTGTCTGTATGGTAACCACATGACGTGTTTCAGGTTCATCTACAAGTGCCACGCCTGTCTGCCGGGCCTGTCTGTATGGTAACCACGTGACGTGTTTCAGGTTCATCTACAAGTGCCACGCCTGTCTGCCGGGCCTGTCTGTATGGTAACCACGTGACGTGTTTCAGGTTCATCTACAAGTGCCACGCCTGTCTGCCGGGCCTGTCTGTATGGTAACCACGTGGCGTGTTTCAGGTTCATCTACAAGTGCCACGCCTGTCTGCTAGGGTTCAAGCGGCGTGGGATGCTGGTGAACCACCTGGCCAAGCGCCACCCGGACATCCAACCGGAAACCGTTCCCGAACTCAACATGCCGATCCTGCGCACGCAGCGCGACTACTACTGCCAGTACTGCGACAAGGTGTACAAGTCGAGTTCGAAGCGTAAGCTGCACATCCTGAAGTACCACCCTGGCGCCGAGCTGCCGCCCAGCGTGCGCCTCAAGCCGCGGGCCGGCGGCGGCCACGCCGTCATCGAGACGCTGGTTCTCACCTCGGATGGCGGCGATGGCGGCGGCGGGGCCAGCGGCGTCACCGTGGGCAACGCCTCGTTCTCGGCGCTGTCCGGCAGCGTGCCGACTGTGCCGCACGCGTGCGTCGCTTGCCACAAGCAGTACGCCAGCAAGGCGAAGCTGCTGCAGCACCAGCGCAAGAAACACTCGCACCTGGCCAAGCAGGCCCAGGCCGCCCAGGTCGCCCAGGCCACCCAGGCCGCCGCCCCCGCCCCAGGCACCGTCACCGTCCCCGCCCCAGGCACCGTCACCGTCCCCGCCATCCACGTGCCCATCAAGCTGCAGCACTCGCTAGAGGGCGCCGCGTCCCTGCTGGGCGCCACGGGAGAGAAGACGCGCGTCATGACGGCGGTCATCCAGAAGCCCTTGGGAGCCGAGGGAGGTCAAGAGGTCATCGCCTTCACTCCGCAGACCGTCCACCAGCTGGAGTGTCTCCAGGTGAGTAGTGACGTCATCAGGTTGTGTCTCCAGGTGAGTAGTGACGTCATCAGGTTGCGTCTCCAGGTGAGTAGTGACGTCATCAGATTGTGCCTCCAGGTGAGTAGTGACGTCATCATGTTATGTCTTTAGGTGAGTAGTGACGTCATCATGTGTTTCCACGTGAGTAGTGACGTCATCATGTGTCTCCAGGTGAGTAATGACGTTATTTTGCTGACCCTAGATACATATCTTAACCTTGACCCCTTCACCCCTAGGGCACTGACCTGCTGACCGTATATATAAATTTTAACCTTGACCCCTTCACCCCCAGGGCACTAACCTACTGACCCTAGATACATATATTAACCTTGACACCTTCACCCCCAGGGCACTGACCTGCTGACCCAGGCGATGACCGAGCTAACTCAGCCCTTGACAGAATACCGAACACCAGGTGGCACCACCGTGGAGTACCACATCACGACCAGCACGGACGGCGGCATGACCCCCATCACCATGACAACGAGCGGCGGCACCCTCCAGGCCACGGCCATAGACCTGGGTCAGCTCCTGCAGTCCCGTCACCCCCAGCAACAGCATCAGGTCGCCATAGCAACGGCTCATCAAGCCAATCAGCTGCTGACGCCACAGACTGTCACCCTGATCAGTTCAACCCCGCAGGGGGGTGGGGCCGAGGGGGTGGCGGGGTCGCATGTGCTCACCGGCACCCTGCCGGCCTCCCTCGCCTCCCAGCTCCTCCAACAGAGGGCGTCGTCTTCCATTAACTGGGCCTCGACCACCAACTACCAGAACTACCGCTAGGTGCGGAGCGACAACACTATTTATTACACCCATCGCAAGTCACATTTAACCAGTATTATATCACGTGGTCCCCAATGAGTTGTAATTGCTGTTTGCTGGAGTCAGTGCAAGTCATGTATATTTCATTTTCATTGATCAGCGAGTCCGAATGGAATATACTTGAAATGAACCCCTTTTGTATAATAAAACTTCAACAAAATATGCGAGTCCCTTCATTTAATCCGTTCACCCCCGGGACAGTAATACAGACAGTCGGCGCGCCCTATTGCGGCTTGTAATGCAGCTATCTGCTCGTGACTCCGTATTGTAGTGATATCATTACTACACTCAGCAGTCTGTGAAGTCGTTTCCCGCACATTTTAACAGTGAAATCCGGCTATTTATTTGGGTACAGACAATGTCAAGACTTTGCTGTTCTTATCGCTGCCACTCAGTAACGTTAGGTCGCCACAAGTCACTCGCGCCAAGGCGAGAAGAAAACACTTGGTTCGAAAAAGATTGTTTTATTTGGATACATTAAAATAGTGACGTTTTACTTGCTACAATGCCCTCCCGGCCAGAGGAAGAGGGGAGGGGGGCTCTCCAACATATGTACACGGGTGGAAGACCAGCAGAGGCTGTAAGAAACGAAAAGTACGATGGCGGGTGTCAGACTGGGACAACGAGTGTCTGACCCTCATCGATATAGAAATATGTTACAGACTCGGGGGACAGCGCGAGAGGAGCGTGTCCTTGTGACGTCACAGCGTCTGTGACGTCATGGATTATGTGACGTCATAGGGTATTTGGCGTCATAACGCCGGTCACAATGTCTCTGACGTCATAGCGTCTGCGAATGTCATAGCGGCAGTGAAGGTTCTAACGGCTGTGACGTGTGAGCAGTGCCCTCCCCCCTCTGGTGGTGAAGGGGGGGGGGGGCGCTGTGCAGCAGTGAAGAGTCCACCGGAAAGGACGTTCAGAGAGGAGAACTGGCGGCGCGGCTAGGATTCCACCGCCAGGTGCGCTGCCGTCTTGTGAAGGACGGGAATCGGCGCAGGATTCTACAGAGACAATCAAACGACATTATCTACAAGGGCAATAAAACATTACTCGGGACTGTAAATGTAAGCATGCTACAGAGATGATAAAACATTACTCGGGACTGTAAATGTAAGCATGCTACAGAGATGATAAAACATTGCTCAGGACTAAATGTAAGTGTTACACACGCCCATAAGCATGCTACAGAGATGATACAACATTACTCGAGACTCAATGTAAGTATGCTACAGAGATGATAAGACATTACTCGGGACTGTAAATGTCGACTGTCTATAAGATATTAAAACAAGATTAGTTCAAATCGTTTAAATTGCCGTTAGGTTATACTGCGTACTGGTTTGTAGGCCACGGGAGGCTGGCCGCCGGAGTACCGTAGATCCACCAGTGCGTGCCAAAACGTTTCAATAAATAGCCAAATGACCCGCTTCTGTGTTTTGCACATGCACACGCGACGGGGGTTCTACGCTATCTAGATCTGGCGTGCTAAAGGATATCTAAATTCCAGAGTGACAGATGTTCTACGCCATGGAACCTTCCGACCAGAATGCACTGCGGTGAGTGATTTGAATAGCGTGCGACATACCAGTGCGGCCGCCCGCTCACACAGCAGGTTGTACGTCCAGTAATGGACCTGAAAACAAACCACAATGTAGTCAGTGAACGCGTCTAGACAGTCAGTGAACGCGTCTAGACAGTCAGTGAACGCGTCTAGACAGTCAGTGAACGCATCTAGACAGTCAGTGAACGCGTCTAGACAGTCAGTGAACGCGTCTAGACAGTCAGTGAACGCGTCTAGACAGTGAACGCGTCTAGACAGTCAGTGAACGCGTCTAGACAGTCAGTGAACGCTTTTAGACAGTCAGTGAACGCGTCTAGACAGTCAATGAACGCGTCTAGACAGTCAGTGAACGCATCTAGACAGTCAGTGAACCGTTCTAGACAGTCGGTGAACGCGTCTAGACAGTGAACGCTTCTAGACAGTCAGTGAACGCGTCTAGACAGTCACTGAACGCATCGAGACAGTCAGTGAACGCGTCTAGACAGTGAACGCGTCTAGACAGTCAGTGAACGCGTCTAGACAGTCAGTCCAGTATCTTGCGCCCGAAGGCATCGATGTCTCACTCGGATAAAACAGGTTTAGTGGCTAGATGTATATATAGCGAGATATTAAAGGAGATCTGTATTGACGAGACTGGAGTATCGGAGCGTCCGCAAGGCTTTGTGAATACAACTTACCGGCAGTTGTTTGAGAGGGGAGGGGCCTGTCTGTCACTGACCGGCAGTGTGGTGGGGGGGGGGGGGACATGTTTGTCCCTGACCGGCAGTGTGGTGGGGGGAGGGGGACATGTTTGTTACTGACCGGCAGTGTGGCGGGGGGAGGGGGACATGTTTGTCACTTACCGGCAGTGTGATGGGGGGGGAGGGGGACATGTTTGTCACTGACCGGCAGTGTGGTGGGGGGGAGGGGGACATGTTTGTCACATACCGGCAGTGTGGTGGGGGGGGGACATGTTTGTCACTGACCGGCAGTATGGTGGGGGGAGGGGGACATGTTTGTCATTTACCGGCAGTGTGGTGGGGGGGGGGGAGGGGGACATGTTTGTCACTGACCGACAGTGTGGTGGGGGAGGGGGACATGTTTGTCACATACCGGCAGTGTGGTGGGGGAGGGGGAGATGTTTGTCACATACCGGCAGTGTGGTGGGGGGGAGGGGGACATGTTTGTCACTGACCGGCAGTGTGGTGGGGGGGGGAGGGGGACATGTTTGTCACTGACCGGCAGTGTAGTGGGGGAGGGGGACATGTTTGTCACATACCGGCAGTGTGGTGGGGGGGGGGGACATGTTTGTCACTGACCGGCAGTGTGGTGGGGGGGAGGGGGACATGTTTGTCATTTACCGGCAGTGTCGTGGGGGGGGAGGGGGACATGTTTGTCACTGACCGGCAGTGTGGTGGGGGGGGGGGGGGACATGTTTGTCACTGACCGGCAGTGCAGTGGGGGAGGGGGACATGTTTGTCACATACCGGCAGTGTGGTGGGGGGGGGACATGTTTGTCACCGACCGGCAGTGTGGTGGGGGGGGGGAGGGGGACATGTTTGTCACTGACCGGCAGTGTAGTGGGGGAGGGGGACATGTTTGTCACATACCGGCAGTGTGGTGGGGGGGGGGACATGTTTGTCACATACCGGCAGTGTGGTGGGGGGGGGGGGGGACATGTTTGTCACTGACCGGCAGTGTGGTGGGGGGGAGGGGGACATGTTTGTCATTTACCGGCAGTGTGGTGGGGGGGGGGAGAGGGACATGTTTGTCACTGACCGGCAGTGTGGTGGGGGGGGGGACATGTTTGTCATTTACCGGCAGTGTGGTGGGGGGGAGGGGGACATGTTTGTCACTGACCGGCAGTGTGGTGGGGGGAGGGGGACATGTTTGTCACTGACCGGCAGTGTGGTGGGGGAGGGGGACATGTTTGTCACTGACCGGCAGTGTGGTGGGGGGAGGGGGACATGTTTGTCACTGACCGGCAGTGTGGTGGGGGAGGGGGACATGTTTGTCACTTACCGGCAGTTGTTTGGGGGTGGCGAGTCCTTGGATTCTCTTCAGCGGACCGAATGTCGGGCTCTCTATGTCGTGTACCTGTGAGGATCCACAAGGTGAGGGTGAGGGTTTAGACTTCACTCCCCAGACAACGACACACATAACATAACCCCGCACTATCCATATAACAACAACTTACACATTATGTGCACGCAGCTTCACCCCCCACTCCGATAGCTGTTTGGGTAGACAGCTTCACCCCCCACTCCGATAGCTGTTTGGGTAGACAGCTTCACCCCCCACTCCGATAGCTGTCTGGGTAGACAGCTTCACCCCCCACTCCGATAGCTGTCTGGGTAGACAGCTTCACCCCTCACACCCAGATAGCTCCACGCTCTACACTCTGACAGCCAATGACGGCCCCACTCCGCCTGCACCCCCCCCCCCCCCCGCACCCGCTGCCCACTCACGGCGGTGATGTTGAAGCGCGCCAGATGCTGTGTGGACGCCATCATGGGTCCCTTCGAGATGTCCACGTGCTGGCCCATCCGGTACAATACCACGTGACATCCGGTCCGCGAGCCCGCGGCGATGGCCGGGATCTGGGCGGACTTGTACCTGGAGCACAACGGTTAGGCCACAGCGTTTAATTTCACTCCCAAATTTTATTACACAAGACATAATCTATTACACAAAACATATTCGCATTAAAATACAAATTCATACAATTTCTAGAAGTCACATTTCCCTGAGCTTCACTGCAAAGATGGAAAGTACCACCTACCGGTTGTCCTCAAACATGGAGAGTGCCACCGAGGCGTCGACCTCCAGCCTCTCCAGCCTCGTGTCTTCTTGCTGCAGCCTGGAGCCTAACCGACTGAGACAGTTGAGTTCCGCCTGGAACAACACAAGCATATTGACAATGTCGTGAATCACCCAGAAAGATTTATGGATTTATTAGACAGGTATTCATAAATAGACATATATTATCTTAGATATCATCGAGTCGGTCGGTGTTACATCTGAATTATGCAACAAACATTAACCACAAGAACGACCCACAGCGGCTGTACCGTCATCTCACAACGACCCACAACGGCTGTACAGTCAGAAGGTCTCACAACGGCCCACAGCGGCTGTACAGTCAGAAGATCTCACAACGACCCACAGCGGCTGTACAGTCATCTCACAACGACCCACAGCGGCTGTACAGTCAGAAGGTCTCACAACGGCCCACAGCGGCTGTACAGTCAGAAGATCTCACAACGACCCACAGCGGCTGTACAGTCATCTCACAACGACCCACAGCGGCTGTACAGTCATCTCACAACGACCCACCGCGGCTGTACAGTCATCTCACAACAACCAGCAGCGGCTGTACAGTCCGCTGACAACGACCCACAGCGGCTGTACAGTCATCTCACAACGACCCACAGCGGCTGTACAGTCATCTGACAACGACCCACAGCGGCTGTACAGTCAGAAAGTCTCACAACGACCCACAGCGGCTGTACAGTCATCTGACAACGACCCACAGCGGTTGTACAGTCATCTGACAACGACCCACAGCGGCTGTACAGTCATCTCACAACGACCCACAGCGGCTGTACAGTCATCTGACAACGACCCACAGCGGCTGCACAGTCAGAAGGTCTCACAACGACCCACAGCGGCTGTACAGTCATCTGACAACGACCCACAGCGGTTGTACAGTCATCTCATAACGACCCACAGCGGCTGTACAGTCATCTGACAACGACCCACAGCGGCTGTATAGTCATCTCACAACGACCCACAGCGGCTGTACAGTCATCTCACAACGACCCACAGCGGCTGTACAGTCATCTCACAACGACCCACAGCGGCTGTACAGTCATCTGACAACGACCCACAGCGGCTGTACAGTCAGAAGGTCTCACAACGACCCACAGCGGCTGTACAGTCATCTCACAACGACCCGCAGCGGCTGTACAGTCATCTCACAACAACCCACAGCGGCTGTACAGTCATCTCACAACGACCCACAGCGGCTGTACAGTCATCTCACAACGACCCACAGCGGCTGTACAGTCAGAAGGTCTCACAACGACCCACATCGGCTGTACAATCATCTCACAACGACCCACAGCGGCCGTACAGTCATCTCACAACGACCCACAGCGGCTGTACAGTCAGAAGGTCTCACAACGACCCACAACGGCCGTACAGTCATCTCACAACGACCCACAACGGCCGTACAGTCATCTCACAACGACCCACAGCGGCCGCACAGTCATCTCACAACGACCCAAAGCGGCTGTACAGTCAGAAGGTCTCACAACGACCCACAGCGGCTGTACAGTCATCTCACAACGACCCACAGCGGCTGTACAGTCATCTCACAACGACCCACAGCGGCTGTACAGTCATCTCACAACGACCCACCGCGGCTGTACAGTCATCTGACAACGACCCACAGCGGCTGTACAGTCAGAAGGTCTCACAACGACCCACAGTGGCTGTACAGTCTGAGGGTCTCACAACGACCCACAGCGGCTGTACAGTCATCTCACAACGACCCACAGCGGCTGTACAGTCATCTCACAACGACCCACAGCGGCTGTACAGTCATCTCACAACGACCCACAGCGGCTGTACAGTCATCTCACAACGACCCGCAGCGGCTGTACAGTCAGAATGCCTCACCACGACCCACAGCGGCTGTACAGTCATCTCACAACGACCCGCAGCGGCTGTACAGTCAGCATGCCTCACAACGACCCACAGCGGCTGTACAGTCATCTCACAACGACCCACAGCGGCTGTACAGTCAGCATGCCTCACAACGACCCACACCGGCTGTACAGTCATCTCACAACGACCCACAGCGGCTGTACAGTCAGCATGCCTCACAACGACCCACACCGGCTGTACAGTCATCTCACAACGACCCACAGCGGCTGTACAGTCAGCATGCCTCACAACGACCCACACCGGCTGTACAGTCATCTCACAACGACCCTCAGCGGCTGTACAGTCAGCATGCCTCACAACGACCCACACCGGCTGTACAGTCATCTCACAACGACCCACAGCGGCTGTACAGTCAGCATGCCTCACAACGACCCGCAGCGGCTGTACAGTCAGCATGCCTCACAACGACCCACAGCGGCTGTACAGTCAGCATACCTCACAACGACCCGCAGCGGCTGTACAGTCAGCATGCCTCACAACGACCCACAGCGGCTGTACAGTCAGCATGCCTCACAACGACCCGCAGCGGCTGTACAGTCAGCATGCCTCACAACGACCCACAGCGGCTGTACAGTCAGCATGCCTCACAACGACCCACCGCGGCTGTACAGCCAGCATGCCTCACAACGACCCACAGCGGCTGTACAGTCATCTCACAACGACCCACCGCGGCTGTACAGTCATCTCACAACGACCCGCAGCGGCTGTACAGTCATCTCACAACGACCCACAGCGGCTGTACAGTCAGCATGCCTCACAACGACCCACAGCGGCTGTACAGTCATCTCACAACGACCCACAGCGGCTGTACAGTCAGCATGCCTCACAACGACCCACACCGGCTGTACAGTCATCTCACAACGACCCACAGCGGCTGTACAGTCATCTCACAACGACCCGCAGCGGTTGTACAGTCATCTCACAACGACCCAGAGCGGCTGTACAGTCATCTCACAACGACCCACAGCGGCTGTACAGTCATCTCACAACGACCCACAGCGGCTGTACAGTCATCTCACAACGACCCACAGCGGCTGTACAGTCCTCTCACAACGACCCACAGCGGTTGTACAGTCATCTCACAACGACCCACAGCGGCTGTACAGTCAGCATGCCTCACAACGACCCACAGCGGCTGTACAGTCAGCATGCCTCACAACGACCCGCAGCGGCTGTACAGTCAGCATGCCTCACAACGACCCACAGCGGCTGTACAGTCATCTCACAACGACCCACAGCGGCTGTACAGTCAGAAGGTCTCACAACGACCCACAGCGGCTGTACAGTCATCTCACAACGACCCACCGCGGCTGTACAGTCATGTCACAACGACCCGCAGCGGCTGTACAGTCATCTCACAACGACCCACAGCGGCTGTACAGTCAGAAGGTCTCACAACGACCCACAGCGGCTGTACAGTCATCTCACAACGACCCGCAGCGGCTGTACAGTCATCTCACAACGACCAGCAGCGGCTGTACAGTCATCTCACAACGACCCGCAGCGGCTGTACAGTCATCTCACAACGACCCACCGCGGCTGTACAGTCAGAATGACTCACAACGACCCACAGTGGCTGTACAATCATCTCACAACGACCCGCAGCGGCTGTACAGTCAGAAGGTCTCACAACGACCCGCAGCGGCTGTACAGTCATCTCACAACGACCCGCAGCGGCTGTACAGTCAGAAGGTCTCACAACGACCCGCAGCGGCTGTACAGTCATCTCACAACGACCCGCAGCGGCTGTACAGTCATCTCACAACGACCCACAGCGGCTGTACAGTCATCTCACAACGACCCACACCGGCTGTACAGTCAGAATGCCTCACAACGACCCACAGCGGCTGTACAGTCAGCATGCCTCACAACGACCCACACCGGCTGTACAGTCATCTTACAACGACCCACAGCGGCTGTACAGTCATCTCACAACGACCCACACCGGCTGTACAGTCAGCATGACTCACCGATGTCGGCTTCCAGTCCTGTAGCTTCAGATCTGCATCGTACACAAAGCTGCCGCTCTTCACTGAAGGGAGACACAATCGTTAAATCTAAATATGATGAAACTACTAAACGTCAGAGAAACGACTTTAAACCATTTGATAACAGTCATATATTAATGTACTGACTTATTTTGCAAAATTGCTGCGGCACCGGCACAAGTAAGTTACATGTTCTGACGCAGCCCTTTAATCAACAGATGGAAGCACATTTTCGTACTCACCAGGTGGCCGTACATTCTCGTACTCACCAGATGGCAGCACATTCTGGAACTCTCCAGGTGGCAGCATATTCTCGTACCCACCAGATGGCAGCACATTGTCATACTCACCAGATGGCAGCACATTCGTGTACTCACCAGATGGCAGCACATTCTGGTACTCACCAGATGGCATCTGGTAGCACATTCGTGTACTCACCAGATGGCAGCATATTCTGGTACTCACCAGATGGCATCTGGTAGCACATTCGTGTACTCACCAGATGGCAGCACATTCTGGTACTCACCAGATGGCATCTGGTAGCAGATTCTCGTACTCACCAGATGGCGGCACATTCTGGTACTCACCAGATGGTGGAGGGAAGCTGCAGAGTTCCACGAAGAAGTCGTCTTTAAATGCGCTCTCCAGTACATAGCCCAGCAGGTAGGAACAGGAGCGCCAGAACACCTGTCACAGACACACACCGCAGTACATAGCCCAGCAGGTAGGAACAGGAGCGCCAGAACACCTGTCACAGACACACACCGCAGTACATAGCCCAGCAGGTAGGAACAGGAGCGCCAGAACACCTGTCACAGACACACACCGCAGTACATAGCCCAGCAGGTAGGAACAGGAGCGCCAGAACACCTGTCACAGACACACACCGCAGTACATAGCCCAGCAGGTAGGAACAGAAGCGCCAGAACACCTGTCACAGACACACACCACAGTACATAGCCCAGCAGGTAGGCACAGGAGCGCCAGAACACCTGTCACAGACACACACCGCAGTACATAGCCCAGCAGGTAGGAACAGGAGCGCCAGAACACCTGTCACAGACACACACCGCAGTACATAGCCCAGCAGGTAGGCACAGGAGCGCCAGAACACCTGTCACAGACACACACCGCAGTACATAGCCCAGCAGGTAGGCACAGGAGCGCCAGAACACCTGTCACAGACACACACCGCAGTACATAGCCCAGCAGGTAGGCACAGGAGCGCCAGAACACCTGTCACAGACACACACCGCAGTACATAGCCCAGCAGGTAGGAACAGGAGCGCCAGAACACCTGTCACAGACACACACCGCAGTACATAGCCCAGCAGGTAGGAACAGGAGCGCCAGAACACCTGTCACAGACACACACCGCAGTACATAGCCCAGCAGGTAGGCACAGGAGCGCCAGAACACCTGTCACAGGCACACACCGCAGTACATAGCCCAGTAGGTAGGAACAGGAGCGCCAGAACACCTGTCACAGACACACACCGCAGTACATAGCCCAGCAGGTAGGAACAGGAGCGCCAGAACACCTGTCACAGACACACACCGCAGTACAGTCAGCATGCCTCACAACGACCCACAGCGGCTGTACAGTCATCTCACAACGACCCACAGCGGCTGTACAGTCAGAAGGTCTCACAACGACCCACAGCGGCTGTACAGTCATCTCACAACGACCCACCGCGGCTGTACAGTCATGTCACAACGACCCGCAGCGGCTGTACAGTCATCTCACAACGACCCACAGCGGCTGTACAGTCAGAAGGTCTCACAACGACCCACAGCGGCTGTACAGTCATCTCACAACGACCCGCAGCGGCTGTACAGTCATCTCACAACGACCAGCAGCGGCTGTACAGTCATCTCACAACGACCCGCAGCGGCTGTACAGTCATCTCACAACGACCCACCGCGGCTGTACAGTCAGAATGACTCACAACGACCCACAGTGGCTGTACAATCATCTCACAACGACCCGCAGCGGCTGTACAGTCAGAAGGTCTCACAACGACCCGCAGCGGCTGTACAGTCATCTCACAACGACCCGCAGCGGCTGTACAGTCAGAAGGTCTCACAACGACCCGCAGCGGCTGTACAGAACACCTGTCACAGACACACACCGCAGTACATAGCCCAGCAGGTAGGCACAGGAGCGCCAGAACACCTGTCACAGACACACACCGCAGTACATAGCCCAGCAGGTAGGCACAGGAGCGCCAGAACACCTGTCACAGACACACACCGCAGTACATAGCCCAGCAGGTAGGCACAGGAGCGCCAGAACACCTGTCACAGACACACACCGCAGTACATAGCCCAGCAGGTAGGCACAGGAGCGCCAGAACACCTGTCACAGACACACACCGCAGTACATAGCCCAGCAGGTAGGCACAGGAGCGCCAGAACACCTGTCACAGACACACACCGCAGTACATAGCCCAGCAGGTAGGAACAGGAGCGCCAGAACACCTGTCACAGACACACACCGCAGTACATAGCCCAGCAGGTAGGAACAGGAGCGCCAGAACACCTGTCACAGACACACACCGCAGTACATAGCCCAGCAGGTAGGCACAGGAGCGCCAGAACACCTGTCACAGGCACACACCGCAGTACATAGCCCAGTAGGTAGGAACAGGAGCGCCAGAACACCTGTCACAGACACACACCGCAGTACATAGCCCAGCAGGTAGGAACAGGAGCGCCAGAACACCTGTCACAGACACACACCGCAGTACATAGCCCAGCAGGTAGGAACAGGAGCGCCAGAACACCTGTCACAGACACACACCGCAGTACATAGCCCAGTAGGTAGGAACAGGAGCGCCAGAACACCTGTCACAGACACACACCGCAGTACATAGCCCAGCAGGTAGGAACAGGAGCGCCAGAACACCTGTCACAGACACACACCGCAGTACATAGCCCAGCAGGTAGGCACAGGAGCGCCAGAACACCTGTCACAGACACACACCGCAGTACATAGCCCAGCAGGTAGGAACAGGAGCGCCAGAACACCTGTCACAGACACACACCGCAGTACATAGCCCAGCAGGTAGGCACAGGAGCGCCAGAACACCTGTCACAGACACACACCGCAGTACATAGCCCAGTAGGTAGGAACAGGAGCGCCAGAACACCTGTCACAGACACACACCGCAGTACATAGCCCAGTAGGTAGGAACAGGAGCGCCAGAACACCTGTCACAGACACACACCGCAGTACATAGCCCAGCAGGTAGGAACAGGAGCGCCAGAACACCTGTCACAGACACACACCGCAGTACATAGCCCAGCAGGTAGGAACAGGAGCGCCAGAACACCTGTCACAGACACACACCGCAGTACATAGCCCAGCAGGTAGGCACAGGAGCGCCAGAACACCTGTCACAGACACACACCGCAGTACATAGCCCAGCAGGTAGGAACAGGAGCGCCAGAACACCTGTCACAGACACACACCGCAGTACATAGCCCAGCAGGTAGGCACAGGAGCGCCAGAACACCTGTCACAGACACACACCGCAGTACATAGCCCAGCAGGTAGGCACAGGAGCGCCAGAACACCTGTCACAGACACACACCGCAGTACATAGCCCAGCAGGTAGGAACAGGAGCGCCAGAACACCTGTCACAGACACACACCGCAGTACATAGCCCAGCAGGTAGGCACAGGAGCGCCAGAACACCTGTCACAGACACACACCGCAGTACATAGCCCAGCAGGTAGGAACAGGAGCGCCAGAACACCTGTCACAGACACACACCGCAGTACATAGCCCAGCAGGTAGGAACAGGAGCGCCAGAACACCTGTCACAGACACACACCGCAGTACATAGCCCAGCAGGTAGGCACAGGAGCGCCAGAACACCTGTCACAGACACACACCGCAGTACATAGCCCAGCAGGTAGGCACAGGAGCGCCAGAACACCTATCACAGACACACACCGCAGTACATAGCCCAGCAGGTAGGAACAGGAGCGCCAGAACACCTGTCACAGACACACACCGCAGTACATAGCCCAGCAGGTAGGCACAGGAGCGCCAGAACACCTGTCACAGACACACACCGCAGTACATAGCCCAGCAGGTAGGAACAGGAGCGCCAGAACACCTGTCACAGACACACACCGCAGTACATAGCCCAGCAGGTAGGCACAGGAGCGCCAGAACACCTGTCACAGACACACACCGCAGTACATAGCCCAGTAGGTAGGAACAGGAGCGCCAGAACACCTGTCACAGACACACACCGCAGTACATAGCCCAGTAGGTAGGAACAGGAGCGCCAGAACACCTGTCACAGACACACACCGCAGTACATAGCCCAGCAGGTAGGAACAGGAGCGCCAGAACACCTGTCACAGACACACACCGCAGTACATAGCCCAGCAGGTAGGAACAGGAGCGCCAGAACACCTGTCACAGACACACACCGCAGTACATAGCCCAGCAGGTAGGCACAGGAGCGCCAGAACACCTGTCACAGACACACACCGCAGTACATAGCCCAGCAGGTAGGAACAGGAGCGCCAGAACACCTGTCACAGACACACACCGCAGTACATAGCCCAGCAGGTAGGCACAGGAGCGCCAGAACACCTGTCACAGACACACACCGCAGTACATAGCCCAGCAGGTAGGCACAGGAGCGCCAGAACACCTGTCACAGACACACACCGCAGTACATAGCCCAGCAGGTAGGAACAGGAGCGCCAGAACACCTGTCACAGACACACACCGCAGTACATAGCCCAGCAGGTAGGAACAGGAGCGCCAGAACACCTGTCACAGACACACACCGCAGTACATAGCCCAGCAGGTAGGAACAGGAGCGCCAGAACACCTGTCACAGACACACACCGCAGTACATAGCCCAGCAGGTAGGCACAGGAGCGCCAGAACACCTGTCACAGACACACACCGCAGTACATAGGCCAGCAGGTAGGAACAGGAGCGCCAGAACACCTGTCACAGACACACACCGCAGTACATAGCCCAGCAGGTAGGAACAGGAGCGCCAGAACACCTGTCACAGACACACACCGCAGTACATAGCCCAGCAGGTAGGCACAGGAGCGCCAGAACACCTGTCACAGACACACACCGCAGTACATAGCCCAGCAGGTAGGCACAGGAGCGCCAGAACACCTATCACAGACACACACCGCAGTACATAGCCCAGTAGGTAGGAACAGGAGCGCCAGAACACCTGTCAGACACACCGCATGTCACCAACATGGCAACGAGTGACTTAAATTCTATCCAATACTTATATAATATAATATAATTATGTACAATATGTAAATCTTTTTGTGACAGCTGATACCTAACTTGACAGTTGTGTATGTGATGACTGCCGCCTGGTGGGATACGCGTTGCTCGTGTGCATCAAGGCTTGCAGTATTGTTGCGGCCTGACTCAATATCTGTTCATATAAACCACTTCCTCCTTCACTACCCTGGTTACTTCATCCACTGCCCTGGTTACCTCATTCACTACCATAGCTACCTCATTCATTACCCTGGTTACCTCATTCACTACCATGGTTACCTTATCCACTACTCTGGTCACTTGAGTATCTACTCTGGTTACCTCATTACCCTGGTTACCTCATTCACTACTCTGGTCACTTAAGTATCTAACCTGGTTACCTCATTCACTAACCTGGTTACCTCCTTCATTATCCTGGTTACCTCAGTCAACACCCTGATTACCTCATTCAACACCCTTGTTACCTCCTTCATTATCCTGGTTACCTCAGTCAACACCCTGGTTACCTCATTCAACACCCTTGTTACCTCCTTCATTATCCTGGTTACCTCAGTCAACACCGTGGTTACCTCATTCCCTACCCTTGTTACCTCATTCACTACCCTGGTTACCTCATTCCTTGACCTTGTTACCTCATTCACTAACCTGGTAACCGCATTCACTACCATCGTTACCTCATTCACTACCCTGGTTACCTCATTCGCCACTGTGGGATCCTCATCCTTGAAATGTAAAAACTGTAATTCGCATTCTTCTTCCAGGGGGCGATGCATGTCCCATGGCTCTCCATTCACCAGAGCCACCACTGATCGCGTCATCAACAGCTCCTGAATGTCTGGTGAATATACCACATTGCAAGATACAACAGCTGGAGAACCTTCTAGACCATGGATATCTGTATTGCTGGATTGTGGCTTACAGATAGTTAACAGTAACAGATCTTCCAGATAATGTCAAATAGTCTGCAATTAACATTTATATGACTTATTTCAACATTTTTCAGCAGCTTTCCTGATGTATTCAGTGATATAACGATTGCCACATAATTGGAATGCTTTGCACCAGACTGAGTACAATTACAAATGTACAGTAACTTACCATACATAGCATGCTGTACTTGTCTGGGTGCTTATGTATACAGCAGTTACGTGACCTCTTGGGCTGTACTTACGCATGGCGCAGTTAAATGGTGTTGACAGCCCTTTGTTCATGAGGAGTGTGCAGTCTTCAGGCGGCCCTTTGTGCTCAACTTTAATCTTTTCCACCCTGGAAACCAATCCCATCTGGCGTGCCAACTCCTGGCCAAACATCTGGTTCCGCTTCTGTCGTACCTCGGCATTGCTCACCTGTTTTGTTTGTCTGCAATAACCTGTGCAAATACAACAACCAGGTATTACATTAGGCATGGTTGATAGTAAACAGTTTTACTGGTAACACATTTTGGTATGTTAACAATTGATGTGTTAATTAAAAGATCTTTATAGGCCTAATATCATAAATAAAATAATTGATTTGAGGTAATAACATAACAGCTTGCCCTCTATGGCACGGGCGGCACACCACCACCACTGTAGTAATGTGGTAGCCCCCCCCCCCCCCTCCTCTGGGAGTATGATATTTCATTGGCACTACAAAATACTATTTTGCAAAGAGCTAGTTACAAAATTGACGGATTGTTGTGCGTCATGAAAAGGTTTCTGGACTGTTGGATGACTGATTTGCCTGGTCCATATGAAGAAAAGGATGATTCCGGGACCCTAGGCGCAGATGTTTACCCCACTGCCACCAACACTACCCCACAAGCGGATGGGGAGACTCAGTGACAGCGACAGCATTGTGCATGGAAAACTCTTGGCGCAAGTACCACCAGGCAAGCCTGCTTCTCAAGGGGCAAACAGTGTTGATGCTAAATTCTTTAGACGCCCGTCAGGAATCAACTGTAGCTTGTATCATAATGTGTGCACACACAATCATAGTGTCTATGTATTCTATCTTCTGACATCAAGAAAATGTGTCATCACTAGGTGGTTTTGGTTATATTTTCGCGAAGAAATATTGGAGCATACCTCTTTTCCCGACCAACCACCATAAGCATGCAGCGCTACCTGTCAAGTCCTCCCACCCTTTGTAGCCTGGGTCTCCAAGTTTTTAATCATGAATTACCTGTGACAGAGGGTGCTGATGTGGGAGGGGACAAAAGGCTGAAGTAGCTGCTGAAGTACAGAAAAGTTCTGAGGTGTTCCTAGATCCCCATAAAGCACCAATGTCTGATGATATTATGATAACATGAAAGCCATTACCTCAACGCATCAGAAAAAAGTGGCATCCGAGCAATTTGGTATCCGAAAGGTGTTTATATGGCTTGCCAAAGTCTCATCCCCAAAGGTACTTTGGAACTTTTCAGCACTTTGGCAGCTACTTCAGGTGTTTGTCCCCACCCTGCTGGTGTTGTCCTTAAGTTTAAAGTAAGCAACTGACAGCGAGAGGAACCAAATTGTATTTACAGGTACCAGCATGCACCAAAAATATATATGGCACCCAGATCAGAAGGCTGGATGGGAAAAGTTGTATGCTCACGATGTGTGAATTATTGGTTATTGTGTTGTTTCAGGCCAATTGGCTGGATACCCAATGCGCACACTATGTATGCGTAAATCTGTTTTTTTGGGGGGCTGGTATCGGAAACTGATGACGCAATGAAAATGATGATGAAATGAGAACAGTATATACAGGAAAACAGACATCAGGCCCAATGCTAAATAGTATGATCAAGTCTATATTATTTACGGCTGAGGCGACTGAAGTGACATCAAAACAAGATAGGCACCCAGATCAGAAGGTTGGATAGGAAAAGTTGTATGCTCCAACATTTGATGACAACTTGATGTCACAAGATAGAACAAAGTATATAGAATATGTAAAAACTATGATTGCACGCAGGGACACTGTTGTGCCCCAAGAGAAGCAGGCTTGCCTAGGAGCATGTTGACAGCGGGATGTTTCGGCCAAGGGATATTTTTGACTGCGGTCAGGGTGGAGGGGGTAAGGGAAGTGTGAGGGGGGGGGGGGGGGGGAGGGGGTAGATTAGGTGGAGGAGATTAGATCTAGGGATTAAGCGGAGGCTGAAGGGTGAACCGGTGTGTGAATTAATCAAATGGTTATTGTGTTATTTCAGGCTAATTGGCTAGACACCCGATGCATATACTGTATATGAGTAAATCTTTTTGGGGGGGGGCTGGTATCGGAAAATGATGACGAAACAAAAACGACGATGAAACAAAAACAGTAAATACAGGAAAACGGATATCTGGCCCAATGCAAAATATTATGATAAAATATATATTATTTACGGCTGAGACGACTGAGGTGATATCAAAACAAGATAGCCATGATGAAGGAACTACAGCTGTATGAACGCTACTTATTCTGATGCTGTATGTTCACTACATGTTGGCCAATGCAAGCGCATCTTCATAAATGTATCCTGGACAGGAATATGTAGGTATAACAGGTTAATTTTATATTTTTCGTTCACATCATCGTATGATGGCTTGAATGAAAGCTTACAATGAGGGAAAGCCCACAAAAAAAAACTTATTTAGATATCTTCATTCATAAGTGAGTGATCAGCTGTTAAAAGCTGACACTTTTTGACATTTTCTGCCAGTGTAAACGAATGACAAGGTGGGCGATAATGAGGGCAGTTCCACACATCCGGTTTCAGTCAGGCTTTTAAGCCACAAGGGGTGCTTCATTAATTTGGCTTGGCGCTCAAAAGCGCCTTCCTTTAGAGACAAATAGTATATGCTTTCAACTTTATAATACACCAATGACATAGAAAATCATTGTTCACTTCTGTTTCCCGTTATATTAGGATTATTTATGGAATTTTGAAAATTACCTAAGTTTCAAAGAGCTGCGAAATGAAGAAAAAAACAAATTTTCGATCTAAAACAGCAACTTTCAGTTGATGAGACCTTTCATGAACAGGATAACACTAAATATCTTGCTTGATTTTGATTGGTTAATATTGCATACCATCAAAGAAGAGACATGGGGTGATTCCTGTCAAATTTGCAAATGGCCGCCACCGCCGCCGATGAAGCGGTTTATTTCTGTTTCTGCCAGCCATGTATCGTTTGGAAAATTAATTGATGTCTTGAAACATTAAGATACATCCTTTTTCTATCAAACAATGTCAATGTCAGTTTAAGGAAAAAATTTGAAATGATAAACGTCAGAAATGGTAGATTTGTGCGACCTACTTTGCTGTCATGACGGTCTCGCTGTCATCGCTAGAATATGTAGCCCTTTGAGGCTTTGTGGGGCATGTTACCAGGTTACAGGGCTAGCCTCTACGCCTTCAAACGTTGACCACCAAACCCTCCACACCATACCCCCAGCACCAACGCAGACCCCTCCCCCCTCCAAACCCCGGCCCCTACCACCCACCCCCCGCTAGCGGTCAATGAGGGCGTAAACCCCACTTGCGCCCAGGAAAACTCCCAGTGCCAGTGGGCGGACACATGGGCGATAATTGGGCTGCTGGACTGAAGGGCACACCAAAAAAACAAAGACAGATTTGACCGCTTTAAAAATGAGCACTTACATCGACAGAACGAAGCAGCACCAGAAGTCAATCTGTTATACAATTTCGCAGAATTGTTCATGGCAGTAAATGTTTGATACGCAAGAAAACTACAAATGCCCACGACACTCGCTCTCGGAACCAGTAGAATTAGCCGCTGGGTGAACACAGGAGCCTTATTTTGATCGTACTATCGGAGGATTGAATGGGGCCTTAGAACGTTCCAAAGAATCGCGGTCGTGTTTTGCCAACCGTGAAGGAACGAGGTAAGCTACAAAATAAAACCCCTAACCTATCGAGGCCGGGGGGAGGGGGGGGGGGAGGGGGCCCCACAACGCATACTAAACGTTGTGCCCCCCCCCCCCCCCCCCGGGCCTGCCACTGTGCCTGTGCTCTATATATTGTAATTTACAGTAGCTTCAATATTGTGGCGTTGTGGCCGAGATGGAACAATTAATTACGTGTGTTGTCAGCGGGGAGGTAGGGAAGCACAGCCTGTTAAAACTGGCACGTAACCCCGGGGAGGTGGTGGGGGGGGGGTGGGGGGGATACACTGTTATACGAATATGGTGGGGTCCGCAGGTGCCTCGATGCCTGAATTACGGATATATGTGATGAAAAACATGCCCCTACAGGGCGGATATTTTTAAACTTGCGACGGGGCCTGAAAATGGGTGTCCATAGAGCGGGTTACGGCGGTGAAATGGGGAACCCACCCAAACCCAGCAATGAATTATGTAACCCCCCGCCCCCCCCGGCCCACCCTACAGATAGGCCGCGGCGCTATAAGATAAGATAAGATAAGATAAAGTTTTATTTAACGTCGGTATGTAAAAGTCAACAATAAACATTAGCACACGTGCTATTGACCGACAATGATAAAATGACATGAGCGGATGAGATATATATACATATGACAATGACAATATAACAACCTTTGCATCTCATAAAACCTTACCCATTAGCTATGTTACATAATGTGCACGAATTACAGTGACACAAGAACACATCCGAGGTTGACAGCGTTGTTTTAAATTCCTTGGCAGATTTGGCAACTTCGTTTCCTTGTTGAGCATGTTCCATAGCTTGCTACCTTGATACTTCAATGAATTATGGCCATAAGCTGTTGTCTTAACGCGTGGCATACATATATTTGGCCCATTTTTTAAAATGTAATTGTTTTCCTTCACGTTATACATGTCATGAAGATAACTAGGCCCAATCTTGTTGATACTCTTGTAAACTTCTAATGATATGCAGCGCAATCGTTCAACATATAGCAATGGTCTACCCGCTCTCTTCCTCAACTCTGCGTATTCTGATCTAAAGTCATTAAACACATACCTCAATGCCCGCTCCTGTATCTTTTCAATCTTACGCATATTTTTCATATCACAAAAATGCCATACAACGGGACAATAATTAAAATGTGAAAGAATAAAAGCATGAAATAACGTAAGTTTGCTATCAACATCCATTAATTTAGAAACTCTAGCTAAAACATTGAGACTTTTTCCAGCCTTCTTGCATAAACTTGATATATGGTTGCCGAAAGTTAACCTAGCGTCCAGTTGAATACCTAGTAGTGTTACTTCCTGTTGTGCTGCCAGTTCTGTTCCAGAAATCGAAAACGATCTGTGCTGACTTAATTCGTTTCTCTTTTCAAACACGATTGCCTGGTACTTACTTGGGTTCGCTTTCATGTAATTGTCGACGAACCACGTTGTTATCTCCGATAACGCCTTCTCTAGAGTTACTTTGACCTTCTTAAACTCCTTACCTTGAGCCGCCACAGTATTATCATCAGCATAATTATACTTATCGGTTCCCCGTGCGGTGGATACAAGCAGGTCATTCGTAAATACATTATACAGATGTGGACCAAAAACAGATCCCTGTGGTGCTCCTTTCTTGAGGGTAAGCCACTCGCTCCGATTATGTCCTAGTTTTACCCTCTGTTCGCGGTTCGTAAGATAGCTTGCAACTAGCGTACATGATTGTTTACTTATGCCATAAGCGTTCATCTTGGTAATCAATAATCTGTGTGGAAGACAATCGAATGCTTTTGAGAGATCCATTAGTATAGCTCCCATAACTTGATTATTATCTAATGCATTTTTGGAGTCTTCAACTAAGCGCATCAGTAGGCTTTGACAACTGTGTCCCTTTCTAAACCCAGATAGTCTGGGTGATAACCTGGGTTCCATAAAGGACATAAGCTGGTCACACAATATTTTTTCATATATCTTGGAGATACAGGGAAGAACACTTACTTGTCTGTAGTTTTCCTTATTTAAGTTGTCCTTCTTCTTGAAAATTGGTGTGACTTCAGCGTATTTTAGTTCTTTTGGAAACGTATTACAATTAATCGTCATATTTAACACATACCTTAATGGCTCACACAGGATGGCAGCTCCCAGCTTGATAAGCTTCGGAGGTATCTTGTCGTAGCCACTAGCCTTCGACACGTCAATGCCTTTAAGTGCGTTGTATATTTCGTGGCTACTTACTGCCCGAAAGTTAAAAGTTTCCGTTATACCTTGGTTACCTTCCTTTATAGCCATAACGGATTTATGATCTTTGTGATAAAGAAGGGTTTCGTCTATTGGTTGATCATCTGGTATGTCATCTAGTTGGCCTATGTCTTTGGCAACGTCTATGAAATATTGATTAAATATGTCACTTACCTTTGATGGATCTGATATTATTTCGTCTCGCTCTTTCAGTAACACGTTTCCGCTGCTTGCGTTTTTTCTTGATATCAGTGGTTTTACAACTTTCCAGAATTCCTTCCCGTTAGTCGTAGCTTCGCTACATTTCCCCTTTATGTACTTTTGCATGCTTACTTTCCGAAGACGTCCTATGAGATTCCTTTGCTTTCTGTATTTTTCCCAATTCTCTTGGCTACTCAATTGCTCGTACTTCCGTCTCAGCATATTTTTTACATTTATGGCTTTGCGAAGATGGCTATTCATATAGGGCACACAGTTATTCTTAACTACCCGTTGCTTGGTTGGTGCATGTCTATCAACGACCTCTTTGATCAATGTGCTACAAAACCAATATGAATCATCAACATCTTCAAAGACTTCACCTACATGAAAAGGTACCGATGCTAGATCGTCTTTGTATTTAAACTCATCAAAATGTTTAAAGCTTCGATAATAGACACGTTTCTGCTGCCTAATGGGAACTTCTATTTTCGTTGCTACGCAAACCATATGGTGAAAATCGCTGAGGCCCGTATCTATACATGATACATCTCGTAAGCGCTTCGACACATTTGTAATCACAACATCAATTAAGGTCGGTATTTTACCTTTGAAACAAGTTGGTGACTTAACGATAGTTTTAGTACCATAGACCTCTAATACGTCATTCAGACAACTTTTATGGTTTAACATGTTTACATTTAAATCTCTTAACAGTACAAGGTTAACCTGTTCAGCAGCGATTGCATTCAGAAGGCTATCGATCTTTGTCACAAGTAATGCGTTTTTAACCTTCGGCTGCTTGTATACACTGAGAAAGAGCCACTTTTCAGCATTCAGCGTCACTTCTATTGCCAGGGATTCGATACGCTCCTTCTCGTCTTCATTAATTTCTATATCCTTGCGCCGCCGGTGTGGTATATCGTCTCTTACCTGCACCATTATGCCTCCAGAGCTGTCTGTATTATCATTTCGGTGGACCTTGTACCCATTTAAAGTAAATTGGCCTGCCGGAAAGCTATCGTCTAACTTAGTCTCTTGAATGAACAAGACATCTAATGCGCCTTTTCCCAGTGCTTGGCTAAGCGGTCCAAACTTATGTCGTACGCTGTTTATGTTAATGTGGGCTATCTTGAGATTTTTTACATTTCTCTGATGAAATGGCGCGAGCCCAAATAACTCTTCATCTTCGTTGGCTTCGATCGCTGCCACTAAATTCTCCTGTCGTTCGCTTACCTTTTCATGATTGCGGCAGTCCTGGACAGATGTGGGGTCGTACCTTACCTCATTATTCTTGGGTGTAGCTATTATGTCGGTAGGGGCACATGTATGATCCTCATTCATCATAAAAGGCTGATCAGGCCGGTACCTTACACTATCTGCAGCACGGCTTAAAATATCTTTTGACTCTTTTACCTTGCATGGTATCGTTAAAACATCACGTGACATGTCATCTTCCATAAAACAAAGCTCATCATTACAATGTGCAACATCTGTGTCGGTTAGATCGCTTAAAATATGGGCTTTACTGCCTAGTTGCCCAGTAAAATCACATTGACAGCTCCCCTCATTCATAAAATGTAAATCAGACTTGCTACATAATATTAAATCGTCAGTGGAGCCATCACTTAACATATCGGCCCTTCCTCCATTGCCGAATACCTATTTACAAAACTTGGCCTTGTGGCCCGAGCGACCACAAGTGTAACAAGTGACGTAGTGTCCATGTCGGCAGTTGTCGGTCACATGTCCTTCCTCCGCGCAGTAGTAACACCTAGGCTGGTCGTTCGTCTTCTCTGTCGCGCGGGATCTGTCTGTCGCCTCTCGTCGGGCTCGGTGCCGTCGCTCTACATGTGTCCACTCGCCTCCGTCACGGTGCCGTCCCTCTACCTGCGTCCTCTCGCCTCCGTCACAGTGCCGTCGCTGTCCCCGCGTCCACTCGCCTCCGTCACGGTGCCGTCGCTGAACCTGGGTCCAGTCGTCTCCGTCACGGTCCCGTTCTCCGCGGTCGGCGATGCGATACGCAGGTCTCCTGTCTACTGTCGCGTTATGTCGTCGTCCGGGTCCCGTCGCCGGTCCGTCCTGATCCGTCCGGCTGCGTCCACGTCCGTCGTGGTCCTTGGGGGTCTTACGGGGTCGGGTACAGACGTCTTTGTCCTTGTCCGCATCGTCTGTTGGTGTCAACTTGAGCAGTTGGCAGAGTCTGTTCTGGCCCTTGCACGTCAGATGTGTCGCGTCATTCGTCATGTATCCGTCGTTGAAGGATCCGTCATTAAGCCTAAACAGGGGGGAGTTGTCGGTAAAGTCGCATCCCATGTCGTCGCATAGTCCTTGCAGGCCGGAGTTTACCATGTCGATGCGTTCCCTCATGTCCGTGCCAAGTCGTGGACAGATGGCAGACACCATCACGGAGGCAGCTTTGTCCTTGGCAGCCCGGATTAGCTTACTGAAGCGCTCCACGATGGTGTCCAGGGAAGCGCCGCGATTGGAGCAGTCGTTGCCCCCTCCCACGATGACAATGCGCTTGAACGTCTTGGGGATGGCCTTCAGTCGGTCCGTCAGGGTCGGAAGTGTCGCTCCAGAGACACTGATGACGCTCGTGTCCTTCAGCTTCCTCTCGTCAACCTCTGATGAGGCTTGTCCCGATGAGGAGCGTCTTGTCTGGCTGTCCGGCCCGTAGTGTTGTCCATGTCGTCTTCTGGATGTTGGCAGTCAGCTTGGCGTTTTCCCGTCTCACGTCTGAAACCTCCTTCGTCAGCTTGTCGCAGCGGTCGGTCTTGTCCTTTACGTCCTTCTGCAAGCCGCTGTTTCGGTCCTCCAGTCTGGTCAGTCGCTTGTTGACTGCCGTCAGGGTGGTCGTCAGTGTTGTCACCATGGCGTGGAGGCTCATGACAACACTGGGTACCGTCCGACATGTGGGGCAAGTCCACAGGCCCGCCGCCTCTGCCTCCGTGGCCCCGACGCACAGCTGGTGGAACCACACCAGGCAGAGAAAGCATCGTATGGTGTCCAACTTGGAGTCAGTCTTCCGGCAGGCATCCACACAGAGGCCGTTGTTCGGCTGGGAGGGGGGTGGGGCTCCCCCGCAGGCTGGGAAGCGAACGTCGCGGCAATGGGCGCACAGCGTCAAGTCGCCCTGTGTGAGCTCCACGCCGAGCCCGTCACGGCTGAAAGGACACGAGCCGGTGGGCAGTCCTTCGCACTTCATACCTGCTGTTAGGGGATTAGCACCTAGGCTTAACTCGTAACAGGCAGCAGGTGCGAGAATAAATATGTCGCCTTGCCTGTTCAATAGTCCCGAGGTATCAAGTTTATATGGTTCACAGTCACCATAAATGCAGAATTTCCGTCGTTTTGAGTATAGAAATATCTTCCTGGAGTATTCCTATAACTTATGCAGCCAAATATTTTTGAAGACTCGTCCAATTCGTAGCGAAAATCGGTTGTAAATCGAGAGCTCAGAGAATGTCCTCTGTGGTTGACCTCCGTGAGAAAGGTATAGTGTATAGTGGGTATACATGTAGAGTAAGTAAGTATCAATTAAATTATCAGCATTACCAAGATTCTAACTAGTTGTCAAAAAACCTTCTTCCATATGTTCTCTAAATGAAGAAACATTTACAATTAATGTGCTACCAAGACCCCCTCCCCCTCCTCCATCCCACCGTTTTAACTTTCCAACCAGTCACCCTTCTCGGGTTCTAATTAACTGCCATCCCCTTTCTGGTTCTAACTGGCAGTCCAACCGGTCACCCTTCTCGGGTTCTCGAGAACCCAAGAGTCCCTGCCTCCGGTCACAGTTTGGAGATCTCGCCACACTTAATGGTGTAATAAGACGGGGACAAGAAGTAAATGTGTGTAACTATTGCCGGAAGGTTTAATCAGATGGGCTAGTCACCTTCACTCATGTGTCAAATAGGCCAACTTACCAGCCGGATGATTTTTTGGACCATTTTGACCAACCTCTGTGGTGCGCAGTTAAGTGCATTTGTTCACAACTGGGAAGTCAACGAGCAAACGGCTTCGATTCTTGGCAAGCCTCCAAACATCAGTTAAGGTAGATGCATAGATTACATTTTTTTCAGACAAACTTCTTGACATTTTTTCAACTTATAGTACTGTGTATCCAAAACGATAAAATAACATAAAAAAGATATGTCTTCTACCTACTTTTCTGTCAAAATGACGTTGAATAGGTAGGGGGTCATATCTAATTTTATAATGGCCGTCAATGGAGAATTTTGGAATTTCGACACGAAATATTCAACAGAAAAAAACGGCTCAGACAAAGTTAATAAAACTTTGTCTGTAACAATCTTGCTCCTTGTTTGTTCAAATAGGAGAAAAAAATATATGGGTCTTCTACCTCGTTTTTCGGTAAAATGACCCTGAACATGGAAATTGTGCCGGTAATTCTGAGGGTCGGAATGGGAAACATGCTGAACTAGAGACACAAGTGAATAAGATACTTGATGTTATCAAATTTACATGAAAACATTTAAGCAACCAAACGTGTAAGCATATAGGCCTACAATGATACGATGATGTGGGGGATCCCTATACACCCCCCCCCCCCCCCACGCCTCCCCCACTGATTTACTGTGCCTGTGTTGTCAACGCTATGTAATTTGCCGGCTTGTTTCTAGTGCCACTTCGTTCAAAGATACATTTATACATCCCAATAAGTTCTTTAGTTTGCTTGGACTTGCGTTTGCCCATCAATTTCCCTTTACAGCCCTTCAGTTTCGCGACTTTGTTACATAAACAAGAAATAAACGATGACGCGCTGCGGACAATAGGACTATAAAGTCTCGTTCGCCTAGACTTCCGGTTTACTCATTTTGGGGACAAACAAACGAAGCACGTGTTCGGAACGAGTTTAGAATCTCTGCGCACACTGGTATCCTGACTATCTGTGACGTAGGCATGACGTGTATGTTACGCAAAGAGAGAGACTGGGAACCAGACTACCTGCGCAAAAGCCAGGCGCTGAGGGGTGGGTCCATTGCGGAAGGCCTGGCGATATAATTAAGAATATTTAAGAAATATAGCTGCCCAAAACGGATAGACGACATATTTTTCGTTCATTTGCGCCACCACAATGACTAATATCTGTTACGACGGGACAACACGGCTGAGAAATTAACGTTTTTTTGCATTTCCTACGAAAACGAGACATTATGACGTCACACGGATTCTCCCTGAGTGACAACGTTGGCGCAACGCTTCAAACAGAAAACTTACAAAGAATGAAGAACTTTTTCTTTTCGTGATCCAAAAGTGATACGAAAACATCCTACTGGTCTTAATTTACCTTTACCATGTGGTTTAATGACGCGTCCGTGTGTTGTTACTCCATGCGCTGCACATTTTGACAGCGGAATGGTTAAGACGATCACTTGCTCTCGCCATTTTTGTTACCGCGGAGGCACGTGAAACTCTGTGACGTCACTCGCACTTTGGAGAACTCGCGAAAGCCCGGGTGCAGGGCTAAATTTAGAACGCTATTTTTAGCTTTCGAGTGTTGTGAAGACGGATTTTTCCTTGTATATTCCGAAAGTTCTGCGCTCCATCGCCTCCAAATATTTTAACCTCTATCTCCCATAGCCATGTTTAGTGAAATAGTACTCATAGTCTTTAGAATAAATCTGGACAGAAATTGACTTATAGCTGCCTATAGTTCAACATGGAGCACGTGTGTTTGTTTGTCCCCAAATTTGAAATCTCGCGGCCCGATCGTGAGAACTGTATAGCCCTATAGAGCATTCGCCATATTAGCCTGGTTCCGCGGCCCAACTTCGCTCGCCGCTCACGGTGCTTGCAAGTATGAGTATGAGCGGCGGTACCAGCTTATCGCCAGATCGCAGCGGCATAGTCCACCAGATGGCGCCACAGTGATGCCTGGAACCTTCTTAACGGAAGATCAGAGCCGTCGTTCTTTCGTTCTGTTTTTTTTTTGGAGGGGGGGAGGGGGGGTTCTTCGTTTGGTGAGATCTCGATACTCTCGTCGGATGCAGGGACTCTAGGGCTCTCAAACCCGCCCAACCCTGTCCAACGCTGCGGCTCTCACACCCGCCCAGCCCTGTCCAACGCCGCGGCTCTCACACCCGCTCTCACACCCGCGTTTTAATAACGCCCTAAACAGTCTGGCTCTGACCAGGAAGTTTACCGCTCACAAGCCATGTTTTCACCTTGTGCCTATCATATATAATAGACGACCATAACTTTTCAATAATATTATGTGATACATGCCTGGTTCGTCGATATAAGGACGGGCGTCTCGGAAAACCCCGCATCGTCAGCGGAGGCCAGAAGCGGAACCCGCAGGAGTAGCTTATTGCGATCCATAGTGAAGAGAATATCAAGGAGTTTGGAATTACTAGTTATTTACTTGCTTATTGAAGCGGTTGCATATTAACAAGGTAAGCGCTCTGATTACATAACTGTTAATGACATCTGTTTAAGCATTATATACCACAGGTTTAATTATGTGCATGCTAGCGTACACTGACGTTGGGGGGCATAGGGGGCGACAGTGCCAGGGGTCATCCCTATGTAACCTCGTTAACTATATTATACACAGAATATTCACAGGGGGCCGATGGGCAAGATGTAGGAGGGGTAAGGGGAGTTGGGGGTGGGTGGGAGGGGGGAGGAGGGGGCGGCCATTGCCCACGGTCTCATCAACCCGGCGCCCGGCGTGGAAGACATACCGCCGCTATAGATACATTTTTGTCTCTGAATAATAAATTTCCGATTGCTTCGTAAACATGACATGGATATATGTTGGATTTGTTTCAATGTTAACGGGTTGATGACAAAACGCAGATCTAACGGTAGTAGTCTGAAATATCAGAAAACAGCTCTAAAACCATCTCAGTGGTCCTTGTTTTCAATTGTTTTTGTTTTCAATATGCAATAGGGACCTCAGTAAGTGATCACACACCATTAGTCCTTTTACATCATGGCCACACGGCCAGAAGACAATCAAGATCGTCCTTGTAGCTAACGATGCTTGGACTTATCTAAGCATGTTAACTGTCCACTTCCAGGGCCGTGAGATGAGGGAGCTGCTGGTGCTGGTTGTCATGGTGATGACGGCAATGGAACCACCATGGGTGGGCTGTCATACGACAGCCACAATAACAACTACACGCCTTACAACAACTACAACAACTACTACAACACCTACCACAACTACAACACCTACCACAACAACTACAATACCTACAACAACTACAACAACACCTACCACAACAACTACAATACCTACAACAACTACAACAACACCTACCACAACAACTACAATACCTACAACAACTACAACACCTACAACAACACCTACCACAACAACTACAATACCTACAACAACTACACCCCCTGCAACAACTCCACCCTTTGCAACAACTAGACCCACTACAACAACTAGACCCACTACAACAACTAGACCCACTACAACAACTACACCCCCTACAACAACTAGACCCACTACAACAACTAGACCCACTACAACAACTACTCCCCCTACAACAACTAGACCCACTACAACAACTTCACCCCCTACAACAACTACAACAACTACTACAACACCTACAAGACCTACCACAACAACTACAACAACACCTACAACAACACCTACCACAACACCTACAACAACTACAACAACACCTACCACAACAACTACAACAACACCTACCACAACACCTACAACAACACCTACCACAACAACTACAACAACACCTACAACAACCACAACAACACCTAAAACAGCAAGCCCAACAGCCCAACCTACGACGGAGGCAGGTAAGATGGCCGCCTTGACGAGCTTGACAGAGCCATGTCGCCCAGTGAGATCATGATTCAGACCAACACCCACACCTTATATCTTATGTGTGTGTTTTGCGCTCCATATAAATGTAAAAGCTTTAGTTCAAAGCCACGACCAGCTGATATTCTTCAAGCCTGACTACACAGCTGTTAGTCTTAGATGTATGCATGTATGTATGTAACAGGGGGGAGCTCATCACAGCTCATGCCGTTCACAGTCGGCACCGCCCGGCTGTGTGTGTTCTGAAGGTATCGAGTGATCACTATTATTAAAGTTACAATGTATACTCTATCAACCTCTAACAACATGCATACATGCACCACACATTTCAAGATTGCTATCCACTCCACTGGCCACAGGCGTTACCGCCCGAGTATGTGTTCTACTAATTGCAATCAGCCGGGGACACTAATTCCCACCCGCCATCCCCCCCGTCTGTGGTGTGTGGACCAATAACCGACACACGATCGACTTTGGGAATATGAAATGGCGCTTGCGACCAAAATGATGGATCGACTTCCACAATAGAGAGGTGAATGGGTTATACAATACAATTGCAATACCAAGGTATAGGCCGACCGTCAGGACCGGAAAACATCGATCGAGTTACGGAGGCGATCGGGTTAGGGAGGTGGTCGGACAGGGATGTTTTACTGCAATACTTTTCGTTCACATTTAAAGGGACAAAAATGCATGAAATTTAGAAAGACCACAAGTAAAACATTCGCCCAGACAGGTACTCACCCAAGTACAAGTGTCTATTGAACCAGGCAGTTGTGAATAGTTGGTGATATATTTGCCCGTAGCGCAGACTAAGCGATGCAGGCAGCCATGCCTATGCCTAGGCACGTGACCATGAATAAGCAGTGTTTCTGTAGTCCTGCCATTGCCCAGTCTCCAGCCCCCAGCTGCACATCACATAACAGTTGTAATTACCTCGAACTCTCGATCACAAGGACCTGTTTTATTTATATTTGATTGCTTCCTTACCTCTTACTATGTCTACTAAATGCTAATACCACAAGATGAACACAAAGCTATAATGACCTGGTGTTTGGTTGTGTCAGCGCCGTTTGAGCCGCTGGTGACGTCACTGATTCCTGACTACGGCCCCGTGGCGGGGGCAACACTGGTCAACATCACCGGCTCACAGCTCAGGACCAACAGCTCGTGGCCAGTCGACGTCATCGTGACGTCATCAGCGGCGGCCAATCAGAGCGTCAGCGGCACCATCGTTTATAGGTAGGTACAAACACGAACATAGATGCCATGGTCTACAGGTAGGTACTGACACGAACATAGGTACCATCGTCTACAGGTATATTCAGACACGAACATAGGTACCATCGTCTACAGGTAGGTACAAACACGAACATAGATACCATGGTCTACAGGTAGGTACAGACACGAACATAGATACCATCGTCTACAGGTATATACAGACACGAACATAGGTACCATCGTCTACAGGTAGAAACAGACACGAACATACGTACCATCGTCTACAGGTAGGTACAGACACGAACATAGGTACCAGCGTCTACAGGTATATACAGACACGAACATAGGTACCATCGTCTACAGGTAGAAACAGACACGAACATACGTACCATCGTCTACAGGTAGGTACAGACACGAACATAGGTACCATCGTTTACAGGTATATACAGACACGAACATAGGTACCATCGTCTACAGGTAGGTACAAACACGAACATAGGTACCATCGTCTACAGGTAGGTACAGACACGAACATAGGTACCATTGTCTACAGGTAGGTACAGACACGAACATAGGTACCATCGTCTACAGGTAGGTACTGACACAAACATAGGTACCATTGTCTACAGGTAGGTACAGACACGAACATAGGTACCATTGTCTACAGGTAGGTACAGACACGAACATAGGTACCATCGTCTACAGGTAGGTACTGACACAAACATAGGTACCATTGTCTACAGGTAGGTACAGACACGAACATATTCATAACGTCGGTTCTTTCACACAGTTAATGCCTCAGGGGGCAGTATAAAGTGACAGAAGTAGTATAACGTGACAGGAGCAGTATAACGTGACAGGAGCAGTATAACGTGACAGGAGCAGTAAAACGTGACAGGAGCAGTATAACGTGACAGGAGCAGTATAACGTGACAGGAGCAGTACAACGTGACAGGAGCAGTACAACGTGACAGGAGCAGTATAACGTGACAGGAGCAGTATAACGTGACAGGAGCAGTATAACGTGACAGGAGCAGTACAGCGTGACAGGAGCAGTATAACGTGACAGGAGCAGTATAACGTGACAGAAGCAGTACCACGTGACAGGAGCAGTACAACGTGACAGGGGCAGTATAACGTGACAGGAGCAGTATAGCGTGACATGAGCAGTATAACGTGACAGGGAGCAGTATATCGTGACAGGAGCAGTATAACGTGACAGAAGCAGTCTAACGTGACAGGAGCACCATATTGTGACAGGGAGCAGTACCACGTGACAGAAGGCAGTATCACATCATTTAAGTGATTTACCTTTAAGAATAGAGCGTTCCTTGCAGCAACGAGAGGTGGCTGCAAGTTGAGATGCCGTCTGTCAACGAGAGTCTTGCCGACCACACTTTCCAAGTGTACGTGGTGTTCAACAGAGGGCGCCGCTTGCTGGCCGGACGGTTTAGTTACAAGGGAAACCCGGAGGTGGGAGACTTCTACCCCAGCACCACCATAGAGAGGTCAGTGGCACCACCATGGAGAGGTCAGTGGCACCACCATAGGTAGGTCAGTGACACCAACATAGATACGTTAGTGGTACCACCATAGAGAGGTCAGTGGCACCAACATAGAGAGGTCAGTGGCACCACCATAGAGAGGTCAGTGGCACCAACATAGAGAGGTCAGTGGCACCACCATAGAGAGGTCAGTGGTACCACCATAGAGGTCAGTGGCATCACCATAGAGAGGTCAGTGGCACCACCATAGAGAGGTCAGTGGCACCACCATAGGGGGGTCAGTGGCACCACCATAGATAGATCAGTGGCACCACCATAGGGAGGTCAGTGGCACCACCATAGGGAGGTCAGTGGTACCACCATAGGGAGGTCAGTGGCACCACCATAGGAGGCTCAGTGGCACCACCCTGGAGAGGTCAGTGGCACCACCATAGAGAGGTCAGTGGCATCACCATAGGGAGGTCAGTGGCACCACTATAGATAGGTCAGTGGCACTACCATAGAGAGGTCAGTGGCACCACCATATGAGGCTTAGTGACACCACCATGGAGAGGCCAGTGGCACCACCATAGAGAGGTCAGTGGCACCACCATAGAGAGGTCAGTGGCACCACCATAGAGAGGTCAGTGGCACTACCATAGAGAGGTCAGTGGCAACACCATAGGGAGGTCAGTGGCACCACAATAGAGAGGTCAGTGGCACCACCATGGAGAGGTCAGTGGCACCACCATAGATAGGTCAGTGGCACCACCATAGGGAGGTCAGTGGCACCACCATAGAGAGGTCAGTGGCATCACCATAGGGAGGTCAGAGACACCACCATAGATAGGTCAGTGGCACCACCATAGAGAGGTCAGTGGCACCACCATAGGGAGGTCAGTGGCACCACCATAGAGAGGTCAGTGGCACCACCATAGAGAGGTCAGTGTGACCACCATAGAGAGGCCAGTGGCACCACCATAGAGAGGTCAGTGGCACCTCCATAGAGAGGTCAGTGGCACCACCACAGAGGCCAGTAATTGCTTAAAACGCCCCAAGTGAAATACGCCTGACTTTTCATGACATAATGAGGAAGTATACGTCAAACAACTTTGCTGATGACAAAAACACGATTTGAATTGAAGTTGTTAGATATCCTGAATCAACTACCCGGGGGGGAATTGTTGCTATGGGTTGTCAAGCAGGACGCTTTTAACCAGTCGTTGTGGTCTCAATCAGTCTAAAGTGACACACATGGTCACAGCGGGGCTCGAACCACAGATCCACGTGGCTTTAGGCTCTCAGGTGGCCCGAGCACTCGATGCGAGCGCTCTAACCCACTGAGCTATCGGGGCGGCCCTGATGATGATCAGTTCGGACTCGAACATGGGTTGAGTTGTCTTCGTTGCCAGCTAGTTGGTTCACAGGCAGTATGCTTCTCAGTCACGCTCTCGTCATTGGACAACCATAAAACAAGTGTGTACATAAGTGAACCACGTCCCTACTCCAGCGACCACTGGGTCGTGCCGCCGATAAGGAGACTTATGTATTCTAGGTGTGTGTTTATGCGCCATCAATGTTTACTGTTTTTTAAAACCTACTTCAAAATGGAAATCGGAAATTCCCTCTGTAAGGCCCCTGGAGAACATCGCTTTTTTTATTCCCGTTGTTGTATAACCGACTCAACAAATAATTCAGTTTTATCACGATGGTTAGTGGTTGAACTTCGCTCCAGGCGGTTCACCTATAAATGTCTACGGAATAGTGGGCGTATCATAATGTTGTCAAGTTGACCTGTGACTGTGTAGGGCAGGTCTGTCACATCATAATGTTGTCATGTTGACTTGTGACTGTGTTGTAGAGGCGGCGCGACAGTCACTGTGGAGGGCAGGTCTCTTACATTATAATGTGGTCATGTTGACCTGTGGCTGTGTAGGGCAGGTCTGTCACATTATAATGTTGTCATGTTGACTTGTGACTGTTTTGTAGAGGCGGCACGACAGTCACTGTGGAGGGCAGGTCTCTTACATCCGTGGCGCGCCCTCTACTGGAGATTACGATGACTATATTCAGGTTGCTCCGCGATGACGTCACCAGAGATATCTTTTTCGGGGTAAGACACTACGGTATACTACTGTAAGCAGTCCCCACGTATCAGTGGTATACAACACAGCATGTCTGATATGTACTGTTTTATTCATATTGCTTGATTTATATAGCTTCATTTATATTTCTTCATTCGTATTACTTTATTTCTTTGCTTTATTTACATTGCTCTATTTATATTGCTTATTTGCATTGCTTTATAATTGCTCTGCTTTATTTTTACATTGCTCTATTTATATGGCTCATTTGCATTGCTTTATTTATGTTGCTTTATATGTATTTCTGTATTTATAATGCTTTATTGATATGGTTTGATTGATATGGCTTGATTGATATTGCTTTAATGATATTGCTTTAATGATATTGCTTTATTGATATTTCCATATTTATGTTGCTTTATTTACCCTCTTACTGGTACTCTCCAGCTCTGCGAGGCCGTCAATGATACCACCCTGTTACTGTTACTCTCCAGCTCTGTGAGGCCGCCAATGATACCACCTTGTTACTGTTACTCTCCAGCTCTGTGAGGCCGTCAATGATACCACCCTGTTACTGTTACTCTTCAGCTCTGTGAGGCCGCCAATGATACCACCTTGTTACTGTTACTCTCCAGCTCTGTGAGGCCGCCAATGATACCACCCTGTTACCGTTACTCTCCAGCTCTGTGAGGCCGTCAATGATACCACCCTGTTACTGTTACTCTCCAGCTCTGTGAGGCCGCCAATGATACCACCCTGTTACTGTTACTCTCCAGGTCTGTGAGGCCGTCAATGATACCACCCTGTTACCGTTACTCTCCAGCTCTGTGAGGCCGTCAATGATACCACCCTGTTACTGTTACTCTCCAGCTCTGTGAGGCCGTCAATGATACCACCCTGTTACCGTTACTCTCCATCTCTGTGAGGCCGCCAATGATACCACCCTGTTACTGTTACTCTCCAGCTCTGTGAGGCCGTCAATGATACCACCCTGTTACTGTTACTCTCCAGGTCTGTGAGGCCACCAATGATACCACCCTGTTACCGTTACTCTCCAGCTCTGTGAGGCCGCCAATGATACCACCCTGTTACTGTTACTCTCCAGGTCTGTGAGGCCGCCAATGATACTCTGCTCCTCTGCCGCACGCCCGCCCTCGACATCCCCAGTTACGTCAAGGACGCAGCGCGAGATAACCATGACAACGCCACGGGGCAAGTCGACTACAACTCGAACAATTATACAGTCTTGTTCTACATCGGCTTCAAATTCGGACCCTATGACCTCTACCGAAACTTGAGTAACCATCCCACCCTGGGTGACAAGAGTCAACTCTCAGTCAACATGGCCCCCCAACCCGTCCCCCTGGCGGAGGAATTCGTCGTGCGACCAGGAACGCCTCTCATCATCAGGGTAAACTATCGCTTTTTGTTGGCCAGGACGGCCTCTCATCATCAGGGTAAACTATCGCTCTTTGTTGGCCAGGACGGCCTCTCATCATCAGGGTAAACTATCGCCCTTTGTTGGCCAGGACGGCCTCTCATCATCAGGGTAAACTATCGCCCTTTGTTGGCCAGGACGGCCTCTCATCATCAGGGTAAACTATCGCCCTTTGTTGGCCAGGACGGCCTCTCATCATCGGGGTAAACTATCGCTCTTTGTTGGCCAGGATGGCCTCTCATCATCAGGGTAAACTATCGCTCTTTGTTGGCCAGGACGGCCTCTCATCATCAGGGTAAACTATCGCTCTTTGTTGGCCAGGACGGCCTCTCATCATCAGGGTAAACTATCGCTTTTTGTTGACCAGGACGGACCTTCATCATTTGGGTCGCTTCGTTCTATATTAAGGGCTTTTTTTAACCACTTTTGGTCCATCGTCAAAGTAAACTATTACTCTTTATTGGCCGGCCTTTAACATCAGGATAATAATGTGTAGGTCTATACCGGAAATATCATTCTAAATAGCGACTTGAGCTTTGTGTTGCACTGATTTTTAAGAAATCTTTGTTGACGTATACTGACGGGTCTCTTTACTCTGGCATTTTCCTTGATGTGTGATGTATGTAAGGCTTGGCCGTGCGCAGGGAGAGAACATGGCCGGCGTCAAGGCCACCGACTACAGCGTGCTGATCGGCGTCGGGCAGTGCGACATCGAGGACGTGACGGTGACGTCACTGGTGTGTCAGCCGCCGCAGGACCCCCCACGACGAGTCAACGAGAGCAGCGCCGGGGTGTACGCCATCCAGGTGAGGGGCCCGAAGGTGATGCGGGGGGAGGGGGGCAGACATGTGGTCTGACTGACAGTAACAGGCCCCTACTCGCCAGGTGGAGCTGCTTCCTTCGCTCAGAGCGCTGCTGTCGACTGGGGTCAACTTTCAAGATTCTTCAAATCAGTAAATTATAATCTTTTGCAATATAATAATTTCCAATGATATACAACAACATATTCATTGTACTATTGTGAAACTGCAATAATTGAGAGCGAACTCTCTTGCCTTTGTTCAGAAGATTCGGTATTCTTAAGCCTAGACTGGGATTGGTAGAAATACGACACGCAGTGGTAGTGGTGGCATCAGTAGTTGTAGCACAGGTTTAGGTAGTAGTATAGTGACAATTCGTATATTATATGTTATTATCTTATATCTCTTATTGGAGTTCCTCAAATCCTATAGATGGGTTTCTAATACCCCATTTACTCGTGTGCAGGATGCATTGCAGATCAACAGGTCGTGGGTTCGCGCCCGGGGCTGCAGGCCAACAGGTCGTGGGTTCGCGCCCTGGGCTGCAGACCAATAGGTCGTGGGTTCGCGCCCGGGGCTGCAGACCAACAGGTCGTGGGTTCGCGCCTTGGGCTGCAGACCAACAGGTCGTGGTTTCGCGCCCTGGGCTGCAGATCAACCGGTCGTGGGTTCTCGCCCTGGGCTGCAGACCCACAGGTCGTGGGTTCGCGCTCTGGGCTGCAGACGAACAGGTCGTGGGTTCGCGCCCTGGGCTGCAGACCAACAGGTCGTGGGTTCGCGCCCTGGGCTGCAGAGCAACAGGTCGTGGGTTCGCGCCCGGGGCTGCAGACCAACAGGTCGCGGGTTCGCGCCCTGGGCTGCAGACCAACTGGTCGCGGGTTCGCGCCCTGGGCTGCAGACCAACAGGTCGCGGGTTCGCGCCCTGGGCTGCAGACCAACAGGTCGCGGGTTCGCGCCCTGGCACCTGCATCTGGCGCCTGTCTCCTATGACCTCATGTTATTGCCCAGGAGGTTGCCTGGCCCAGTGTTGTCTTCACGAATGTGCATAAAAATGGTATAAAACCCAAATGATATATATATATATATATTTATTTATTCCTTCGCAGATGGAGGTGGGTCAGCTAACGTACAGTGTGGGCACGGCCTCCTACCCACCACGTGACCTCTGGGCCCTCTGGGGGTCACTGCTAGGGCTCGTAGCCATTGTCGTCATAGCAATCACCATATTTATGGTGATCAGATATAAGAAGCGCGCGCAGAGAAGTCAAAGCGAACAAGTTGTCGTCCTGCCGCCGAGGCCAGACCAGCGCTACGTCAATGACGTCACAGGCGGTGGATGGGAGAGTGGCCAGGGTGGAAGGTTCTCCTGGGCGGAGACGGCGACCGATAGGGGCGCCACTGAGGCCCCTTCCGTCTTCGGCTCAGAGGTCGGCAGTTCCAAAGCGGGAGTCACGACGGTGTACTGGGATGGCGTGTAAGTTACACGTGAGCTACGCGTGAAACTACAAGATGGCAGCGTGCGAGTTCCATGACGACAGCAGCATTGTGACAGGTGATGGAGCATCATTAGAAGGAAGGGGGTGGGGGCACGGAGTCTCCACCCACCCCTTCCTCCACGAATCAATCAGTATTGCTGGAATGCGGTGTTTTACTGGATGTAATCTGCTACAAACCGGTAGCACTATTTTTTATTGTATTCATCCGCGGGTCAGTGTCACGCGGCTTGGTCACGTGCCATCTCACGCCGGTTGACACCTGACCCGTAGGTCAATGGTTACCTGGGTTGATTTCAAGAGCACGATCGACCGCCGAGTACAATTTGTTGCTTTCATGTCCATTAAATAACTACCCCTAATTTGGAAATAGCAGCACCCTCTAAATAGTATAAAATCCTGATAAATAAATGATAATTATTGTGCATCGATATTTACGGGTTATCCCCCAGGTACTTGTATTACAGAAGATGGGGCGGTGGGGCGCTGGGGCGCCGTGGTGATGGGAGAGGGGGGGTGCTGGAGCGGTGTGGTGCTGGGGCCGTGTGGTGCTGGGGTGCCGGGGTGGGGTGCTGGGGTGGTGGGGTGCTGGGGCAGTGGGGTGCTGGGGCGGTAAAGTGCTGGAGCGGTGGGGTGCTGGGGCGGTGGGATGCTGGGACCGTGGGGTGCTGGGACCGTGGGGTGCTGGAGCGGTGTGATGCTGGGGGAGGGGGGTGCTGGGGCGGTGGGGTGCTGGGGCGGTGGGGTGCTGGGACCGTGGGGTGCTGGAGCGGTGTGGTGCTGGGGGAGGGGGGTGCTGGAGGGGTGTGATGCTGGGGGAGGGGGGTGCTGGGGCGCCGTGGTGATGGGGGGGGGGGGGGGTGCTGGAGCGGTGGGGTGCTGGGGCAGTGGCGTGCTGGGGCGGTAAAGTGCTGGGGCCGTAGGGTGCTGGCGCGATGTTCTGCTGGGGAGGGGGGGGGGGGGCGTGGGGGCGTGGGGCCGTGGGGTGCTGAGGCGGTGGGGTGCTGGGGCATTGTGGTGTTGGGGTGGTGTGGGGAGAGTGCACCGTACAAAGACAAATCAGCCATAATACTTGGAATTATATAGATTTATTGCGTAATATTCGTGCGTCAGAAATGTGAACCAGGATACATGACATGCTGTCCGCGTGCGGCTGTTAATGGGGTATGGGACATCACTTCTTTGCATTTCGCTGCCGAATTCCGTATTGTGCATAGTGCGATGCTGCCCTCTGGTGGCCAAGCCAATGAAAGAGGCGCATGCGTAGACTTTGTTTATATATTCAGAACACTTTAACCAATGTTGACAGTGGGAGAGGGAAGGGTAGAGCGGAGCCACAGCGGGCAAACTTTGTACTTGTGAGACATGTGTCATTCTTTCACCAGATGGCACCACTGTTTGATGTGCTTTCTACGGCATTGGGCATCAAAATGTAATGAGTCGCGACCATGCCCCTCGCTGACACCGCACACACACGCTGGACAGCGCGGCTTGCCGTCACCAGGCTTACCGTAACAGCTTAACACGAAGACAAGCAAAAGGCAAGGCCTTATTGTGCCATGTCACAGGACATTATATCTGGACAATATAAAGACAAAGACAAGCATAAGGCAAGGCCTTGTTGTGCCATGTCACAGGACATTATATCTGGAGGAACAGCTAATAGTTTGGACATATATATATACAGTTCACGATGTTAGGCCTTAGCCAACGTAACGTTTTACGTTAGACCATATATTTACACTATGCTAAATACTGCATAGCGGTCATACAATGTCACGCCTGTAACATACACTGTACATAAAGTAAAGAGTTCACGCTGTAATTGTGTGTTGTGTTGGTTACTACACCTTGAGCAGCAATGCAACAGCCACCAGTCGCCACAGTCTGTGGTATATACACACATCACATCAGCCGACACCACAGTCTGTGGTATATACACACATCACATCAGCCGACACCACAGTCTGTGGTATATACACACATCACATCAGCCGACACCACAGTCTGTGGTATATACACACATCACATCAGCCGACACCACAGTCTGTGGTATATACACACATCACATCAGCCGACACCACAGTCTGTGGTATATACACACATCACATCAGCCGACACCACAGTCTGTGGTATATACACACATCACATCAGCCGACACCACAGTCTGTGGTATATACACACATCACATCAGCCGACATCACAGTCTGTGGTATATACACACATCACATCAGCCAACATCACAGTCTGTGGTATATACACACATCACATCAGCCGACACCACAGTCTGTGGTATATATACACATCACATCAGCCGACACCACAGTCTGTGGTATGTACACACATCACATCAGCCGACACCACAGTCTGTGGTATATACACACATCACATCAGCCGACACCACAGTCTGTGGTATATACACACATCACATCAGCCGACACCACAGTCTGTGGTATATACACACATCACATCAGCCGACATCACAGTCTGTGGTATATATACACATCACATCAGCCAACATCACAGTCTGTGGTATATACACACATCACATCAGCCGACACCACAGTCTGTGGTATATACACACATCACATCAGCCGAACACTCCACTGATTTATACTAACTGTTCACACACTAGTATATACATTTTTTCGCGGTCCATTTCCATTGCCAACCTCTACTGTGTGACTTCCAATTTGCAACATTACCCAATCTTTGGAGAGAAAAAGAGATTTGGAAATAAAACTAGAGAGTGTGCGGGGGATGAAGAAATACATTGCATGCTCCAAGGGAAGTCAGTGACACTGCAAACCACCGTACCTAACTACCTACTGGCTGGAAATAAATAACAATCCCACCCCTCCACCCACCCCAGCCCTGCTGCTTTTATCCTTTAAAAAGGAACATAATGATTAGCTGCCAATAGTGATCTGGAGACTGATGTTCCCTATCGTCATCCGCAAAGATCTAAGCTCTAGCTTGTTTTTCCGATTTTTGACAGAAAGTTTTAGGAAATCTGTCAGTAATAATGTATAAGTTTCAAACACTGCGGGCGCGGGGCGGGCGCGCCCGCAAAAGCCTGCCCGCGCCCGCCCCGCGCCCGCCCCGCCCAGATATGGATCTGACCGGCCCGCCCCGCGCCCGCCCCGCGCCCGCAAGAACTGTGCCCGCGCCCGCCCCTCGCCCGCGAACCAGCACTGCGCCGGTACCCGCAGCCCTCGCGGGCCTGCCCGCCCCGCACAGATATGGATCTGACCGCCCCGCCCCTCGCCCGCGAACCAGCACTGCGCTGATACCCGCAGCCCTCGCGGGCATGCCCGCCCTGCGCAGATCTCTAGTGTGTGTGGCTGGTGGATTCGCTGTCTAACCAAGTGTTACCTTTTGGCCGTCATTTTATTTTAGAGACGACTTGGTATTGTGTGCCTGGTCCCCCAGGCGATAAATCAGCTTCACTTTAATGTGTGCGTCGCGCCCTAAACAATCTGTCTCTGACGAGGAAGTTTACCGCTCAAATGCCATGTTTTTACCTTGTGTGTATCATATATAATAGACGACCATAACTTTTAAATATAGGGCTGCATGCATGCCTGGCTCGTCGTTATAAGGACGGGCGTCTCGGAAAACCCCGCATCGTCAGCGGAGGCCAGAGGCGGAACCTGCAGAAGTAGCTTATTGCGATCCATAGTGAAGAGAATATCAAGGAGTTTGGAATTACTAGTTATTTACTTGCTTATTGAAGCGGTTGCATATTAACAAGGTAAGCGCTCTGATTGCATAACTGTTAAAGCCTGTTTAATTACTATGCCACAGGTTTGTGCGCATGCTAGCGTACACTGACATTGTGGCGCATAGGGGGCGACAGTGCATAGGGGGTCATCCCTATGTAACCATTATGCCGTTGAAGATTCAATTTTGTCTCTAAATAATTTTGTTCCGATTGTTTCGTAAACATGGCATGGATATATATTGGATTTGTTTCAATAATAACTGGTTGATGACAAAACGCGGATTTAACGGTAGTAGTCTCAAAAATCAGACAACAGCTCTAAAAGCATCTCAGTTGTCTAGGGTTGTTTTCAATATGCAATAAGTACCTCAGTATGTGAAGACACACCATTAGTCCTGTTACATCATGGCCACACGGCCAGAAGACAATCAAGATCGTCCTTGTAGCTAACGATGCTTGGACTTATCTAAGCATGTTAACCGTCCACTTCCAGGGCCGTGAGATGAGGGAGCTGCTGGTGCTGGTTGTCATGGTGATTACCGCAATGGAACCACCATGGGTGGGCTGTCATACGACAACCACAACAACAACTACACCCCCTACAACAACTACACGCTATACAACAACTACACCCCATGCAACAACTCCACCCCCTACAACAACTAGACCCACTACAACAACACCCCCTACAACGACTACACCCCATACAACAACTACACCCCCTACAACTACACCCCCTACAACGACTACACCCCCTACAACTACACCCCATACAACAACTACACCCCCTACAACAACTTTACCCCCTACAACAACTACAACCGCTACAAATACCCCCCCTACAACAACTTCACCCCCTACAACAACTACATCCCCTACAACAACTACAACAACTACTACAACTACAACAACACCTACAACAACTACAACACCTACAACAACACCTACCACAACAACTACAACAACACCTACAACAACTACAACACCTACAACACCTACCACAACTACAACACCTACAACACCTACAACAACACCCACCACAACAACTACAACAACACCTACAACACCTACAACAACACCTACCACAACAACTACAACAACACCTACAACAACTACAACACCTACAACAACACCTACCACACCACCTAAAACAGCAAGCCCAACAGCCCAACCTACGACGGAGGCAGGTAAGATGGCCGCCTTGACGAGTTTGACAGAGCCATGTCGCCCAGTGAGATCATGATTCAGACCAACACCCATACCTTATATCTTATGTGTGTGTTTTGCGCTCCATATACATGTAAAAGCTTTAGTTCAAAGCCACGACCAGCTGATAGGCTTCAAGCCTGAATATACAGCTGTTAGTATTTGATGTATGGATGTATGTATGTAACAGGAGGGAGCTCATCACAGCTCACGCCGTTCACAGTCGGTATCGCCCGGCTGTATGTGTTCTGAAGGTATCGAGTGATTATCGAGTGACTATTATTAAAGCTACAATATATACTTTGTCAACCTCTAACAATATGCATACATGCATCACACATTTCAAGATTGCTATCCACTCCACCGTCCACAGGCGTTACCGCCCGAGTGTGTGTTCTACTAATTGCAATCAGCCGGGGACACTAATTCCCGCCCCCCTCCCCCCCTGTGGTGTGTGGACCATTAACCGACAAACGATCGACTTTGGGAATATGAAATGGCGCTTGCGACCAAAATGATGGATCGACTTCCACAGTAAGGAGGTGAATGGGTTACACAATAAAATTGCAATACCAAGGTATAGGCCGACCGTCGGGACTGGAAAACATCGATCGAGTTAGGGAAGCGATCGGGTTAGGGAGGTGGTCGGACATGGCTGTTTTACTGCAATACTTTTCGTTCACATTTAAGTTCATTTAGGGACAAAAATGCATGAAATTTAGAAAGACCACAAGTAAAACATTCGCCCAAGCAGGTACTCACCCAAGTGTCTATTAAACCAGGCAGTTGTGAATAGTTGGTGATGTATTTGCTCGTAGCGCAGACTAAGCGATGCAGGCCGCCATGCCTATGCCTAGGCACGTGGCGATGAATAAGTTGTGAATAGTTGGTGATGTATTTGCTCGTAGCGCAGACTAAGCGATGCAGGTAGCCATGCCTATGCCTAGGCACGTGGCGATGAATAAGTTGTGAATAGTTGGTGATACATTTGCTCGTAGCGCAGACTAAGCGATGCAGGTAGCCATGCCTATATGCCTAGGCACGTGGCGATGAATAAGCAGTGTTCCCTAGTCCTGCCATTGCCCAGTCTCCAGCCCCCAGCTGCACATCATGTAACAGTTGTCATTATCTCGAACCTTCGGTCACAAGGACCTGTTTTATTTTTGTTTGATTGCTTCCATGCCTCTTACTATGTCTACTAAATGCTAATATCACAAATTTGAATGTGAACACCAAGCGTTTGAGCCGCTGGTGACGTCACTGATTCCTGACTACGGCCCCGTGGCGGGGGGAACACTGGTCAACATCACCGGCTCAGAGCTCAGGACCAACAGCTCGTGGCCAGTCGACGTCATCGTGACGTCATCAACGGCGACCAATCAGAGCGTCAGCGGCACCATCGTTTATAGGTAGGTACAGACACGAACATAGGTACCATCGTCTACAGGTAGGTACAAACACGAACATAGGTACCATAGTCTACAGGTAGGTACAGACACGAACATAGGTACCATCGTCTACAGGTATATACAGACACGAAAATAGGTACCATCGTCTACAGGTAGGTACAGACACGAACATACGTACCATCGTCTACAGGTATATACAGACACGAACATAGGTACCATCGTCTACAGGTAGGTACAGACACGAACATAGGTACCATCGTTTACAGGTAGGTACAGACACGAACATAGGTACCATCGTCTACAGGTATATACAGACACGAACATAGGTACCATCGTCTACAGGTAGGTACAGACACGAACATAGGTACCATCGTCTACAGGTAGGTACAGACACGAACATATTCATAACGTCGGTTCTTTCACACAGTTAATGCCTCAGGGGGCAGTATAACGTGACAGAAGCAGTATAACGTGACAGAAGCAGTATAACGTGACAGAAGCAGTATAACGTGACAGGGGCAGTATAACGTGACAAGGAGCATTATCACATGATCCATCATTCAAGTGATGTACCTTTCTTAATAAAGGATTCCTTGCAGCTCCGAGACGTGGCTACAAGTTGAGATGCCGTCTGTCAACGAGAGTCTCGCCGACCACACTTTCCAAGTGTACGTGGTCTTCAACAGAGGGCACCCCTTGCTGGCCGGACGGTTTAGTTACAAGGGAAACCCGGAGGTGGGAGACTTCTACCCCAGCACCACCATAGAGAGGTCAGTGGAACCACCATAGGGATGTCAGTGTCACCACCATAGATAGGTCAGTGGCACCACCATAGGGAGGTCAGTGGTACCACCATAGATTGCTTAAAACGCCCCAAGTGAAATACGCCGGACTTTTCATGACATAATGAGGAAGTATACGTCAAACAACTTTGCTGATGACAAAACCACGATTTGAATTGAAGTTGTTAGATATCCTGAATCAACTACTCGGTGGTGAATTGTTGCTATGGGTTGTCAAGCAGGACGCTTTCAACCAGTCGTTGTGGTCTCAATCAGTCTGAAGTGATGATCAGCTCAGTTGGTTGTATAATCAGGACACTTTAACCACTTTTGGTTATCGCGTCAATGGGAAAAGGACGAGAGAGTGGAGCCATGTCCCCGGGGTAACCCCCTACTCTTTGTGACAAAGGACATGGAATCTGTATCCTGCGACCACACAGACTTGGCCACAGTGGGGCTCGAACCACAGATCCACGTGCCGTTAGGCTCTCAGGTTGCCCGAGCACTCAATGCGAGCGCTCTAGCCCACTGAGCTATCGGGGCGGCCCCGATGATGATCAGTTCGGACTCGGACATGGGGTGAAGTGTCTTCGTTGTCAGCTAGTTGGTTCACATGCGTTGTGCTTCTCAGTCACGCTCTCTTTATTGGACCGCCATAAAACAAGTGTGTACATAAGTGAACCACGGCACCACTGCAGCGACCACTGGGTCGTGCCGCCGATAAGGAGACTAATGTATTCTAGGTGTGTGTTTATGCGCCATCAATGTTTACTCTTTTTTGAAACCTACTTCAAAATGGAAATCGGAAATTCCCTCTGTAAGGCCCCTGGAGAACATCGCTTTATTCCCGTTGTTGTATAACCGACTCAACAAATAATTCAGTTTTATCACGATGGTTAGTGGTTGAACTTCACTCCAGGCGGTTCACATGTAAAGTGTCTACGGAATAGGGCTATACAGTTCTCGCGATCGGGCTGCGAGACTTCAGTTTTGGGGACAAACAAACACACGTGCTCCATGTTGAAGTATAGGCAGCTATAAGTCAAATTCTTTCCAGGTTTATTCTAAAAACTATGAGTACCATTTCACTAAACATGGATATGGGAGATATACGTTAAAATATTTGGAGGCGATGAAGCGCAGAACTTTGGGAATATACAAGGAAAAATCCGTCTTCAAAACACTCGAACGCTAAAAATAACGTTCTAAATTTAGCCCTGCACCCGGGCTTTCGCGGGTTCACCAAACAGCGACGTCACAGGGTTTCGCGTGCCTCCGCGGTAACAAAAATGGCGAGAGCAAGTGATCGACTTAACCATTCCGCTGTCAAAATGTGCAGTGCGTGGAGTAACAACACACGGGTGCGTCATTAAACCACATGGTAAAGATAAAATAAGACCAGTTGGATGTTTTCGTATCACTTTTGGATCACGAAAGGACCAAGTTTCTTCATATTTGTAAGTTTTCTGTTTGAAGCGTTGCGCCAACGTTGTCACCGGGGAGAATCCGTGTGACGTCATAATGCCTCGTTTTCGTAGGAAATGCCAAAAAACGTTAGTTTTTCAGTCGTATTGTCCCGTCGTAACAAATATTCGTCATTGTGATGGCGCAAACGGATGAAAAATATGTCATCTATCCGTTTTGTGAAGCTATATTTCTTAAATATTTTTAATCATAGCGCTAGGTCTTCCGCAATATACCCACCCCTCGGCGCCTGGTTTTTGCGCAGGTAGTCTGGTTCCAAGTCTTTCTCTTTGCGTAACTTACACGTCACGCCTACGTCACAGATAGTCAGGATACCAGTGTGCGCAGAGATTCTAAACTCGTTCCGAACACGTGCTTCGTTTGTTTGTCCCCAAAATGAGTTAACCGGAAGTCTAAGCGAACGAGACTTTATAGCCCTATAGTGGGCGCATCATAATGTTGTCATGTTGACCTGTGGCTGTGTAGGGCAGGTCTGCCACATCAGAATAGTGTCATGTTGACCTGTGGCTGTGTAGGGCAGGTCTGTCACATCAGAATATTGACATGTTGACCTGTGGCTGTGTAGGGCAGGTTTGTCACAGCATAATGTTTCATGTTGACCTGTGACTGTGTAGGGCAGATCTGTCACATTATAATGTTGTCATGCTGGCCTGTGACTGTGTAGGGTAGGTCTGTCACATCATAATGTTGCCATGTTGTCCTGTGACTGTGTAGGCCAGGTCTGTCACATTATAATGTTGTCATGTTGATCTGTGGCTGTGTAGCGTAGGTCTGTCACATCATAATGTTTTCATGTTGACCTGTGGCTGTGTAGGGCAGGTCTGTAACATCATAATGTTGTCATGTTGATCTGTGGCTGTGTAGCGTAGGTCTGTCACATCATAATGTTTTCATGTTGATCTGTGGCTGTGTAGGGCAGGTCTGTAACATCATAATGTTGTCATGTTGATCTGTGGCTGTGTAGCGTAGGTCTGTCACATCATAATGTTTTCATGTTGACCTGTGGCTGTGTAGGGCAGGTCTGTCACATCATAATGTTGTCATGTTGATCTGTGGCTGTGTAGCGTAGGTCTGTCACATCATAATGTTTTCATGTTGACCTGTGGCTGTGTAGGGCAGGTCTGTAACATCATAATGTTGTCATGTTGATCTGTGGCTGTGTAGCGTAGGTCTGTCACATCATAATGTTTTCATGTTGACCTGTGGCTGTGTAGGGCAGGTCTGTAACATCATAATGTTGTCATGTTGATCTGTGGCTGTGTAGCGTAGGTCTGTCACATCATAATGTTGTCATGTTGACCTGTGACTGTGTAGGCCAGGTCTGTCACATTTTAATGTTGTCATGTTCATCTGTGACTGTGTAGAGCAGGTCTGTCACATCATAATGTTGTCATGTTGACCTGTGACTGTGAAGGGTAGGTCTGTCACATCATAATGTTGTCATGTTGACCTGTGACTGTGTTGTAGAGGCGGCACGACAGTCACTGTGAAGGGCAGGTCTCTTACATCCGTGGCGCGCCCTCTACTGGAGATTACGATGACCATATTCTGGTTGCTCCGCCTCGGCAATGACGTCACCAGAGATATCTTTTTCGGGGTAAGACACTACGGTATACTACTGTAAGCAGTCCCCACGTATCAGTGGTCTACAGCACAGCATGTCTGTCATGTAGTGTTTTATTCATATTGCTTGATTTATATAGCTTCATTTATATTTCTTTATTTGTATTACTTCATTTCTTTGCTTTATTTACATTGCTCTATCTATATTGCTTATTTGCATTGCTTTCTTGCTCTGCTTTATTTTTACATTGCTCTATTTATATTGCTCATTTGCATTGCTTTATTTATGTTGCTTTATGTGTATTTCTCTGTTTATAATGCTTTATTGATATTGCTTTATTGATATTGCTTCATTGATATTGCTTTAATGACATTGCTTGATTCATATTCCTTTATTGATATTGTTTGATTAATATTGCTCTGTCGATAAGGCTTAATTGATATGGCCTAATTTATATGGCTTTATTGATATGGTTTAATTGATATGGCTTGATTGATATTGCTTTAATGATATTGCTTTATTGATATTTCCATATTTATGTTGCTGTGTTTACCCTGTTACTGTTACTCTCCAGCTCTGTGAGGCCGCTAATGATACCACCCTGTTACCGTTACTCTCCAGCTCTGTGAGGCCGCCAATGATACCACCCTGTTACTGTAAGTCTCCAGCTCTGTGAGGCCGCCAATGATACCACCCTGTTACCGTTACTCTCCAGCTCTGTGAGGCCGCCAATGATACCACCCTGTTACTGTTACTCTCTAGGTCTGTGAGGCCGCCAATGGTACCACCCCGTTACTGTTACTCTCCGGCTCTGTGAGGCCGCCAATGATACCACCCTGGTACTGTTACTCTCCAGGTCTGTGAGGCCGCCAATGATACCACCCTGTTACTGTTACTCTCCAGCTCTGTGAGGCCGCCAATGATACCACCCTGTTACTGTTACTCTCCAGGTCTGTGAGGCCGCCAATGATACCACCCCGTTACTGTTACTCTCCAGCTTTGTTAGGCGGCCAATGATATCACCCTGTTACTGTTACTCTCCAGCTCTGTGAGGCCGCCAATGATACCACACTGTTACTGTTACTCTCCAGGTCTGTGAGGCCGCCAATGATACCACCCTGTTACTGTTACTCTCCAGGTCTGTGAGGCCGCCAATGATACCACCCTGTTACTGTTACTCTCCAGATCTGTGAGGCCGCCAATGATACCACCCTGTTACTGTTACTCTCCAGGTCTGTGAGGCCGCCAATGATACCACCCTGTTACTGTTACTCTCCAGGTCTGTGAGGCCGCCAATGATACCACCCTGTTACTGTTGCTCTCCAGGTCTGTGAGGCCGCCAATGATACCACCCTGCTACTGTTACTCTCCAGCTCTGTGAGGCCGCCATCGATACCACCCTGTTACTGTTACTCTCCAGCTCTGTGAGGCCGCCAATGATACCACCCTGTTACTGTTACTCTCCAGATCTGTGAGGCCGCCAATGATACCACCCTGTTACTGTTACTCTCCAGGTCTGTGAGGCCGCCAATGATACCACCCTGTTATTGTTACTCTCCAGGTCTGTGAGGCCGCCAATGATACCACCCTGTTACTGTTGCTCTCCAGGTCTGTGAGGCCGCCAATGATACCACCCTGCTACTGTTACTCTCCAGCTCTGTGAGGCCGCCATCGATACCACCCTGTTACTGTTACTCTCCAGCTCTGTGAGGCCGCCAATGATACCACCCTGTTACTATTGCTCTCCAGGTCTGTGAGGCCGCCAATGATACCACCCTGTTACTGTTACTCTCCAGGTCTGTGAGGCCGCCAATGATACCACCCTGCTACTGTTACTCTCCAGCTCTGTGAGGCCGCCAATGATACCACCCTGTTACTGTTGCTCTCCAGATCTGTGAGGCCGCCAATGATACCACCCTGCTACTGTTACTCTCCAGCTCTGTGAGGCCGCCAATGATACCACACTGTTACTGTTACTCTCCAGGTCTGTGAGGCCGCCAATGATACCACCCTGCTACTGTTACTCTCCAGGTATGTGAGGCCGCCAATGATACCACCCTGTTACTGTTACTCTCCAGGTCTGTGAGGCCACCAATGATACCACCCTGCTACTGTTACTCTCCAGCTCTGTGAGGCCGCCAATGATACCACCCTGTTACTGTTACTCTCCAGGTCTGTGAGGCCGCCAATGATACCACCCTGCTACTGTTACTCTCCAGCTCTGTGAGGCCGCCAATGATACCACCCTGTTACTGTTACTCTCCAGGTCTGTGAGGCCGCCAATGATACCACCCTGTTACTGTTACTCTCCAGGTCTGTGAGGCCGCCAATGATACCACCCTGTTACTGTTACTCTCCAGGTCTGTGAGGCCGCCAATGATACCACCCTGCTACTGTTACTCTCCAGCTCTGTGAGGCCGCCAATGATACCACCCTGTTACTGTTACTCTCCAGATCTGTGAGGCCGCCAATGATACCACCCTGCTACTGTTACTCTCCAGCTCTGTGAGGCCGCCAATGATACCACCCTGTTACTGTTACTCTCCAGGTCTGTGAGGCCGCCAATGATACCACCCTGCTACTGTTACTCTCCAGCTCTGTGAGGCCGCCAATGATACCACCCTATTACTGTTACTCTCCAGCTCTGTGAAGCCGCCAATGGTACCACCCCGTTACTGTTACTCTCCAGCTCTGTGAGGCCGCCAATGATACCACCCTGTTACTGTTACTCTCCAGGTCTGTGAGGCCGCCAATGATACCACCCTGTTACTGTTACTCTCCAGGTCTGTGAGGCCGCCAATGATACCACCCTGCTACTGTTGCTCTCCAGCTCTGTGAGGGCGCCAATGATACCACCCTGTTACTGTTACTCTCCAGGTCTGTGAGGCCGCCAATGATACCACCCTGTTACTGTTACTCTCCAGCTCTGTGAGGCCGCCAATGATACCACCCTGTTACTGTTACTCTCCAGATCTGTGAGGCCGCCAATGATACCACCCTGTTACTGTTACTCTCCAGGTCTGTGAGGCCGCCAATGATACCACCCTGTTACTGTTACTCTCCAGGTCTGTGAGGCCGCCAATGATACCACCCTGCTAATGTTACTCTCCAGCTCTGTGAGGCCGCCAATGATACCACCCTGTTACTGTTACTCTCCAGCTCTGTGAGGCCGCCAATGATACCACCCTGCTACTGTCCCTCTCCAGCTCTGTGAGGCCGCCAATGATACCACCCTGTTACTGTTACTCTCCAGCTCTGTGAGGCCGCCAATGATACCACCCTGTTACTGTTACTCTCCGGCTCTGTGAGGCCGCCAATGATACCACCCTGTTACTGTTACTCTCCAGGTCTGTGAGGCCGCCAATGATACCACCCTGTTACTGTTACTCTCCAGGTCTGTGAGGCCGCCAATGATACCACCCTGTTACTGTTACTCTCCAGCTTTGTGAGGCCGCCAATGATACCACCCTGCTACTGTTACTCTCCAGCTCTGTGAGGCCGCCAATGATACCACCCTGTTACTGTTACTCTCCAGCTCTGTGAGGCCGCCAATGATACCACCCTGTTACTGTTACTCTCCAGGTCTGTGAGGCCGCCAATGATACCACCCTGTTACTGTTACTCTCCAGCTCTGTTAGGCGGCCAATGATATCGCCCTGTTACTGTTACTCTCCAGCTCTGTTAGGCGGCCAATGATACCACCCTGTGACCGTTACTCTCCAGGTCTGTGAGGCCTCCAATGATACCACCCTGTTACTGTTACTCTCCAGCTCTGTTAGGCGGCCAATGATACCACCCTGTTACTGTTACTCTCCAGGCCTGCGAGGCCGCCAATGATACCACCCTGTTACTGTTACTCTCCAGCTCTGTGAGGCCGCCAATGCTACCACCCTGTTACTGTTACTCTCCAGCTCTGTGAGGCCGCCAATGATACCACCCTGTTACTGTTGCTCTCCAGCTCTGTGAGGCCGCCAATGATACCACCCTGTTACTGTTGCTCTCCAGCTCTGGGAGGCCGCCAATGATACCACCCTGCTACTGTTACTCTCCAGGTCTGTGAGGCCGCCAATGATACCACCCTGTTACTGTTGCTCTCCAGCTCTGGGAGGCCGCCAATGATACCACCCTGTTACTGTTACTCTCCAGCTCTGTGAGGCCGCCAATGATACCACCCTGCTACTGTTACTTTCCAGCTCTGTGAGGCCGCCAACGATACCACCCTGTTACTCTTACTCACAAGGTCTGTGAGGCCTCCAATGATACCACCCTGTTACTGTTACTCTCCAGCTCTGTGAGGGCGCCAATGATACCACCCTGTTACTGTTACTCTCCAGGTCTGTGAGGCCGCCAATGATACCACCCTGTTACTGTTACTCTCCAGCTCTGTGAGGCCGCCAATGATACCACCCTGTGACCGTTACTCTCCAGCTCTGTGAGGCCGCCAATGATACCACCCTGTTACTGTTACTCTCCAGCTCTGTGAGGCCGCCAATGATACCACCCTGTTACTGTTACTCTCCAGGTCTGTGAGGCCGCCAATGATACCACCCTGTTACTGTTACTCTCCAGCTCTGTGAGGCCGCCAATGATACCACCCTGTGACCGTTACTCTCCAGCTCTGTGAGGCCGCCAATGATACCACCCTGTTACTGTTACTCTCCAGCTCTGTGAGGCCGCCAATGATACCACCCTGTTACTGTTACTCTCCAGGTCTGTGAGGCCGCCAATGATACCACCCTGTTACTGTTACTCTCCAGCTCTGTGAGGCCGCCAATGATACCACCCTGTTACTGTTGCTCTCCAGCTCTGTGAGGGCGCCAATGATACCACCCTGTTACTGTTACTCTCCAGCTCTGTGAGGCCGCCAATGATACCACCCTGCTACTGTTACTCTCCAGCTCTGTGAGGCCGCCAACGATACCACCCTGTTACTGTTGCTCTCCAGCTCTGTGAGGCCGCCAATGATACCACCCTGTTACTCTTACTCTCCAGGTCTGTGAGGCCTCCAATGATAGCACCCTGTTACTGTCACTCTCCAGTTCTGTGAGGCCGCCAATGATACCACCCTGTTACTGTTACTCTCCAGCTCTGTGAGGGCGCCAATGATACCACCCTGTGACCGTTACTCTCCAGCTCTGTGAGGCCGCCAATGATACCACCCTGTTACTGTTACTCTCCAGCTCTGTGAGGCCGCCAATGATACCACCCTGCTACTGTTACTCTCCAGCTCTGTGAGGCCGCCAATGATACCACCCTGTGACCGTTACTCTCCAGCTCTGTGAGGCCGCCAATGATACCACCCTGTTACTGTTACTCTCCAGCTCTGTGAGGCCGCCAATGATACCACCCTGTTACTGTTACTCTCCAGCTCTGTGAGGGCGCCAATGATACCACCCTGTTACTGTTACTCTCCACCTCTGTGAGGCCGCCAATGATACCACCCTGTTACTGTTGCTCTCCAGCTCTGTGAGGGCGCCAATGATACCACCCTGTTACCGTTACACTCCAGATCTGTGAGGCCACCAATGATACGCTGCTCCTCTGCCGCACGCCCGCCCTCGACATCCCCGAGGACGTCAAGAACGCCGCGCGAGATAACCATGACAACGCCACGGGGCAAGTCGACTACAACTCGAAAAGCTATACAGTCTTGTTCTACATCGGCTTCAAATTCGGACCTTACGACCTCTACCGAAACCTGAGCAACCACCCCACCCTGGGTGACAAGAGTCAACTCTCAGTCAACTTGGCCCCCCAACCCGTCCCCCTGGCGGAGGAATTCGTCGTGCGACCGGGAACGCCTCTGATCATCAGGGTAAACTATCGCTCTTTGTTGGGCAGGGCGGCCTGTCATCATCAGGGTAAACTATCGCTTTTTTTTGGCCATAGCGGCCTGTCATCATTATGGTAAACTATCGCTCTTTGTTGGCCAGGACGACCTGTCATCATCAGGGTAAACTATCGCCCTTTGTTGGCCAGGACGGCCTCTCATCATCGGGGTAAACTATCGCTCTTTGTTGGCCAGGACGGCCTCTCATCATCAGGGTAAACTATCGCTCTTTGTTGGCCAGGACGGCCTCTCATCATCAGGGTAAACTATCGCTCTTTGTTGGCCAGGACGGCCTCTCATCATCAGGGTAAACTATCGCTCTTTGTTGGCCAGGGCGGCCTGTCATCATCAGGGTGACCTGTTGCTCTTTTTTGGGCAGGCTTATTACTCTTTATTTGCCGGCCTTTAACATAAGGATTAGAACGGTTCCTATAAATATCATTCTAAACATTGTCGGGAAAAACCTCCAGTGTTCCACTACTTTTTAAGAAATCTTTGTTGGCGTATAATGATCGGTAATCTTACCTTGGCCTTGATGTGTGAGGTTGTGCCGTGCGCAGGGAGAGAACATGGCCGGCGTCAGTGCCACCGACTACAGCGTGCTGATCGGCGTCGGGCAGTGCGACATCGAGGACGTGACGTTGACGTCACTGGTGTGTCAGCCGCCGCAGGACCCCCCACCACGGGTCAACGAGAGCAGCTCCAGGGTGTACGACATCCAGGTGAGGGGCCAGGAGGTAATGGGGAGGGGGCAGACATGTGGTCTGACTGACAGTAACAGGCCCCTACTCCCCAGGTGGAGCTGCTTCCTTCGCTCAGAGCGCTGCTGTCGACTGGGGTCAACTTTCAAGATTCTTCAAATCAGTAAATTATAAGATCTTGCAATATAATAATTGCAATACAGCAACATATGCAGTATAGTATTTTGAAACTGTAATAATTGAGAGCGAACTATTTCTTTGTGCAGATGATCCCGTGTTATCGGACCAAGGCTGGATTACCAGCACGGATTAAACTTTTGTAGAATTACGATACGCCCTTGTAGTGGTGGCATCAATAGTTGTAGCACAGGTTTAAGTTGTAGTATAGTGACAATTCGTATATTATATGTTATTATCTGATATGTGTTATTGGCGTTCCTCAATTCCTGCACATGGGTGTCAGTTTCTAATACCCCATTTACTCGTGTGCAGGATGGAGCCTCATTCACTCAGTCGGTTAAGGAGACGCATTGCAGAGCAACAGGTCGTTGGTTCGCGCCCTGGGCTGCAGAGCAACAGGTCGTGGGTTCGCGCCCTGGGCTGCAGATCAACAGGTCGTGGGTTTGCGCCCTGGGCTGCAGAGCAACAGGTCGTGGGTTCGCGCCCTGGGCTGCAGAGCAACAGGTCGTGGGTTTGCGCCCTGGGCTGCAGAGCAACAGGTCGTGGGTTCGCGCCCTGGGCTGCAGAGCAACAGGTCGTGGGTTCGCGCCCTGGGCTGCAGAGCAACAGGTCGTGGTTTGCGCCCTGGGCTGCAGGCCAACAGGTCGTGGGTTTGCGCCCTGGGCTGTAGAGCAACAGGTAGTGGGTTCGCGCCCTGGGCTGCAGATCAACAGGTCGTGGGTTCGCGCCCTGGGTTGCAGAGCAACAGGTCGTGGGTTCGCGCCCTGGGCTGCAGAGCAACAGGTCGTGGGTTCGCGCCCTGGGCTGCAGATCAACAGGTCGTGGGTTCGCGCTCTGGGCTGCAGAGCAACAGGTCGTGGGTTCGCGCCCTGGGCTGCAGATCAACAGGTCGTGGGTTCGCGCCCTGGGCTGCAGACCAACAGGTCGTGGGTTCGCGCCCTGGGCTGCAGAGCAACAGATCGTGGGTTCGCGCCCTGGGCTGCAGAGCAACAGGTCATGAGTTTGCGCCCTGGGCTGCAGAGCAACAGGTCGTGGGTTCGCGCCCTGGGCTGCAGATCAACAGATCGTGGGTTCGCGCCCTGGGCTGCAGACCAACAGGTCGTGGGTTTGCGCCCTGGGCTGCAGATCAACAGGTCGTGGGTTTGCGCCCTGGGCTGCAGACCAACAGGTCGTGGGTTCGCGCCCTGGGCTGCAGAGCAACAGGTCGTGGGTTTGCGCCCTGCGCTGCAGATCAACAGGTCGTGGGTTCGCGCTCTGGGCTGCAGAGCAACAGGTCGTGGGTTCGCGCCCTGGGCTGCAGAGCAACAGGTCGTGGGTTCGCGCCCTGGGCTGCAGACCAACAGGTCGTGGGTTGACGCCCTGGGCTGCAGAGCAACAGGTCGTGGGTTCGCGCCCTGGGCTGCAGTGCAACAGGTCGTGGGTTCGCACCCTGGGCTGCAGACCAACAGGTCGTGGGTTCGCGCCCTGGGCTGCAGATCAACAGGTCGTGGGTTTGCGCTCTGGGCTGCAGATCAACAGGTCTTAGGTTCGCGCCCTGGGCTGCGGACCAACAGGTCGTGGGTTCGCGCCCTGGGCTGCAGACCAACAGGTCGTGGGTTCGCACCCTGGGCTGCAGAGCAACAGGTCGTGGGTTCGCACCCTGGGCTGCAGACCAACAGGTCGTGGGTTCGCGCCCTGGGCTGCAGATCAACAGGTTGTGGGTTTGCGCTCTGGGCTGCAGATCAACAGGTCTTAGGTTCGCGCCCTGGGCTGCAGACCAACAGGTCGTGGGTTCGCACCCTGGGCTGTAGAGCAACAGGTCGTGGGTTCGCACCCTGGGCTGCAGACTAACAGGTCGTGGGTTCGCGCCCTGGGCTGCAGATCAACAGGTTGTGGGTTCGCGCTCTGGGCTGCAGAGCAACAGGTCGTGGGTTCGCGCCCTGGGCTGCAGAGCAACAGGTCGTGGGTTCGGGCCCTGGGCTGCAGAGCAACAGGTCGTGGGTTCGCGCCCTGGGCTGCAGAGCAACAGATCGTGGGTTCGCGCCCTGGGCTGCAGAGCAACAGGTCGTGAGTTTGCGCCCTGGGCTGCAGAGCAACAGGTCGTGGGTTCGCGCCCTGGGCTGCAGATCAACAGATCGTGGGTTCGCGCCCTGGGCTGCAGACCAACAGGTCGTGGGTTTGCGCCCTGGGCTGCAGATCAACAGGTCGTGGGTTTGCGCCCTGGGCTGCAGACCAACAGGTCGTGGGTTCGCGCCCTGGGCTGCAGAGCAACAGGTCGTGGGTTTGCGCCCTGCGCTGCAGATCAACAGGTCGTGGGTTCGCGCTCTGGGCTGCAGAGCAACAGGTCGTGGGTTCGCGCCCTGGGCTGCAGAGCAACAGGTCGTGGGTTCGCGCCCTGGGCTGCAGACCAACAGGTCGTGGGTTGACGCCCTGGGCTGCAGAGCAACAGGTCGTGGGTTCGCGCCCTGGGCTGCAGTGCAACAGGTCGTGGGTTCGCACCCTGGGCTGCAGACCAACAGGTCGTGGGTTCGCGCCCTGGGCTGCAGATCAACAGGTTGTGGGTTTGCGCTCTGGGCTGCAGATCAACAGGTCTTAGGTTCGCGCCCTGGGCTGCGGACCAACAGGTCGTGGGTTCGCGCCCTGGGCTGCAGACCAACAGGTCGTGGGTTCGCACCCTGGGCTGCAGAGCAACAGGTCGTGGGTTCGCACCCTGGGCTGCAGACCAACAGGTTGTGGGTTTGCGCTCTGGGCTGCAGATCAACAGGTCTTAGGTTCGCGCCCTGGGCTGCAGACCAACAGGTCGTGGGTTCGCACCCTGGGCTGCAGAGCAACAGGTCGTGGGTTCGCACCCTGGGCTGCAGACCAACAGGTCGTGGGTTCGCGCCCTGGGCTGCAAATCAACAGATCGTGGGTTCGCGCCCTGGGCTGCAGACCAACAGGTCGTGGGTTTGCGCCCTGGGCTGCAGATCAACAGGTCGTGGGTTTGCGCCCTGGGCTGCAGACCAACAGGTCGTGGGTTCGCGCCCTGGGCTGCAGAGCAACAGGTCGTGGGTTTGCGCCCTGCGCTGCAGATCAACAGGTCGTGGGTTCGCGCTCTGGGCTGCAGAGCAACAGGTCGTGGGTTCGCGCCCTGGGCTGCAGAGCAACAGGTCGTGGGTTCGCGCCCTGGGCTGCAGACCAACAGGTCGTGGGTTGACGCCCTGGGCTGCAGAGCAACAGGTCGTGGGTTCGCGCCCTGGGCTGCAGTGCAACAGGTCGTGGGTTCGCACCCTGGGCTGCAGACCAACAGGTCGTGGGTTCGCGCCCTGGGCTGCAGATCAACAGGTTGTGGGTTTGCGCTCTGGGCTGCAGATCAACAGGTCTTAGGTTCGCGCCCTGGGCTGCGGACCAACAGGTCGTGGGTTCGCGCCCTGGGCTGCAGACCAACAGGTCGTGGGTTCGCGCTCTGGGCTGCAGATCAACAGGTCTTAGGTTCGCGCCCTGGGCTGCAGACCAACAGGTCGTGGGTTCGCGCCCTGGCACCTGCATCTGGCGCCTGTCTCCTATGACCTCATGTTATTGCCCAGGAGGTTGGCTGGCCCAGTGTTGTCTTCACGAATGTGCATAAAAATGGTATAAAACCCAAATGATATATATATATTTATTTATTCCATCGCAGATGGAGGTGGGTCAGCTAACGTACAGTGTGGGCACGGCCTCCTACCCACCACGTGACCTCTGGGCCCTCTGGGGGTCACTGCTAGGGCTCGTAGCCATTGTCGTCATAGCAATCACCATATTTATGGTGATCAGATATAAGAAGCGCGCGCAGAGAAGTCAAAGCGAACAAGTTGTCGTCCTGCCGCCGAGGCCAGACCAGCGCTACGTCAATGACGTCACAGGCGGTGGATGGGAGAGTGGCCAGGGTGGAAGGTTCTCCTGGGCGGAGACGGCGACCGATAGGGGCGCCACTGAGGCCCCTTCCGTCCTCGGCTCAGAGGTCGGCAGTTCCAAAGCGGGAGTCACGACGGTGTACTGGGAAGGCGTGTAAGTTACACGTGAGCTACGCGTGAAACTACAAGATGGCAGCGTGCGAGTTACATGACGACAGCAGCATTGTGACAGGGGATGGAGCATCATTAGAAGGAAGGGGGTGGGGGCACGGCACCCAGCCCTTCCTCCCCGAATCAATCAGTATTGCTGGAATGCGGTGTTTTACTGGATGTAATCTGCTACAAACCGGTAGCACTATTTTTTTATTGTATTCATCCGCGGGTTAGTGTGACGCGGCTTGGTCACGTGCCATCTCACGCCGGTTGACACCTGACCCGTAGGTCAATGGTTACCTGGGTTGAGTTCCGGAGCACGATCGACCGCCGCGTACAATTTGTTGCTTTCATGTCCATTAAATAACTACCCCTAATTTGGAAATAGCAGCACACTCTAAATAGTATAAAATCCTGATAAATAAATGATAATTATTGTGCATCGATATTTACGGGTTATCCCCCAGGTACTTGTATTACAGAAGATGGGGCGGTGGGGCGCTGGGGCCGTGTGGGGTGCTGGGGGAGGGGGGTGCTGGGGCGGTGGGGTGCTGGGGCGGTGGGGTGCTGGGGCAGTGGGGTGCTGGGGCAGTGAGGTGCTGGGGCGGTGGGGTGCTGGGGCGGTGGGGTGCTGGGGCAGTGGGGTGCTGGGGCGGTGGGGTGCTGGGGCAGTGGGGTGCTGGGGCGGTGGGGTGCTGGGGCAGTGGGGTGCTGGGGCGGTGGGGTGCTGGGGCAGAGGGGTGCTGGGGCGGTGGGGTGCTGGGGCAGTGGGGTGCTGGGGCGGTGGGGTGCTGGGGCGGTGGGGTGCTGGGGCAGTGGGGTGCTGGGGCGGTGGGGTGCTGGGGCAGTGGGGTGCTGGGGCGGTGGGGTGCTGGGGCAGTGGGGTGCTGGGGCGGTGGGGTGCTGGGGCAGAGGGGTGCTGGGGCGGTGGGGTGCTGGGGCAGTGGGGTGCTGGGGCGGTGGGGTGCTGGGGCGGTGGGGTGCTGGGGCAGTGGGGTGCTGGGGCGGTGGGGTGCTGGGGCAGTGGGGTGCTGGGGCGGTGGGGTGCTGGGGCAGTGGGGTGCTGGGGCGGTGGGGTGGTGGGGCGGTGGGGTGGTGGGGCGGTGGGGTGCTGGGGCGCTGGGGTGCTGGGGCAGTGGGGTGCTGGGGCGGTGGGGTGCTGGGGCAGTGGGGTGCTGGGGCAGTGGGGCGGTGGGGCGGTGGGGCGGTGGGGCGGTGGGGCGGTGGGGTGCTGGGGGGGTTGGGGTGCTGGGGCGGTGGGGCGGTGGGGCGCTGGGGCGGTGGGGCGGTGGGGCGGTGGGGCGGTGGGGTGCTGGGGCGGTGGGGTGCTGGGGCGGTGGGGTGCTGGGGCGGTGGGGTGCTGGGGCGGTGGGGTGCTGGGGCAGTGGGGTGCTGGGACGGTGGGGAGCTGGGGCTGTGGGGAGCTGGGGCTGTGGGATGCTGGGGCAGTGGGGTGCTGGGGCAGTGGGATGCTGGGGCAGTGGGGTGCTGGGGCGGTGGGGTGCTGGGGCAGTGGGGTGCTGGGACGGTGGGGAGCTGGGGCTGTGGGGTGCTGGGGCAGTGGGGTGCTGGGGCAGTGGGGTGCTGGGGCGGTGGGGTGCTGGGACGGTGGGGTGCTGGGGCGGTGGGGTGCTGGGGCGGTGGGGTGCTGGGGCGGTGGGGTGCTGGGGCGGTGGGGTGCTGGGGCGGTGGGGTGCTGGGGCGGTGGAGTGCTGGGGCGGTGGGGTGCTGGGGCGGTGGGGTGCTGGGGCGGTGGGGTGCTGGGGCAGTGGGGTGCTGGGACGGTGGGGAGCTGGGGCTGTGGGGTGCTGGGGCAGTGGGGTGCTGGGGCGGTGGGGTGCTGGGGCAGTGGGGTGCTGGGGCGGTGGGGTGCTGGGGCAGTGGGGTGCTGGGACGGTGGGGAGCTGGGGCTGTGGGGTGCTGGGGCAGTGGGGTGCTGGGGCAGTGGGGTGCTGGGGCGGTGGGGTGCTGGGACGGTGGGGTGCTGGGGCAGTGGGGTGCTGGGGCGGTGTGGTGCTGGGGCGGTGGGGTGCTGGGGCGGTGGGGTGCTGGGGCAGTGGGGTGCTGGGGCCGTGTGGTGCTGGGGCGGTGGGGTGCTGGGGCGGTGGGGTGCTGGGGCGGTGGGGTGCTGGGGCGGTGGGGTGCTGGGGCCGTGTGGTGCTGGGGCGGTGGGGTGCTGGGGCGGTGGGGTGCTGGGGCAGTGGGGTGCTGGGGCGGTGTGGTGCTGGGGCGGTGGGGTGCTGGGGCGGTGGGGTGCTGGGGCAGTGGGGTGCTGGGGCGGTGGGGTGCTGGGGGGGTTGGGGTGCTGGGGCGGTGGGGAGCTGGGGCAGTGGGGTGCTGGGGCGGGGGGGGGTGCTGGAACGGTGGGGTGCTGGGGCGGTGGGGCGGTGGGTGCTGGGCGGTGGCGTGCTGGGGCGGTGCGGTGCTGGAGCGGTGGGGTGCTGGGGCGGTGGCGTGCTGGGGCAGTGGGGTGCTGGGGCGGTGGGGTGCTGGGGCGGTGGGGTGCTGGGGCGGTGGGGTGCTGGGGCAGTGGGGTGCTGGGGCAGTGGGGTGCTAGGGCGGTGGGGTGCTGGGGCGGTGGGGAGCTGGGGCAGTGGGTGCTGGTGCGGTGGGGTGCTGGGGCAGTGGGGTGCTAGGGCAGTGGGGTGCTGGTGCGGTGGGGTGCTGGGGCGGTGGGGTGCTGGGGCAGTGGGGAGCTGGGGCAGTGGGGTGCTGGGGCGGTGGGGTGCTGGGACCGTGGGGTGCTGGGACCGTGGGGTGCTGGGGCAGTGGGGAGCTGGGGCGGTGGGGTGCTGGGGCAGTGGAGTGCTGGGGCAGTGGGGTGTTGTGGCGGTAGGGTGCTGGGGCGGTGGGGAGCTGGGGCAGTGGGGTGCTGGGGCGGTGGGGTGCTGGGGCGGTGGGGAGCTGGGGCAGTGGGGAGCTGGGGAAGTGGGGTGCTGGGGCGGTGGGGTGCTGGGGCGGTGGGGAGCTGGGGCAGTGGGGTGCTGGGGCAGTGGGGTGCTGGGGCGGTGGGGTGCTGGGGCAGTGGGGTGCTGGGACGGTGGGGAGCTGGGGCTGTGGGGTGCTGGGGCAGTGGGGTGCTGGGGCAGTGGGGTGCTGGGGCGGTGGGGTGCTGGGACGGTGGGGTGCTGGGGCGGTGGGGTGCTGGGGCGGTGGGGTGCTGGGGCGGTGGTGTGCTGGGGCGGTGGGGTGCTGGGGCGGTGGGGTGCTGGGGCGGTGGAGTGCTGGGGCGGTGGGGTGCTGGGGCGGTGGGGTGCTGGGGCGGTGGGGTGCTGGGGCAGTGGGGTGCTGGGACGGTGGGGAGCTGGGTCTGTGGGGTGCTGGGGCAGTGGGGTGCTGGGGCGGTGGGGTGCTGGGGCAGTGGGGTGCTGGGGCGGTGGGGTGCTGGGGCAGTGGGGTGCTGGGACGGTGGGGAGCTGGGGCTGTGGGGTGCTGGGGCAGTGGGGTGCTGGGGCAGTGGGGTGCTGGGGCGGTGGGGTGCTGGGACGGTGGGGTGCTGGGGCAGTGGGGTGCTGGGGCGGTGTGGTGCTGGGGCGGTGGGGTGCTGGGGCGGTGGGGTGCTGGGGCAGTGGGGTGCTGGGGCCGTGTGGTGCTGGGGCGGTGGGGTGCTGGGGCGGTGGGGTGCTGGGGCGGTGGGGTGCTGGGGCGGTGGGGTGCTGGGGCCGTGTGGTGCTGGGGCGGTGAGGTGCTGGGGCGGTGGGGTGCTGGGGCAGTGGGGTGCTGGGGCGGTGTGGTGCTGGGGCGGTGGGGTGCTGGGGCGGTGGGGAGCTGGGGCAGTGGGGTGCTGGGGCGGTGGGGGGTGCTGGAACGGTGGGGTGCTGGGGCGGTGGGGCGGTGGGTGCTGGGCGGTGGCGTGCTGGGGCGGTGCGGTGCTGGAGCGGTGGGGTGCTGGGGCGGTGGCGTGCTGGGGCAGTGGGGTGCTGGGGCGGTGGGGTGCTGGGGGAGGGGGGTGCTGGAGCTGTGCGGTGCTGGGGTGCCGGGGTGGGGTGCTTGGGTGCTGGGGCGGTGGGGTGCTGCGGCCGTGGGGTGCTGGGGTGCTGGGGCGGTGGGGTGCTGGGGCGGTGGGGCGGTGGGGCGGTGGGGTGCTGGGGCGGTGGGGTGCTGGGGCGGTGGGGCGGTGGGGCGGTGGGGCGGTGGGGTGCTGGGGCGGTGGGGTGCTGAGGCATTGTGGTGTTCGGGTGGTGTGGGGAGAGTGCGCCGTACAAAGACGAATCAGCCATAATACTTATTATATTGATTTATTGCGTAATATTCGTGCGTCAGGATTGTGAACCAGGATACATGACATGCTGTCCGCGTGCGGCTGTTAATGGGGCATGGGACATCACTTCTTTGCAATTCGCTGCCGAATTCCGTATTGTGCATAGTGCGATGCTGCCCTCTGGTGGCCAAGCCAATGAAAGAGGCGCATGCGTGGACTTTGTTTATATATTCAGAACACTTTAACCAATGTTGATCAAATCACGACAGTGGGAGAGGGAAGGGCAGAGCGGAGCCACAGAGGGCAAACTTTGTACTTGTGAGACATGTGTCATTCTGTCACCAGATGGCACCACTGTTTGATGTGCTTTCTACGGCATTGGGCATCGAAATGTAATGAGTCGCGACCATGCCCCTTGCTGACACCGCACACACACGCTGGACAGCGCGGCTTGCCGTCACCAGGCTTACCGTAACAGCTTAACACGAAGACAAGCAAAAGGCAAAGCCTTATTGTGCCATGTCACAGGACATTATATCTGGACAATATAAAGACAAAGACAAGCATAAGGCAAGGCCTTGTTGTGCCATGTCACAGGACATTATATCTGGAGGGACAGCTAATAGTTTGGACATATATATACAGTTCACGATGTTAGGCCTTAGCCAACTTAACATCTTACGTTAGACCATATATTTACACTATGCTAAATACTGCATAGCGGTCATACAATGTCACGCCTGTAACATATACTGTATATAAAGTAAAGAGTTCTCGCTGTAATTGTGTGTTGTGTTGGTTACTACACCTTGAGCGGCAATGCCACACCCACCAGTCGCCACAGTCTGTGGTATATACACACATCACTTCAGCCGACACCACAGTCTGTAGTATATACACACATCACATCAGCCGACATCACAGTCTGTGGTATATACACACATCACATCAGCCGACACCACAGGCTGTGGTATATACACACATCACATCAGCCGACACCACCGTCTGTGGTATATACACACATCACTTCAGCCGACACCACAGTCTGTGGTATATACACACATCACATCAGCCGACACCACAGTCTGTGGTATATACGCACATCACATCAGCCGACATCACAGTCTGTGGTATATACACACATCACATCAGCCGACACCACAGTCTGTGGTATATACACACATCACATCAGCCGACATCACAGTCTGTGGTATATACACACATCACATCAGCCAACATCACAGTCTGTGGTATATACACACATCACATCAGCCGACACCACAGTCTGTGGTATATACACACATCACATCAGCCAACATCACAGTCTGTGGTATATACACACATCACATCAGCCGACACCACAGTCTGTGGTATATACACACATCACATCAGCCGACATCACAGTCTGTGGTATATACACACATCACATCAGCCAACATCACAGTCTGTGGTATATACACACATCACATCAGCCGACACCACAGTCTGTGGTATATACACACATCACATCAGCCAACATCACAGTCTGTGGTATATACACACATCACATCAGCCGAACACTCCACTGATTTACACTAAGTGTTCACACACTAGTATATACATTTTTTCGCGGTCCATTTCCATTGCCAACCTCTACTGTGTGACTTCCAATTTGTAACATTCCCCAATCTTTGGAGAGAAAAAGAGATTTGGAAATAAAACTAGAGAGTGTGCGGGGAATGACGAAATACATTGCATGCTCCAAGGGAAGTCAGTGACACTGAAAACCACCGTACCTAACTACCTACTGGCTGGAAATAAATAACAATCCCACCCCTCCACCCACCCCAGCCCTGCTGCTTTTATCCTTTAAAAAGGAACATAATGATTAGCTGCCAATAGCAATTTTTTAAAATTAGACCCAATTTGTATACTTTATTATTGGGCAAATCTTCGGTTGCCATGGAAACGAAACTGAGACGCGCGTTCGCCGTGGGTATACCGTAGACCTCTTGCAATCGTCCACATCTCTCACCATGGTAAAGCAAAATAAGATCGCTTGAACGGAAGTACCCCATATAGAATATATAACAAAAAGTTACAAGGCTATGTTGCCATGTTTACAGTTGATGGCTTATTCTAAGACTAACCATCCACAACTGCAAGCATAGAGCGATAACTATAATGGGACACCCGTGGCAGCCCCTGCAAGCACCAAAAATCCCTATCTTTCACAATGGGGCAAATTAAAAAAAAAGTCCTATGACGCCATTTCCTGCCCGAATTCCGTCTAGTAAGCACAGAGGCTACTGGGGACCATGTTTAACTGAAGAAAAAATCCTGACACTGTTGCGCCTAGGCTCCTTTGAAATACGCGGCAAAGAAATTTTTCTAGCATGAGAGATAGAGGACTTTAACATTGGAACATAGGAACATATTGTTTTTATTAATCCGTTGAACTAGAAATCTCATTCCCTACAATATGGCGCAGTTTTTTGCATTTTCAGCATTTATTTTCGATTTTTGGCAATTTTTTGTATGTACCGGAAGTGACGTCGTCGTGACGTCATACGAAAAATCTCAGATTTCGTAGAAGCTATTGTCATTCATATTTCTATGAGAAGCTGGAGACTGAGAGCGATATCTTTAATTTAAATGGGTCAAGCTATAAGAAAACAGTTCAAGGTCATTTTTTTCATTTTTCGAAGAACAGAAAACGTCTTTTTACTCAAAAAATGAGCATGACGCATCAAAAAGTGAACAATACCCGAAAGATGCGCTATAAAGTGTAGCACATTGTGAAAGTTGTCCCAGATCTCTAGCCCTAATATTAACGGGGATATTGGCGTTCTACGATTTTTTTTCACAAAATCACTGTGACCTTGACATTTGACCTACATATACCATTAACGAACTCGACCGGGCTATTTCACAAATCTATCTTTCTGTAAACCTTGGTGACCGTAGCTGTCGAATTGCGACTTGTATCGAGCGAAGATGAAAAGTGCACAAGCAAACAAACAAATTTACAAACATAACTTAGTAGTATACTGACTTCTGTCAGTAATAATGTATAATTTTCAAACACTGCGGGCGCAATGCGGGCGCGCCCGCAAAGGCCTGCCTGCGCCCGCCCGGCGCCCGCCCCGCCCAGATATGGATTTGACCGGCCCGCCCCGCGCCTGCAAGAACTGTGCCCGCGCCCGCCCCTCGCCCGCGAACCAGCACTGCGCCGATACCCGCAGTCCTCGTGGGCCTGCCCGCCCCGCACAGATATGGGTCTGACCGCCCCGCCCCTCGCCCGCGAACCAGCACTGCGCCGATACCCGCAGCCCTCACGGGCATGCCCGCCCTGCGCAGATCTCTAGTGTGTGTGGCTGGTGGATTCGCTGTCTAACCAAGTGTTACCCTTTGGCCGTCATTTTATTTTAGAGACGACTTGGTATTGTGTGCCTGGTCCCCCAGGCGATAAATCAGCTTCACTTTAAAGCAATATGCTGACATGCGCCATCTTAGATTTTTTACATGTTAGAATCATGACTAAAAGTATCTAAAAATGTATGATGCATATGTTTTTATATCTCTTTGAGTCTGTAAAACAAACATTTCAACATAAAACTGCGCGGTTTATTTATATCGCGCGCGGACGTCATAGCGAGCCGCGGTCGACATCACACACAAAATAGCGAACGGCGAACAGGCGCGCAGGGATATAAAGCCGGCCACCAACTTCTGCTCCGTTGACAAAAATTCTTCTCTCCGTATGGCCCGCAGGCTTTCAGGATTTAACTTCAAGACATAATGTACTTATTTGACATGGAGAAGAGGTTGGTAATACAAAAAAATACGGAATATATTGCTTTAATGTGTGCGTCGCGCCCTAAACAGTCTGCCTCTGACGAGGATGTTTACCGCTCAAATGCCATGTTTTTACCTTGTATGTATCATATATAATAGACGACAATAACTTTTAAATATAGGGCTGCATGCATGCCTGGCTCGTCGTTATAAGGACGGGCGTCTCGGAAACCCCCGCATCGTTAGCGGAGGCCAGAGGCGGAACCTGCAGAAGTAGCTTATTGCGATCCATAGTGAAGAGAATATCAAGGAGTTTGGAATTACTAGTTATTTACTTGCTTATTGAAGCATATATACAAGGTAAGCGCTCTGATTGCATAACTGTTAATGACATCTGTTTAAGCATTATATACCACAGGTTTAATTATGTGCATGCTAGCGTACACTGACGTTGGGGGGCATAGGGGGCGACAGTGCCAGGGGTCATCCCTATGTAACCTCGTTAACCATATTATACACAGAATATTCACAGGGGGCCGATGGGCAAGATGTAGGAGGGGTAAGGGGAGTTGGGGTGGGTGGGAGGGGGGAGGAGGGGGCGGCCATTGCCCACGGCCTCATCAACCCGGCGCCCGGCGTCGAAGAGATACTGCTGTTAAAGGTACTCATGCAATATACTCTCTGAAAAATTAATTTCCGATTGTTTCGCAATGTACATGGATGCATTGTTGGATCTGATTCAATGTTAACTTTTTAAATAACGTATACATTTTCACATTTATGTCGAGTTAAAGGAACAAAAGGCGCCAATAATGCCCACAGTTTGATGACGTATAGTGCACAATACCTTTTGGCCTATAGTTGCCTTAATATGTATCTCGATGAACGATTCCTGCCTGGAAGATTTAAAAAGACTCTCATGGGAAAAGATTCGATATGAGAAGCTGTGATTGTAATACACCCAGTAGAAGCACATGCACAGTCAAGCTCTCTCTCAGCTCACCAAGCTTACCCTAGAGTAAGCCTGTTAACTCTCCACTTCCAGGGCCGTGAGATGATTGAGCTCCTGGTGCTGGTTGTCGTGGTGATGGGACCACCAGGGGTGGGCTGTGCAATCCCGCCCTCCACCACCACGTTGTCAACAACAACACCAGTTTCCACAACGAGAAACGAAACATACATGCGTACATCCAGATTGATCATAATAACAACCCCTACAACGACAACAACTACAACAATACCTACAACAACTCCAACCACAACAACACCTACAACAACATCGCCTACAACAACATCGCCTACAACAACACCTACAACAACATCGCCTACAACAACACCTACAACAACATCGCCTACAACAGTGCCTACAACATCACCTACAACAACTCCAACCACAACAAGTCCAGCAACCAAGCCAGGTAAGAAGAAGCCATTTATATGTCATTGGTTCGTGTGAGACGGATTTATCTGAGCACAAGTCTCCCACATAGTGTCTGAGCCGGTAGGTGAGCGCAGAAGAGTTGTGCTGCGATAAACCCATCTCACTCGAGAAGCAAAGGCCTATCCATTTTCTCGCACGAACGCTAGGCAAATATATGGAAAAGAATGGCCTTGTTTCTAATAATTTTTTAACAAATGGTATAACGATCACATAGGAACGGAACCTACCGGTTCAACGCCGCGGCTCTCACACCCGCCCAGCCCTGTCCAACGCCGAGGCTCTCATACCCGCCCAGCCCTGTAGGACGCCGCGGCTCTCACACCCGCCCAGCCCTGTTCAACGCCGCGGCTCTCACACCCGCCCAGCCTTGTCTAACGCCGCGGCTCTCACACCCGCCCAGCCCTGTCCAACGCCGAGGCTCTTACACCCGCCCAGCCTTGTCTAACGCCGCGGCTCTCACACCCGCCCAGCTCTGTTCAACGCCGCGGCTCTCACACCCGCCCAGCCTTGTCTAACGCCGCGGCTCTCACACCCGCCCAGCCCTGTTCAACGCCGCTGCTCTCACACCCGCCCAGCCCTGTCCAACGTCGTGGCTCTCACACCCGCCCAGCCCTGTCCAACGCCGAGGCTCTCATACCCGCCCAGCCCTGTAGGACGCCGCGGCTCTCACACCCGCCCAGCCCTGTTCAACGCCGCGGCTCTCACACCCGCCCAGCCCTGTAGGACGCCGCGGCTCTCACACCCGCCCAGCCCTGTCCAACGCCGAGGCTCTTACACCCGCCCAGCCCTGTCCAACGCCGCGGCTCTAACACCCGCGCAGCCCTGTCTAACGCCGCGGCTCTCATACCCGCCCAGCCTTGTCTAACGCCGCGGCTCTCACACCCATCCAGCCCTGTCCAACGTCGTGGCTCTCACACCCGCCCAGCCCTGTCCAACGTCGTGGCTCTCACACCCGCCCAGCCCGGTCCAACGCCGCGTCTCTCACACACGCCCAGCCATGTCCTACGCCGCGGCTCTCACACCCGCCCAGCCCTGTCCTACGCCGCGGCTCTCACACACGCCCAGCCCTGTCCTACGCCGCGGCTCTCACACCCGCCCAGCCCTGTCCTACGCCGCGTCTCTCACACACGCCCAGCCCTGTCTAACGCCGCGGCTCTCATACCCGCCCAGCCTTGTCTAACGCCGCGGCTCTCACACCCGCCCAGCTCTGTCTAACGCCATGGCTCTCACACCCGCCCAGCCATGTCCTACGCCGCGGCTCTCACACCCGCCGAGCCTTGTCTAACGCCGCGGCTCTCACACCCGCCCAGCTCTGTCCAACGCCGCGGCTCTCACACCCGCCCAGCCTTGTCTAACGCCGCGGCTCTCACACCCGCCCAGCCCTGTTCAACGCCGCGGCTCTCACACCCGCCCAGCCCTGTCCAACGCCGCGGCTCTCACACCCGCCCAGCCCTGTCCAACGCCGTGGCTCTCACACCAGCCCAGCCCTGTTCAACGCCGCGGCTCTCACACCCGCCCAGCCCTGTCCAACGCCGTGACTCTCACACCCGCCCAGCCCTGTTCAACGCCGCGGCTCTTACACCCGCCCAGCCGTGTCCAACGCCGCGGCTCTCACACCCACCCAGCCCTGTCCAACGCCGCGGCTCTCACACCCGCCCAGCCCTGTCCAACGCCGTGGCTCTCACACCCGCCCAGCCCTGTTCAACGCCGCGGCTCTCACAGCCGCCCAGCCCTGTCCAACGCCGCGGCTCTCACACCCGCCCAGCCCTGTCCAACGCCGCGTCTCTCACACCCGCCCAGCCCTGTTCAACGCCGCGGCTCTCACACCCACCCAGCTCTGTCCAACGCCGCGGCTCTCACACCCGCCCAGCCCAGTCTGACGCCGCGGCTCTCACACCCACCCAGCCCTGTCCAACGCCGCGGCTCTCACACCCGCCCAGCCCAGTCTGACGCCGCGGCTCTCACACCCGCCCAGCCCTGTCCAACGCCGCGGCTCTCACACCCACCCAGCCCTGTCCAACGCCGCGTCTCTCACACCCGCCCAGCCCTGTCCAACGCCGCGTCTCTCACACCCGCCCAGCCATGTCCAACGCCGCGTCTCTCACACCCGCCCAGCCATGTCCAACGCCGCGTCTCTCACACCCGCCCAGCCCTGTCCAACGCCGCGTCTCTCACACCCGCCCAGCCCTGTCCAACGCCGCGGCTCTCACACCCACCCAGCCCTGTCCAACGCCGCGTCTCTCACACCCGCCCAGCCCTGTCCAACGCCGCGTCTCTCCCGCCCACCCAGCCCTGTCCAACGCCGCGTCTCTCACACCCGCCCAGCCCTGTCCAACACCGTGACTCTCACACCCGCCCAGCCCTGTCCAACGCCGCGTCTCTCACACACGCCCAGCCATGTCCTACGCCGCGGCTCTTACACCCTCCCAGCCCTGTCCTACGCCGCGGCTCTCACACCCGCCCAGCCATGTCCTACGCCGCGGCTCTCACACCCGCCCAGCCTTGTCTAACGCCGCGGCTCTCACAGCCGCCCAGCTCTGTCCAACGCCGCGGCTCTCACACCCGCCCAGCCTTGTCTAACGCCGCGGCTCTCACACCCGCCCAGCCCTGTTCAACGCCGCGGCTCTCACACCCGCCCAGCCTTGTCTAACGCCGCGGCTCTCACACCCGCCCAGCTCTGTCCAACGCCGCGGCTCTCACACCCGCCCAGCCTTGTCTAACGCCGCGGCTCTCACACCCGCCCAGCCCTGTTCAACGCCGCGGCTCTCACACCCGCCCAGCCTTGTCTAACGCCGCGGCTCTCACACCCGCCCAGCTCTGTTCAACGCCGCGGCTCTCACACCCGCCCAGCCTTGTCTAACGCCGCGGCTCTCACACCCGCCCAGCCCTGTTCAACGCCGCGGCTCTCACACCCGCCCAGCCCTGTCCAACGCCGCGTCTCTCACACCCGCCCAGCCATGTCCTACGCCGCGGCTCTCACACCCGCCCAGCCATGTCCAACGCCGCGGCTCTCACACCCGCCAAGCCTTGTCTAACGCCACGGCTCTCACACCCGCCCAGCCCTGTCCAACGCCGCGGCTCTCACAGCCGCCCAGCCATGTCCAACGCCGCGGCTCTCACAGCCGCCCAGCCCTGTTCAACGCCGCGGCTCTCACAGCCGCCCAGCCCTGTTCAACGCCGCGGCTCTCACAGCCGCCCAGCCATGTCCAACGCCGCGGCTCTCACACCCACCCAGCCCTGTCCAACGCCGCGTCTCGCACACCCGCCCAGCCCTGTCCAACGCCGCGGCTCTCACAGCCGCCCAGCCCTGTTCAACGCCGCGGCTCTCACAGCCGCCCAGCCCTGTTCAACGCCGCGGCTCTCACAGCCGCCCAGCCATGTCCAACGCCGCGGCTCTCACACCCACCCAGCCCTGTCCAACGCCGCGTCTCGCACACCCGCCCAGCCCTGTCCAACGCCGCGGCTCTCACACCCGCCCAGCCGTGTCCAACGCCGTTTTACTCTTTGGAACATAAAATCTTTGCTTACCGGTTTAGAAAATAAACCGTCAGTTATTGTGGTGTTGGCAATAGATCATCAGTTATTGTGGTGTTTGCAATAAGCCATCAGTTATTGTGGTGTTGGCAATAAGCCGCCAGTTATTGTGGTCTTGGCAATAACTCGTCAGTTTTTATGGTGCTGGCAATAGACCATCAGTTATTGTGGTGTTGGCAATAGACCATCAGTTATTGTGATGTTGGCAATAGACCATCAGTCATTGTAGTGTTGGCAATATGCCGTCAGTTATTGGAGTGTTGGTAATAAGCCGTCAGTTATTGTGGTGTTGGCAATAGACCATCAGTTATTGTTGTGTTAGCAATATGCCGTCAGTTATTGGAGTGTTGGCAATAGGCCCGCCAGTTATTGTGGTGTTGGCAATAGACCATCAGTTATTGTGGTGTTGGCAATAGACCATCAGTTCTTGTGGTGTTGGCAATAAGTCGTCAGTTATTGTGGTGTTGGCAATAAGCCGCCAGTTATTGTGGTGTTGGCAATAGACCATCAGTTCTTGTGGTGTTGGCAATAGACCATCAGTTCTTGTGGTGTTGGCAATAGACCATCAGTTCCTGTGGTGTTGGCAATAGACCATCAGTTCTTGTGGTGTTGGCAATAGACCATCCGTTCTTGTGGTGTTGGCAATAGACCATCAGTTATTGTGGTGTTGGCAACAGACTGTGAGTGACGAGGGAAGCTGATCTAGCAAATGATCGCTATCTTTAAATTATCGCCTGAATCATGAAATAAAATAAACCTTCACATAACTCAACAATAAACCATAATAGAATCTTATGTATCTTATATGTCTTATTTATGATTTCTTCCATTCCTCTTACTATGTCTACTAAATGCTAACACCACAAGATGAACACCAAACGGCTATAATGACCTGGTGTTTGGTTGTGTCAGCGCCGTTTGAGCCGCTGGTGACGTCACTGAGTCCTGACTACGGCCCCGTGGCGGGGGGAACACTGGTCAACATCACCGGCTCAGAGCTCAGGACCAACAGCTCGTGGCCAGTCGACGTCATCGTGACGCCATCAGCGGCGGCCAATCAGGGCGTCAGAGGCGCCATCGTCAACAGGTAGCAGTATAACATGACGGCGGGCAGTATAACATGACGGCGGGCAGTATAACATGACGGCGGGCAGTATAACATGACGGCGGGCAGTATAACATGACGGCGGGCAGTATAACATGACGGCGGGCAGTATAACATGACGGCGGGCAGTATAACATGACGGCGGGCAGTATAACATGACGGCGGGCAGTATAACATGACGGCGGGCAGTATAACATGACGGCGGGCAGTATAACGTGACAGGGAGAAGGGTAAAGTGACAGGAGCAGCATAACGTGACAGGAGTAGCATAACGTGACAGGAGCAGTACAACGTGACAGGGGCAGTGCAACTTGACAGGAGTAGCATAACGTGACAGGAGTAGCATAACGTGACAGGAGCAGTATAACGTGACAGAAGCAGTATACCGTGACAGGGAGCAGCATAACGTGACAGGAGCAGTATAACGTGACAGCAGCAGCATAATGTGACAGGGAGCAGTATAACGTGACAGAAGCAGTATAACGTGACAGGAGCAGTATAACGTGACAGCAGCAGCATATTGTGACAGGGAGCAGTATAACGTGACAGCAGCAGCATATTGTGACAGGGAGCAGTATAACGTGACAGCAGCAGCATAATGTGACAGGGAGCAGTATAACGTGACAGGAGCAGCATAATGTGACAGAGAGCAGTATCACGTGACCCATCATTTAAGTGATGTACCTTTAAGAATAGAGCGTTCCTTGCAGCTCCGAGACGTGGCTGCAAGTTGAGATGCCGTCTGTCAACGAGAGTCTCGCCGACCACACTTTCCAAGTGTACGTGGTCTTCAACAGAGGGCACCCCTTGCTGGCCGGACGGTTTAGTTACAAGGGCAACCCGGAGGTGGGAGACTTCTACCCCAGCACCACCATAGAGAGGTCAGTGGCACCACCATAGGGAGGTCAGTGGCATCACCATAGGGGTCAGTGGCACCACCATAAAGAGGTCAGTGGCCCCACGATAGGGAGGTCAGTGACACCACCATAGATAAGTTAGTGGCACCACCATAGAGAGGTCAGTGGCACCACCATGGGGAGGTCAGTGGCATCATTATAGAGGTCAGTGGCACCACCATAGAGAGGTCAGTGGCACCACCATAGAGAGGTCAGTGGCATCAAAATAGGGGTCAGTGGCACCACCATAGAGAGGTCAGTGGCATCACTATAGAGGTCAGTGGCACCACCATAGCGAGGCCAGTGGCACCACCATAGAGAGGTCAGTGGCACCACCATAGAGAGGTCAGTGGCATCAAAATAGAGGTCAGTGGCACCACCATAGAGAGGCCAGTGGCATCACTATAGAGGTCAGTGGCACCACCATAGCGAGGCCAGTGGCACCACCATAGAGAGGTCAGTGGCACCACCATAGATAAGTCAGTGGCACCACCATAGAGAGGCCAGTGGCACCACCATAGAGAGGTCAGTGGCACCACCGTAGGAAGGTCAGAGACACCACCATAGAGAAGTCAGTGACACCACCAGAGAGAGGTCAGTGGCACCACCATAGAGGTCAGTGGCACTACCATAGAGAGGTCAGTGGCACCACCATAGATAAGTCAGTGGCACCACCATAGAGAGGTCAGTGGCACCACCATAGAGAGGTCAGTGGCACCACCATAGATACGTCAGTGGCACCACCGTAGAGAAGTCAGTGGCACCACCATAGAAAGCTCAGTGGCACCACCATAGAGAGGTCAGTGGCACCACTATAGAGAGGTCAGTGACACCACCATAGAGAGGTCAGTGGCACCACCATGGAGAGGTCAGTGGCTCTACCATAGAAATGTCAGTGGCACTACCATAGAGGTCAGTTATACCGCCATACAGAGGTAAGTGGCACCACCATTGAGAGGTCAGTGGCTCTACCATTGAAATGTCAGTGGCACTACCATAGAGGTCAGTTATACCGCCATACAGAGGTAAGTGGCACCACCATTGAGAGGTCAGTGGCACTACCATAGAGAGGTCAGTGGCACCACCATAGCGAGGTCAGTGGCACCCTCATATAGAGGTCAGTGGCACCACCATTGGGAGGTCAGTGGCACCACCATAAAGAGGTCAGTGGCACCACTTTCGAGCGGCCAATGGCACCACCATAGAGAGGTCAGTGGCACCACCATAGAGAGGTTAGTAGCACCATCATAGAGAGGTCAGTGGCACCACCATAGAAAGGTCAGTGACACCACCATAGATAGGTCAGTGGCACCACCATAGAGAGGTCAGTGGCACCACCATAGGGAGGTCAGTGGCACCACCATAGAGAGGTCAGTGGCACCACCATGGAGAGGTCAGTGGCACCACCATAGAGAGGTCAGTAATTGCTTAAAACGCCCCAAGTGAAATACGCCGGACTTTTCATGACTTAATGAGGAAGTATACGTCAAACAACTTTGCTGATGACAAAAACACAATTGGAAATAAACAAAAACAACGATTTGAATTGAAGTTGTTAGATATCCTGAATCAACTACTCGGTGGGGAATTGTCAAGCAGGAAGCTTTCAAGTCGTTGTGGTCTCAATCAGTCTGAAGTGATGATCAGCTCAGTTGGTTGTATATTCAGGACACTTTAACCACTTTTGGTTATCGCGTCAATGGGAAAAAGAGAGTGGAGCCATGTCCCCAGGGTAACCTCCTACTCCTTGTGACAAAGGACATGGGATCTTTATCCTGCAACCACACAGACATGGCCACAGCGGGGCTCGAACCACAGATCCACGTGGCTTTAGGCTCTCAGGTGGCCCGAGCACTCGATGCGAGCGCTCTTACCCACTGAGCTATCGGGGCGGCCCCGATGATGATCAGTTCGGACTCGGACATGGGGTGAGGTGTCTTCGTTGTCAGCTAGTTGGTTCACAGGCGTTGTGCTTCTCAGTCACGCTCTCTTTATTGGACCGCCATAAAACAAGTGTGTACATAAGTGAACCACGGCACCACTGCAGCGACCACTGGGTCGTGCCGCCGATAAGGAGACTAATGTATTCTAGGTGTGTGTTTATGCGCCATCAATTTTTACTCTTTTTTGAAGCCTACTTCAAAATGGAAATCGGAAATTCCCTCTGTAAGGCCCCTGGAGAACATCGCTTTGTTCCCGTTGTTGTATAACCGACTCAACAAATAATTCAGTTTTATCACGATGGTTAGTGGTTGAACTTCACTCCAGGCGGTTCACCTATAAAGTGTCTACGGAATAGTGGGCGTATTATAATTTTGTCATATTGATCTGTGGCTGTGTAGGCCAGGTCTGTCACGTTATAATGTTTTCATGTTCATCTGTGACTGTGTAGGGTAGGTCTGTCACATCATAATGTTGTCATGTTGACTTGTGACTGTGTAGGGCAGGTCTGTCACATCATAATGTTGTCATGTTGACCTTTGGCTGTGTAGGGTAGGTCTGTCACATCATAATGTTGTCATGTTGACTTGTGACTGTGTAGGGCAGGTCTGTCACATCATAATGTTGTCATGTTGATCTGTGGCTGTGTAGCGTAGGTCTGTCACATCATAATGTTGTCATGTTGATCTGTGGCTGTGTAGCGTAGGTCTGTCACATCATAATGTTGTCATGTTGACCTTTGGCTGTGTAGGGCAGGTCTGTCACATCATAATGTTGTCATGTTGACTTGTGACTGTGTTGTAGAGGCGGCGCGACAGTCACTGTGCATGGAGGGCAGGTCTCTTACGTTATAATGTGGTCATGTTGACCTGTTGCTGTGTAGGGCAGGTCTGTCACATTATAATGTTGTCATGTTGACTTGTGACTGTGTTGTAGAGGCGGCACGACAGTCACTGTGGAGGGCAGGTCGCTTACATCCGTGGCGCGCCCTCTACTGGAGATTACGATGACTATATTCAGGTTGCTCCGCGATGACGTCACCAGAGATATCTTTTTCGGGGTAAGACACTACGGTATACTACTGTAAGCAGTCCCCACGTATCAGTGGTCTACAGCACAGCATGTCTGTCATGTAGTGTTTTATTCATATTGCTTGATTTATATAGCTTAATTTATATTTTTTCATTCGTATTACTTTATTTCTTTGCTTTATTTACATTGCTCTATTTATATTGCTTATTTGCATTGCTTTATAATTGCTCTGCTTTATTTTTACATTGCTCTATTTATATGGTTCATTTGCATTGCTTTATTTATGTTGATTTATATGTATTTCTGTATTTATAATGCTTTATTGATATGGTTTGATTGCTATGGCTTGATTGATATTGCTTTAATGATATTGCTTTAATGATATTGCTTTATTGATATTTCCATATTTATGTTGCTTTATTTACCCTGTTACTGTTACTCTCCAGGTCTGTGAGGCCGCCAATGATACCACCCTGTTACTGTTAGTCTCCACCTCTGTGAGGCGGCCAATGATACCACCCTGTTACTGTTACTCTCCAGGTCTGTGAGGCCGCCAATATTACTACCCTGTTACTGTTACTCTCCAGGTCTGTGAGGCCGCCAATATTACTACCCTGTTACTGTTACTCTCCAGGTCTGTGAGGCCCCCAATGATACCACCCTGTTACTGTTACTCTCCAGGTCTGTGAGGCCGCCAATGATACCACCCTGTTACTGTTACTCTCCAGGTCTGTGAGGCCGCCAATATTACTACCCTGTTACTGTTACTCTCCAGGTCTGTGAGGCTGCCAATGATACCACCCTGTTACTGTTACTCTCCTGGTCTGTGAGGCCGCCAATGATACCACCATGTTACTGTTACTCTCCAGATCTGTGAGGCCGCCAATGATACCACCCTGTTACTGTTACTCTCCAGGTCTGTGAGGCCGCCAACGATACCACCCTGTTACTGTTACTCGCCAGGTCTGTGAGGCCGCCAATGATACCACCCTGTTACTGTTACTCTCCTGGTCTGTGAGGCCGCCAATGATACCACCCTGTTACTGTTACTCTCCAGGTCTGTGAGGCTGCCAATGATACCACCCTGTTACTGTTACTCTCCAGCTCTGTGAGGCCGCCAATGATACCACCCTGTTACTGTTACTCTCCAGGTCTGTCAGGCCGCCAATGATACCACCCTGTTACTGTTACTCTCCAGGTCTGTGAGGCCGCCAATGATACGCTGCTCCTCTGCGGCACGCCCGCCCTCGACATCCCCGAGGTCGTCAAGGACGCAGCGCGAGATAACCATGACAACGCCACGGGGCAAGTCGACTACAACTCGAACAGCTATGAAGTCTTGTTCTACATCGGCTTCAAATTCGGACCCTATGACCTCTACCGAAACCTGAGCAACCACCCCACCCTGGGTGACAAGAGTCAACTCTCAGTCAACATAGCCCCCCAACCCATCCCCCTGGCGGAGCAATTCGTCGTGCGACCAGGAACGCCTCTGATCATCAGGGTAAACTATCGCTCTTTGTTGGCCAGGGCGGCCTGTCATCATCAGGGTAAACTATCGCTCTTTGTTGGCCAGGACGACCTGTCATCATCAGGGTAAACTATCGCTCTTTGTTGGCCAGGACGGCCTGTCATCATCAGGGTAAACTATCGCTCTTTGTTGGCCCGGACGGCCTGTCATCATCAGGGTAAACTATCGCTCTTTGTTGGCCAGGACGGCCTGTCATCATCAGGGTAAACTATCGCTCTTTGTTTGCCAGGACGGCCTCTCATCATCACGGTAAACTATCGCTCTTTGTTGGCCAGGACGACCTGTCATCATCAGGGTAAACTATCGCTCTTTGTTTGCCAGGACGGCCTCTCATCATCAGGGTAAACTATCGCTCTTTGTTGGCCCGGACGGCCTGTCATCATCAGGGTAAACTATCGCTCTTTGTTGGCCAGGGCGGCCTGTCATCATCAGGGTAAACTATCGCTCTTTGTTGGCCAGGACGACCTGTCATCATCAGAGTAAACTATCGCTCTTTGTTGGCCAGGACGGCCTGTCATCATCAGGGTAAACTATCGCTCTTTGTTGGCCAGGACGGCCTCTCATCATCAGGGTAAACTATCGCTCTTTGTTGGCCAGGACGGCCTGTCATCATCAGGGTAAACTATCGCTCTTTGTTTGCCAGGACGGCCTCTCATCATCAGGGTAAACTATCGCTCTTTGTTGGCCAGGACGGCCTGTCATCATCAGGGTAAACTATCGCTCTTTGTTGGCCAGGACGACCTGTCATCGTCAGGGTAAACTATCGCTCTTTGTTGGCCAGGGCGGCCTGTCATCATCAGGGTAAACTATCGCTCTTTGTTGGCCAGGACGACCTGTCATCATCAGGGTAAACTATCGCTCTTTGTTGGCCAGGACGGCCTGTCATCATCAGGGTAAACTATCGCTCTTTGTTGGCCAGGACGGCCTCTCATCATCAGGGTAAACTATCGCTCTTTGTTGGCCAGGGCGGCCTGTCATCATCAGGGTAAACTATCGCTCTTTGTTGGCCAGGGCGGCCTGTCATCATCAGGGTAAACTATCGCTCTTTGTTGGCCAGGACGACCTGTCATCATCAAGGTAAACTATCGCTCTTTGTTGGCCAGGACGACCTGTCATCATCAGGGTAAACTATCGCTCTTTGTTGGCCAGGACGACCTGTCATCATCAGGGTAAGCTATCGCTCTTTGCTGGCCAGGACGATTTCTGATCATTAGGGTAAACTATCGCCTTTTTGTGGGTCAGGACGGACCTTCATCATTCGGGGCGGTTCGTTGTATATTAAGGGCTTTTTTTTACCACTTTTGGTCCATCATCAAGGTAAACTATTACTCTTTGTTGGCCGGCCTTTAACATCAGGATAATAATGTGTAGGTCTATACCGGAAATATCTTTCTAAATAGCGACGGGAGCTTTGTGTTGCACTGATTTTTAGGAAATCTTTGTTGACGTATAATGACGGGTCTCTTCGCTCTGGCATTTTCCTTGATGTGTGATGTATGTAAGGCTTGGCCGTGCGCAGGGAGAGAACATGGCCGGCGTCAAGGCCAGCGACTACAGCGTGCTGATCGGCGTCGGGCAGTGTCACATCGAGGACGTGACGGTGACGTCACTGGTGTGTCAGCCGCCGCAGGACCCCCCACGACGGGTCAACGAGAGCAGCTCCGGGGTGTACGACATCCAGGTGAGGGGCCAGGGGGTGATGGGAGGGGGAGGGGGGAGGGGGCAGACATGTAGTCTGACTGACAGTAACAAGCCCCCATTCGCCAGGTGGAGCTGCGATTCTCCGCTCAGAGCGCTGCTGTCGACTGGGGTCAACTTTCAAGATTCTTCAAATCAGTAAATTATAATCTTTTGCAATATAATAATTTCCAATGATGTACAGCAACATATTCGTTGCACTATTGTGAAACTGCAATAATTGAGAGCGAACTCTCTTTCCTTTGTTCAGAAGATTCGGTATTCTTAAGCCTAGACTGGGATTGGTAGAAATACGACACGCAGTGGTAGTGGTGGCATCAGTAGTTGTAGCACAGGTTAAAGTAGTAGTCTAGTGACAATTCGTATATTATATGTTATTATCTTATATCTCTTATTGGAGTTCCGCAAATCCTATAGATGGGTTTCTAATACCCCATTTACTCGTGTGCAGGATGCATTGCAGATCAACAGGTCGTGGGTTCGCGCCCGGGGCTGCAGACCAACAGGTCGTGGGTTCGCGCCCTGGGCTGCAGAGCAACAGGTCGTGGGTTCGCGCCCTGGGCTGCAGACCAACAGGTCGTGGGTTCGCGCCCTGGGCTGCAGACCAACAGGTCGTAGGTTCGCGCCCGGGGGTGCAGAGCAACAGGTCGTGGGTTCGCGCCCTGGGCTGCAGAGCAACAGGTCGTGGGTTCGCGCCCTGAGCTGCAGACCAACAGGTCGTAGGTTCGCGCCCGGGGGTGCAGAGCAACAGGTCGTGGGTTCGCGCCCTGGGCTGCAGACCAACAGGTCGTGGGTTCGCGCCCTGGGCTGCAGATTAACAGGTCGTGGGTTCGCGCCCTGGGCTGCAGATGAACAGGTCGTGGGTTCGCGCCCTGGGCTGCAGATGAACAGGTCGTGGGTTCGCGCCCTGGGCTGCAGAGCAACAGGTCGTGGGTTCGCGCCCTGGGCTGCAGACCAACAGGTCGTGGGTTCGCGCCCTGGGCTGCAGAGCAACAGGTCGTGGGTTCGCGCCCTGGGCTGTAGAGCAACGGGTCGTGGGTTCGCGCCCGGGGCTGCAGATCAACAGGTCGTGGGTTCGCGCCCTGGGCTGCAGACCAACAGGCCGTGGGTTTGCACCCTAGGCTGCAGACCAACAGGTCGTGGGTTCGCGCCCTGGGCTGCAGACCAACAGGTCGTGGGTTCGCGCCCTGGGCTGCAGATCAACGGGTCGTGGGTTCGCGCCCTGGGCTGCAGACCAACAGGTCGTGGGTTCGCGCCCTGGGCTGCAGAGCAACAGGTCGTGGGTTCGCGCCCTGGGCTGTAGAGCAACGGGTCGTGGGTTCGCGCCCGGGGCTGCAGATCAACAGGCCGTGGGTTCGCACCCTAGGCTGCAGACCAACAGGTCGTGGGTTCGCGCCCTGGGCTGCAGACAAACAGGTCGTGGGTTCGCGCCCTGGGCTGCAGATCAACGGGTCGTGGGTTCGCGCCCTGGGCTGCAGATCAACGGGTCGTGGGTTCGCGCCCTGGGCTGCAGAGCAACAGGTCGTGGGTTCGCGCCCTGGGCTGCAGATCAACAGGTCGTGGGTTCGTGCCCTGGGCTGCAGACGAACAGGTCGTGGTTTGGCGCCCTGGGCTGCAGACCAACAGGTCGTGGGTTCGCGCCCTGGGCTGCAGACCAACAGGTCGTGGGTTCGCGCCCTGGGCTGCAGACCAACAGGTCGTGGTTTTGCGCCGTGGGCTGCAGACCAACAGGTCGTGGGTTCGCGCCCTGGGCTGCAGATCAACAGGTCGTGGTTTCGCGCCCTGGGCTGCAGACCAACAGGTCGTGGGTTCGCGCCCTGGGCTGCAGACCAACAGGTCGTGGGTTCGCGCCCTGGGCTGCAGGCCAACAGGTCGTGGTTTCGCGCCCTGGGCTGCAGACCAACAGGTCGTGGGTTCGCGCCCTGGGCTGCAGATCAACAGGTCGTGGGTTCGCGCCCTGGGCTGCGGACCAACAGGTCGTGGGTTCGCGCCCTGGGCTGCAGACCTACAGGTCGTGGGTTCGCGCCCTGGGCTGCAGACCAACAGGTCGTAGGTTCGCGCCCGGGGGTGCAGAGCAACAGGTCGTGGGTTCGCGCCCGGGGGTGCAGAGCAACAGGTCGTGGGTTCGCGCCCTGGGCTGCAGACCAACAGGTCGTGGGTTCGCGCCCTGGGCTGCAGATTAACAGGTCGTGGGTTCGCGCCCTGGGCTGCAGATGAACAGGTCGTGGGTTCGCGCCCTGGGCTGCAGATCAACAGGTCGTGGGTTCGCGCCCTGGGCTGCAGAGCAACAGGTCGTGGGTTCGCGCCCTGGGCTGCAGACCAACAGGTCGTGGGTTCGCGCCCTGGGCTGCAGAGCAACAGGTCGTGGGTTCGCGCCCTGGGCTGTAGAGCAACGGGTCGTGGGTTCGCGCCCGGGGCTGCAGATCAACAGGTCGTGGGTTCGCGCCCTGGGCTGCAGACCAACAGGCCGTGGGTTCGCACCCTAGGCTGCAGACCAACAGGTCGTGGGTTCGCGCCCTGGGCTGCAGACCAACAGGTCGTGGGTTCGCGCCCTGGGCTGCAGAGCAACAGGTCGTGGGTTCGCGCCCTGGGCTGCAGATCAACAGGTCGTGGGTTCGTGCCCTGGGCTGCAGACGAACAGGTCGTGTTTTGGCGCCCTGGGCTGCAGACCAACAGGTCGTGGGTTCGCGCCCTGGGCTGCAGACCAACAGGTCGTGGGTTCGCGCCCTGGGCTGCAGACCAACAGGTCGTGGGTTCGCGCCCTGGGCTGCAGACCAACAGGTCGTGGGTTCGCGCCCTGGGCTGCAGACCAACAGGTCGTGGGTTCGCGCCCTGGGCTGCAGACCAACAGGTCGTAGGTTCGCGCCCGGGGGTGCAGAGCAACAGGTCGTGGGTTCGCGCCCTGGGCTGCAGACCAACAGGTCGTGGGTTCGCGCCCTGGGCTGCAGATTAACAGGTCGTGGGTTCGCGCCCTGGGCTGCAGATGAACAGGTCGTGGGTTCGCGCCCTGGGCTGCAGATGAACAGGTCGTGGGTTCGCGCCCTGGGCTGCAGAGCAACAGGTCGTGGGTTCGCGCCCTGGGCTGCAGACCAACAGATCGTGGGTTCGCGCCCTGGGCTGCAGAGCAACAGGTCGTGGGTTTGCGCCCTGGGCTGTAGAGCAACGGGTCGTGGGTTCGCGCCCGGGGCTGCAGATCAACAGGTCGTGGGTTCGCGCCCTGGGCTGCAGACCAACAGGCCGTGGGTTCGCACCCTAGGCTGCAGACCAACAGGTCGTGGGTTCGCGCCCTGGGCTGCAGACCAACAGGTCGTGGGTTCGCGCCCTGGGCTGCAGATCAACGGGTCGTGGGTTCGCGCCCTGGGCTGCAGACCAACAGGTCGTGGGTTCGCGCCCTGGGCTGCAGACCAACAGGTCGTGGGTTCGCGCCCTGGGCTGCAGATCAACAGGTCGTGGGTTCGTGCCCTGGGCTGCAGACGAACAGGTCGTGGTTTGGCGCCCTGGGCTGCAGACCAACAGGTCGTGGGTTCGCGCCCTGGGCTGCAGACCAACAGGTCGTGGGTTCGCGCCCTGGGCTGCAGACCAACAGGTCGTGGTTTTGCGCGCTGGGCTGCAGACCAACAGGTCGTGGGTTCGCGCCCTGGGCTGCAGATCAACAGGTCGTGGTTTCGCGCCCTGGGCTGCAGACCAACAGGTCGTGGGTTCGCGCCCTGGGCTGCAGACCAACAGGTCGTGGGTTCGCGCCCTGGGCTGCAGGCCAACAGGTCGTGGTTTCGCGCCCTGGGCTGCAGACCAACAGGTCGTGGGTTCGCGCCCTGGGCTGCAGATCAACAGGTTGTGGGTTCGCGCCCTGGGCTGCGGACCAACAGGTCGTGGGTTCGCGCCCTGGGCTGCAGACCTACATGTCGTGGGTTCGCGCCCTGGGCTGCAGACCAACAGGTCGTGGGTTTGCGCTCTGGGCTGCAGACCAACAGGTCGTGGGTTCGCGCCCTGGGCTGCAGACCAACAGGTCGTGGGTTTGCGCTCTGGGCTGCAGACCAACAGGTCGTGGGTTCGCGCCCTGGGCTGCAGACCAACAGGTCGTGGGTTCGCGCCCTGGGCTGCAGACCAACAGGTCGTGGGTTCGCGCCCTGGGCTGCAGACCAACAGGTCGTGGGTTCGCGCCCTGGCACCTGCATCTGGCGCCTGTCTCCTATGACCTCATGTTATTGCCCAGGATGTTGGCTGGCCCAGTGTTGTCTTCACGAATGTGCATAAAAATGGTATAAAACCCAAATGATACATATATATATAAATATTTTTTTTTGTTCCTTCGCAGATGGAGGTGGGTCAGCTAACGTACAGTGTGGGCACGGCCTCCTACCCACCACGTGACCTCTGGGCCCTCTGGGGGTCACTGCTAGGGCTCGTAGCCATTGTCGTCATAGCAATCACCATATTTATGGTGATCAGATATAAGAAGCGCGCGCAGAGAAGTCAAAGCGAACAAGTTGTCGTCCTGCCGCCGAGGCCAGACCAGCGCTACGTCAATGACGTCACAGGCGGTGGATGGGAGAGTGGCCAGGGTGGAAGGTTCTCCTTGGCGGAGACGGCGACCGATAGGGGCGCCACTGAGGCCCCTTCCGTCTTCGGCTCAGAGGTCGGCAGTTCCAAAGCGGGAGTCACGACGGTGTACTGGGAAGGCGTGTAAGTTACACGTGAGCTACGCGTGAAACTACAAGATGGCAGCGTGCGAGTTCCATGACGACAGCAGCATTGTGACAGGTGATGGAGCATCATTAGAAGGAAGGGGGTGGGGGCACGGAGTCTCCACCCACCCCTTCCTCCACGAATCAATCAGTATTGCTGGAATGCGGTGTTTTACTGGATGTAATCTGCTACAAACCGGTAGCACTATTTTTTATTGTATTCATCCGCGGTTTAGTGTGACGCGGCTTGGTCACGTGCCATCTCACGCCGGTTGACACCTGACCCGTAGGTCAATGGTTACCTGGGTTGAGTTCCGGAGCACGATCGACCGCCGCGTACAATTTGTTGCCTGCATGTCCATTAAATAACTACCCCTAATTTGGAAATAGCAGCACACTCTAAATAGTATAAAATCCTGATAAATAAATGATAATTATTGTGAATCGATATTTACGGGTTATCCCCCAGGTACTTGTATTACAGAAGAAGGGGCAGTGGGGCAGTGGGGTGCTGGGGGAGGGGGGTGCTGGGGCGGTGGGGTGCTGGGGCGGTGGGGTGCTGGGGGGGTGGGGTGCTGGGGCGGTGGGGTGCTGGGGCGGTGGGGTGCTGGGGGGGTGGGGTGCTGGGGCGGTGGGGTGCTGGGGCGGTGGGGTGCTGGGGCGGTGGGGTGCTGGGGCGGTGGGGTGCTGGGGCGGTGGGGTGCTGGGGCGGTGGGGTGCTGGGGCGGTGGGGTGCTGGGGCGGTGGGGTGCTGGGGCGGTGGGGTGCTGGGGCAGTGGGGTGCTGGGGCGGTGGGGTGCTGGGGCGGTGGGGTGCTGGGGCGGTGGGGTGCTGGGGCGGTGGGGTGCTGGGGCGGTGGGGTGCTGGGGCGGTGGGGAGCTGGGGCAGTCGGGTGCTGGGGCAGTGGGGTGCTGGGGCAGTGGGGTGCTGGGGCTGTGGGGTGCTGGGGCGGTGGGGTGCTGGGGCGGTGGGGTGCTGGGGCAGTGGGGTGCTGGGGCGGTGGGGTGCTGTGGCGGTGGGGTGCTGGGGCGGTGGGGTGCTGGGGCGGTGGGGTGCTGGGGCAGTGGGGTGCTGGGGCGGTGGGGTGCTGGGGCGGTGGGGTGCTGGGGCGGTGGGGTGCTGGGGCGGTGGGGTGCTGGGGCGGTGGGGTGCTGGGGCGGTGGGGAGCTGGGGCAGTGGGGTGCTGGGGCAGTGGGGTGCTGGGGCTGTGGGGTGCTGGGGCGGTGGGGTGCTGGGGCGGTGGGGTGCTGGGGCGGTGGGGTGCTGGGGCGGTGGGGTGCTGGGGCGGTGGGGTGCTGGGGCGGTGGGGTGCTGGGGCGGTGGGGTGCTGGGGCGGTGGGGTGCTGGGGCGGTGGGGTGCTGGGGCGGTGGGGTGCTGGGGCGGTGGGGTGCTGGGGCGGTGGGGTGCTGGGGCGGTGGGGTGCTGGGGCAGTGGGGTGCAGGGGCGGTGGGGTGCTGGGGCGGTGGGGTGCTGGGGCGGTGGGGTGCTGGGGCGGTGGGGTGCTGGGGCAGTGGGGTGCTGGGGCGGTGGGGTGCTGGGGCCGTGGGGAGCTGGGGCAGTGGGGTGCTGGGGCGGTGGGGTGCTGGGCGGTGGGGTGCTGGGGCCGTGGGGTGCTGGGGCGGTGGGGTGCTGGGGCGGTGGGGTGCTGGGGCGGTGGGGTGCTGGGGCAGTAGGGTGCTGGGGCAGTGGGGTGCTGGGGCCATGCGGTGCTGGGGCGGTGGGGTGCTGTGGCGGTGGGGTCCTGGGCGGTGGGGTGCTGGGACCGTGGGGCGGTGGGGTGCTGGGAGCGTTGGGTGCTGGAGCGGTGTGGTGCTGGGGGAGGGGGGTGCTGGGGGAGGGGGGTGCTGGAGCGGCGTGATGATGGGGGAGGGGGGTGCTGGGGTGCCGTGGTGATGGGGGAGGGGGGTGCTGGAGCGGTGTGGTGCTGGGGCAGTGGGGTGCTGGGGCGGTGTGGTGCTGGCGGAGGGGGGTGCTGGGGGAGGGGGGTGCTGGAGCGGTGTGATGCTGGGGGAGGGGGGTGCTGGAGCGGTGGGGTGCTGGGGCAGTGGGGTGCTGGGGCGCCGTGGTGATGGGGGAGGGGGGTGCTGGGGCGCCGTGGTGATGGGGGAGGGGGGTGCTGGAGCGGTGTGGTGCTGGGGCCGTGTGGTGCTGGGGTGCCGCGGTGGGGTGCTGGGGTGCTGGGGTGCTGGGGCAGTGGGGTGCTGGGGCGGTGGAGTGCTTGGGCGGTGGGGAGCTGGGGCAGTGTGGTGCTGGGGCGGTGGGGTGCTGGGGCGGTGGGGAGCTGGGGCAGTGGGGAGCTGGGGCAGTGGGGTGCTGGGGCGGTGGGGTGCTGGGGCGGTGGGGAGCTGGGGCAGTGGGGAGCTGGGGCAGTGGGGTGCTGGGGCAGTGGGGTGCTGGGGCGGTGGGGTGCTGGGGCGGTGGGGAGCTGGGGCAGTGGGGAGCTGAGGCAGTGAGGTGCTGGGGCAGTGGGGTGCCGGGGCGGTGGGGAGCTGGCGCGGTGGGGTGCTGGGGCGGTGGGGATCTGGGGCGGTGGGGAGCTAGGGCAGTGGGGTGCTGGGGCGGTGGGGAGCTGGGGCGGTGGGGTGCTGGGGCAGTGGGGTGCTGGGGCAGTGGGGTGCTGGGGCGGTGGGGTGCTGGGACCGTGGGGCCGTGGGGTGCTGGGGCAGTGGGGTGCTGGGGCAGTGGGGTGCTGGGGCGGTGGGTACTGGGGCTGTGCGGTGCTGGGGCGGTGGGGAGCTGGGGAGGTGGGGTGCTGGGGCCGTGGGATGCTGGAGCGGTGGGGTGCTGGGGCCGTGGGGTGCCGGGGCGGTGGGGTGCTGGAGCGGTGTGGTGCTGGGGGAGGGGGGTGCTGGAGCTGTGGGGTGCTGGGGTGCCGGGGTGGGGTGCTGGGGTGCTGGGGCCGTGGGGTGCTGGCGCGATGTTCTGCTGGGGCGGTGGGGTGCTGGGGCGGTGGGTTGCTGCGGCCGTGGGGTGCTGGAGTGCTGGGGCGGTGGGGTGCTGGGGCGGTGGGGCGGTGGGGCGGTGGGGTGCTGAGGCGGTGGGGTGCTGAGGCATTGTGGTGTTCGGGTGGTGTGGGGAGAGTGCGCCGTACAAAGACGAATCAGCCATAATACTTATTATATAGATTTATTGCGTAATATTCGTGCGTCAGGATTGTGAACCAGGATACATGACATGCTGTCCGCGTGCGGCTGTTAATGGGGCATGGGACATCACTTCTTTGCATTTCGCTGCCGAATTCCGTATTGTGCATAGTGCGATGCTGCCCTCTGGTGGCCAAGCCAATGAAAGAGTCGCATGCGTAGACTTTGTTTATATATTCAGAACACTTTAACCAATGTTGACAATGGGATAAGGAAGGGCAGAGCGGAGCCACAGAGGGCAAACTTTGTACTTGTGAGACATGTGTCATTCTTTCACCAGATGGCACCACTGTTTGATGTGCTTTCTACGGCATTGGGCATCGAAATGTAATGAGTCGCGACCATGCCCCTTGCTGACACCGCACACACACGCTGGACAGCGCGGCTTGCCGTCACCAGGCTTACCGTAACAGCTTAACACGAAGACAAGCAAAAGGCAAAGCCTTATTGTGCCATGTCACAGGACATTATATCTGGACAATATAAAGACAAAGACAAGCAAAAGGCAAAGCCTTATTGTGCCATGTCACAGGACATTATATCTGGAGGGACAGCTAATAGTTTGGACATATATATACAGTTCATGATGTTAGGCCTTAGCCAACGTAACGTCTTACATTAGACCATATATTTACACTATGCTTAATAATGCATAGCGGTCATACAATGTCACGCCTGTAACATATACTGTACATAAAGTAAACAGTTCACGCTGTAATTGTGTGTTGTGTTGGTTACTACACCTTGAGCAGCAATGCCACACCCACCAGTCGCCACAGTCTGTGGTATATACACACATCACATCAGCCGACATCACAGTCTGTGGTATATACACACATCACATCAGCCGGCACCCCAGTCTGTGGTATATACACACATCACATCAGCCGACATCACAGTCTGTGGTAAATACACACATCACATCAGCCGACATCACAATCTGTGGTATATACACACATCACATCAGCCGACACCAGTCTGTGGTATATACACACATCACATCAGCCGACACCAGTCTGTGGTATATACACACATCACATCAGCCGACACCACAGTCTGTGGTATATACACACATCACATCAGCCGACACCACATTCTGTGGTATATACACACATCACATCAGCCGACACCAGTCTGTGGTATATACACACATCACATCAGCCGACATCCTAACCGTCACAAGGACTGGGCTTTCCCTTTCATTACATGATATTTAGGATTAAATATCTGAAGCAACTCAACTAAATAAAACCGATTTTATTATTTTTAATGTTTACTTCTGACACAACAACGAACAGGTGACGTCACTGGCGACAAAATTACCATGCGATGACGTCACTAATGACAAAATAACCAGTGATGACGTCGCTAGTGACAAGTGATGACGTCCCTAACGACATAACCAGGAGACCACGCCACTGGTGACACAATCGACACCGCGACATCGGACGCAGACAACGACGTCGCAAGTGACGAATGCCACAGGATCTCGATGAGGGCTGACACATGACACAGGTAGAGGTCCACCTGGTGAGACCGCTACAGGTCCACCTGGTGACACATGACACAGGTAGAGGTCCACCTGGTGAGACCGCTACAGGTCCACCTGGTGACACATGACACAGATAGAGGTCCACCTGGTGACACCGCTACAGGTCGACGAGGCCGACTTTGACTGGCCGCTCGGGCACGAGGAGAGGCCGCGTGACGGGCAGGTTGGCCTCAGGATCCCGGTTCTCCACCACGAACTCCTGGACAATCTGGAGCAGGAGGAAACCGTAGCGATGACGTCATACAGGCTGGCGGCACATAAACTGGTCATGACGTCACGTATGCTGTATTGTGCTGATGTCGCATAAACTGAATGATGATGTCACACAAAGCGTTAGATAGTGACGTCATATAAGTAACTGTCAGCTGCTGAGTCAACACAAACTGTCTGCTGGTGACGTCACACAAACTGCCTGATGGTGACGTCACACAAACTGCCTGATAGTGACGTCACACAAACTATCAGGTTCTGGTATCATACAAACGGTTTCTTGTGTTTATAATATCAATGGCCGTGTTAGCCACCACCCACCACCCTCCACCACACCACACCCCCCCCCCCCCACTCTGCTTACCCTGGTCAGCAGCAGCTGTAGTTCCAGTTCCGCCACCCTGCGACCTGAAGACAAACCACAAACACTATAGTACAAACACTCAGAGTGTAAACCCACAGTACAGGTAGCAGTCACAGTGTGTGTTGTGTGTGAGCTCTGTGCCCGGGGAGAGGCCCTTGACCCTTCCCATTGTGGTGATATGACCCACAGAGATACAGCGTCTTATTACAGCCCACAGCATTTAGACATAACACGCGGCTTCCATTTTAAAAACCATTTGAAACCGGAATTATAATGAAATCTCCAGAATCACGCGTTTGCGCCAACAAAGTTCCGGTTTCAAATAATTCGGTGTTCTAAATAACAACCAGAATAAGTTGCACTAAGAGAAAAAAGTGAAGGGTACATCTACTTCCGGTTACCTATGCACATCCGGGTCCCGAAGCCGAAGGGGAGCCAGGCGAAGGAGTGGGGCGTCCGGTTGAGGTCTGTCCGGAGCCAGCGCTCGGGCCTCAGGCAATCCGGATCCTCGTACACAGCCGGATTCCGGCCCATCACAAACGTGTTCCCGATCACCCGCGACTGAACACCGAAAACACACCAGGCAACCAATGAAATAGACATTTTAATTAGCAGCGATGGGTCTGTCAGTCATCGGGCGAGCATCAGCCGCTGATGGTGGGATACATATCAGTTTTATTGTAATTAATATATATACACATGTTGGACAGATACATTTCATGCTGGGAGAACTACATGGATATTTCTGTTTTTCCACCATATGGATAACGACCATTTGATAAAATTTAACAGAAGTTAACGATGGGTTAACGATGCCCATGGCCCGTTATTTACCTTAAATGTTCCTAAATCTGGAAAGGATATGTCGAGAAAATATGTTGATATTAATCATCATTCTTATAATTTCAATCATTTTACATTTCGGACTTTTAGAGGCAATTATTTACAAGAGATTTGTCAGGTGTCAGTGACTCACGTTCTTGGGGAGCTGGTAGCCACATAGCACCATGTCAGTGTTGAGGATGCGGGTGTCGACGCCGCCCACCGGGTATAACCTGCGGACAGACACAGTCTGATACACCCAGCCCCCAGCAATGTGTGCCCCAACACACAACGCCTACAGACACAGTCTGATACACCCTGCCCTCAGCAATGTGTGCCCCAACACACAACGCCTCTAGACACAGTGTGATACACCCAGCCCTCAGCAATGTGTGCCCCAACACACAACGCCTCCAGACACAGTCTGATACACCCAGCCCTCAGCAATGTGTGCCCCAACACACAACGCCTACAGACACAGTCTGATACACCCTGCCCTCAGCAATGTGTGCCCCAACACACAACGCCTCTAGACACAGTGTGATACACCCAGCCCTCAGCAATGTGTGCCCCAACACACAACGCCTCCAGACACAGTCTGATACACCCAGCCCCCAGCAATGTGTGCCCCAACACACAACGCCTCCAGACACAGTCTGATACACCCAGCCCTCAGCAATGTGTGCCCCAAAACACAACGCCTCCAGACACCGTCTGATACACCCAGCCATCAGCAATGTGTGCCCCAACACACAACGCCTCCAGACACAGTCTGATACACCCAGCCCTCAGCAATGTGTGCCCGAACACACAACGCCTCCAGACACAGTCTGATACACCCAGCCATCAGCAATGTGTGCCCCAACACACAACGCCTCCAGACACAGTCTGATACACCCAGCCATCAGCAATGTGTGCCCCAACACACAACGCCTCCAGACACAGTCTGATACACCCAGCCATCCGCAATGTGTGCCCCAACACACAACGCCTCCAAACACAGTCTGATACACCCAGCCATCAGCAATGCTTGATTTCTATAAACAAATCTTAACTTCCTTATTGTGAGACCAAAACAAAAAGTTATAATTAAACATAATTCGTATCCCGTTTATTCTAACAAGGTGTAAAGGACGGGCATGGCTATGGTGGTGGGTGGGGGGGGGGGGGGGGACTCACCTGAGAATCTCCTTCAGGAAAGACTTGAGGTACGGCATCCGTTGTAAGTCCTCGTGCGTAGCCAGCCGGCTGCCGCCCAATTCTGACGTCACTTCCTGTCTGATCTTCTCTTGGACATCCGGGTTCTTGGCGAGTTCCATTAGCACCCACTGCATGGTGTTGGAGGTCTGCGGGGGAACCATGGCAACGTGGGGTGGTTGTGTGGGAGGCTCTGAGTCACTATCGTTTGGTTGAGCAAGAACCACATACAGTGGTACACATACCACAAGGCTGAGGATTGCACATCATCACTCTTGGGCTGCTGTTATCACACAGCAGGTCCCTGCCCAGCGGACACCTAACGTTCCGCTAACTTACTTCGGTATTGTTACAACGTAACCTTATCTTGGAAACGTTATCTAATTTTAGGGTTATGATGTAACCTTCCGAAAACGTTAATAAGCAAAGCCGAATAATTTTAGGATAACAAGAAAACGTTATAGAAACATTTCTTGAACGTTATTAGACAGTTAGCTGTGATTTGTCTGCAAAGTTTTGCAAAGTTTGGCAAAGGAACCACCAACAAGACAAAACATAAAGGAATTATCACTGCCTCCCGTAATCACAGACAGACCAGAACAAGAATAGCTTGATACATATATCAATACCAGAGCCTTTACTGAGAAATGAATTTCACAAAGTTAAGTACCACAATTACCAACAAATGAGCAAAAGAAGCAAATCAAAAGACGACAATTTCTGCCCACCGTGTCCACAGCGGCCGCCATGAGCTCGCTGATGTTGCCGTACACCTCTCCCAGAGACATCTGACTGCTGGCGATCAGCGTGGACAGGAAACCGCGCACCGGCTCAGCCGCCGACAACTCTCGCTCCATCTCCGAGATCCGACGCGAGATCAGGTCCTGACCTGGCCAACAAACAACAGACACATAACATGCGGAACAGGAACCCTATGTCCTGGTCTACCGTCGGCTGGCAGCAGCAACACGGCAGGACCAACGGAAGAACCGCTGAAGGCAGGGACTTGTGTGCCTGGGGGCGAGGTTAATGAAGAGTTTCTTATGGGTAACATGCTCGTGCAGTCGGCCAACGATCTTCCACTTGATATTGCAGATTGAAAAACAATACATTAGTATTGGGGCAATATGACAGTTCTGGGGCGACAATACAGATCTAAGGTGACATTAGTCGAGTCATGCGGTGATATTGGTCATGGGATGACAATAGGTCCTGAGGTGACATTACAGCCTTGAGGGTGGCATTACAGTTCTGGGGTGACATTACAGTCCCGGTGCGACATTACAGTACTATGGGAGACATTACAGTCCCGGACTGACATTACAGTCCCGGACTGACATTACAGTCCCGGACTGACATTACAGTCTTGGGGTGACATTAAGTCTCGGGGTGACATTACAGTTTTTGGTGACATTAAGTCTTTGGGTGACATTACAGTCCTGGAGTGACATTAAGTCTTGGGGTGACATTACAGTCTTGGGGTGACATTACAGTCCTGGAGCGACATTAAGTCTTGGGGTGACATTACAGTCTTGAGGTGACATTACAGTCTTGGAGTGACAATACAGTCTGGAGTGACATTACAGTCTTGGGGTGACATTACAGTCCTGGAGTGACATTAAGTCTTGGGGTGACATTACAGTCTGGGGGTGACATTACAGGCATGGAGTGACATTAAGCCTTGGGGTGACAATACCGACTGTGAAGATGGTCTGCCAGGCGTCGTCGTGCATGTTCTGCCACTTGGGGATGAGGCGCAGACTCATCTTCTTGGAGAGGCCGAAGATGTAACCCGTCGCCCGGAACACGTTGTGAACGGCCTGCACGAAGTCCTCCACGTATCTCTGGCGGTCGTCCGCCAGGCAGCCCAGCCTCGTCTCATACAGCACCGCCCCAATGGCTGTCAACACACAGAGATAGTCATAGACAGCCCAGCCTCGTCTCATACAGCACCGCCCCAATGGCTGTCAACACACAGAGATAGTCATAGACAGCCCAGCCTCGTCTCATACAGCACCGCCCCAATGGCTGTCAACACACAGAGATAGTCATAGACAGCCCAGCCTCGTCTCATACAGCACCGCCCCATGGCTGTCAACACACAGAGATAGTCATAGACAGCCCAGCCTCGTCTCATACAGCACCGCCCCAATGGCTGTCAACACACAGAGATAGTCATAGACAGCCCAGCCTCGTCTCATACAGCACCGCCCCAATGGCTGTCAACACACAGAGATAGTCATAGACAGCCCAGCCTCGTCTCATACAGCACCGCCCCAATGGCTGTCAACACACAGAGATAGTCATAGACAGCCCAGCCTCGTCTCATACAGCACCGCCCCAATGGCTGTCAACACACAGAGATAGTCATAGACAGCCCAGCCTCGTCTCATACAGCACCGCCCCAATGGCTGTCAACACACAGAGATAGTCATAGACAGCCCAGCCTCGTCTCATACAGCACCGCCCCAATGGCTGTCAACACACAGAGATAGTCATAGACAGCCCAGCCTCGTCTCATACAGCACCGCCCCAATGGCTGTCAACACACAGAGATAGTCATAGACAGCCCAGCCTCGTCTCTTACAGCACCGCCCCAATGGCTGTCAACACACAGAGATAGTCATAGACAGCCCAGCCTCGTCTCGCACAGCACCGCCCTAATGGCTGTCAACACACAGAGATAGTCATAGACAGCCCAGCCTCGTCTCGCACATCACCGCCCCAATGGCTGTCAACACACAGAGATAGTCATAGACAGCCCAGCCTCGTCTCATACAGCACCGCCCCAATGGCTGTCAACACACAGAGATAGTCATAGACAGCCCAGCCTCGTCTCATACAGCACCGCCCCAATGGCTGTCAACACACAGAGATAGTCATAGACAGCCCAGCCTCGTCTCATACAGCACCGCCCCAATGGCTGTCAACACACAGAGATAGTCATAGACAGCCCAGCCTCGTCTCGCACAGCACCGCCCCAATGGCTGTCAACACACAGAGATAGTCATAGACAGCCCAGCCTCGTCTCATACAGCACCGCCCCAATGGCTGTCAACACACAGAGATAGTCATAGACAGCCCAGCCTCGTCTCATACAGCACCGCCCCAATGGCTGTCAACACACAGAGATAGTCATAGACAGCCCAGCCTCGTCTCATACAGCACCGCCCCAATGGCTGTCAACACACAGAGATAGTCATAGACAGCCCAGCCTCGTCTCGCACAGCACCGCCCCAATGGCTTTCAACACACAGAGATAGTCATAGACAGCCCAGCCTCGTCTCATACAGCACCGCCCCAATGGCTGTCAACACACAGAGATAGTCATAGACAGCCCAGCCTCGTCTCATACAGCACCGCCCCAATGGCTGTCAACACACAGAGATAGTCATAGACAGCCCAGCCTCGTCTCATACAGCACCGCCCCAATGGCTGTCAACACACAGAGATAGTCATAGACAGCCCAGCCTCGTCTCATACAGCACCGCCGCAATGGCTGTCAACACACAGAGATAGTCATAGACAGCCCAGCATCGTCTCATACAGCACCGCCCCAATGGCTGTCAACACACAGAGATAGTCATAGACAGCCCAGCCTCGTCTCATACAGCACCGCCCCAATGGCTGTCAACACACAGAGATAGTCATAGACAGCCCAGCCTCGTCTCATACAGCACCGCCCCAATGGCTGTCAACACACAGAGATAGTCATAGACAGCCCAGCCTGGTCTCATACAGCACCGCCCCAACGGCTGTCAACACACAGAGATAGTCATAGACAGCCCAGCCTTGTCTCATACAGCACCGCCCCAATGGCTGTCAACACACAGAGATAGTCATAGACAGCCCAGCCTCGTCTCATACAGTACCGCCCCAATGGCTGTCAACACACAGAGATAGTCATAGACAGCCCAGCCTCGTCTCATACAGCACCGCCCCAATGGCTGTCAACACACAGAGATAGTCATAGACAGCCCAGCCTCGTCTCAAACAGCACCGCCCCAATGGCTGTCAACACACAGAGATAGTCATAGACAGCCCAGCCTCGTCTCATACAGCACCGCCCCAATGGCTGTCAACACACAGAGATAGTCATAGACAGCCCAGCCTCGTCTCATACAGCACCGCCCCAATGGCTGTCAACACACAGAGATAGTCATAGACAGCCCA